>LR991084.1:12630000-13120000 GCA_905163515.2 Lymantria monacha | reverse complement strand
AATGGCAAGTTTAAAATCTTCTTCTTCATAGCACTTCTCAAACAGAGATTAAATTGATTTTTATTACATTTAGGTTATTCATCACAAAAGTAACAAAATAAGCTAAGGGAATTAACACGAACATACAGCATTTTGTAAATTTAAGAATACTTAATCTTAATGTTTTGATAACTTGTGTAGATATTAGTGGTATTATATAATTTTATATCTATCTTCAAGTGTTGCACCAATCAAATCAAGTAAAATATACATTATTTGTGTTTTCAGAATTTTCAGATGTGATATTTAAATATAAATTAGTTTTTTACTATCCTACTTGAGATTTCGATTATTCTTATGACATTGCATATTGTTGTCTCTATATTTTTTTATTTATTATTTAGATGTCTCCTTTATTTTAATTAAATATTATAGTGAATTCCTTAGATCTTCCATAGATTCTTTTCGTTTTTATGTATTTTTATAATCTTTTAATATGTTAAGAGATGACAAAAAATTTTGTAGTAGGATTCTAAAAAAAGGTGGTGTCACTGACTGTCAAGTGTCACTGTCAATTGTCAAATTAGTCATATTCATTTCATTAGAATATATGTTATTGTTCATCAAAACAAAGGAAGTTTTGTAATATAAAGATATACTTCCTAATAAAAGTTATATTTATTATTAAATTTGAAGATAAAGTAATCATGGTTAAATTTGAAATCGCTTCATCGCGCACTGTTGAAGGTTTTGAGAAGGAGAAAAAATTCGTAGCATATATGTTGCAAGTAACACAGTATTCTAATGAAACAAGAGTATTTGATATAGACCCAGCTAATGTGGAGAGAAGATATACCCATTTTCTTGATTTGTATAATGGTTTGAAAAAGGATTTTCCTACCTTATTGAACAATGTGCCATTTCCTAGAAAGGTAATTAATATTTGATATTATTTGTTTGTTGAGATCGTTATTAGTGATCACATGACTCATTAATTATTTACTAGTTTATAAGTGTGTAGTGTTGTTTTTTGTCCTTCCCATTGTGAAGGAAGCCTGCTCACTATAGTGAGATGTACATGAGATATGCTTGAGAAGACTGGTCTTGATATTACCTTGATATTTGATTCAAATGACGTAAGAAATATAGATGAATTAAACTCCCATGTTCAAAACACGTCAAGCATATATGCTAATTGTTAATATAACATTGATAAATTCAATTTCCTTGTTGTTCAAGTCTAAATAACAAAATAGTTAAGATGTTTCTATAAAATGTTAAATAAAAATAAAGTAAAATCCACAAGTCTAGGCACTAAACATTATATTTGCATTGCTTAGAAATTTGAAGTATTTTTTTAATAAGAACATTCTAGATTTTTTAATAACATCCTGCACTAAAGAAGTATTCCCTATAGTGCTGGGGACGTAACAAATATAAAAATTAACATATCTAAATTATTACACAGAACAATTTGTGGATCTCACAGAGTATTGTCCCATTAGGGATCCGAATCCACTACTACACTTTGCATGGTAGGTTGATATATTATCCATTATGCCATCTGCACATATGGTAAGTTATAGGTTATTCCAAAAAACCTTATTGTGCTTATTATGTGATATTTATACATTGTAATTAATAAAAAAAAACTATGTACTTAATTGAAATAAGAGTAAAATCTTTCATATGTTTTTTTATTTAGTGGCGCTTGCAGATTTCGTTAAAAAAATTCATACTATAATTAGTTAATCTTACCTTATAAATTTTAATAAATTTTTAATTATAAATAAAATTAACTGCAGTAGGTAAATTAAAATTCAAACCTCAAAAGTTAAAATGTAGGCACTCATGTTTTAAATGAGTTTTCATATCATTAAATAATTGGTCATTCTGAATGTTAATCAACTATCAACCTATTTTAGTTTTATCACACCCCAGTCATTGTGTATAAAGTATGTCAAACTGATGATTCAATATTATAACATACAAAAGTTCTTTGACATGTGTTCAATAGTCCTAGCATTTAGTCTTCCCGTGACCATGAACTCTGTAAAGTGTTCGAAACATCGGGCAATTAAAATTCGTATATATCAACACAAAAGAATCCATAAAAATATTTTTCTTTCAAAAACCTAGGTATGGTTAAATTTTCAGGCATTATAGAGAACATACCTGTACTATCATCATTATTTAACTTTCCTAGTTACTTTGTGTCAACACAATATGCAACTCATCTTCCATCATATATATTGCGCAAGTTGTGGCAATAGTTTTATGGCGGGCTGCCTATATGACATCTACTCTCCTTGGTAATGTAATCATCAACCAAGAGTTGGCCAAGATGAATATAAAAGTAACCTATTCATCTTTTATAATACCCACAAGCAATATAAGGGTTGGCAGTATATATAGCTGCCACCACACAACAATCTGCTCCACAAGCACTCTCGAGTACTATAACTTAAAATCTTAAATAAATGAAGTCCTTTTATGAATAGTTTTGTCCCTACATATTATTCCTAAGTACTGTTAGCGATACATTTAATAAATAATAATTTAATTACTTATCTCTTAATTAATATTAGAAACTTCATTGGTGACAGTGTTAATTATTTTTTTTTCTTATTGTATATAATTATAATACTGTATGTTTCTTCGATGCAATAAATAAATAAATATATAAATAATGGAATTCTTAGGTATTATATTTTTAAGCTAACTGAAATATTAAATTGAAAACTGAAGATGCTCAGGCAGATCTTGATATCTCATAAGATTTGGTGTAGTGAAAATGCTTTGCTTAAGATCTAGTGTGCGTATGTGTGTGTGCTCTGTGTGTGTGTGTGTGTTAGTTTGTGTGTGTGTGTGTGTGTGTTAGTTTGTGTGTGTGTGTGTGTGTGTGTGTGCGTGCGTGCGTGCGTGCGTGCGTGCGTGCGTACGTGCGTGCTTGCGTGCGTGCGTGCGTGCGTGCGTGCGTTCGTTCGTGCATTCGTGCGTGCGTCCGTGCGTGCGTGCGTGTGAGTGTGCGTGCATGTGTGCGTGCGTGTGTATGTGTTTTTGTATATGTAAGCAGATTTATATTGATCTAAAACTGTTCTCACTTATTTTCTTTCTAAGCGGAGGGGATAAATCATTCCCTATTAATGCCGCTAAAAATTTGAAACAGTCTTGGTAATGCATAGATTTATATGATGGTATTTTCAGAAGATTTTCTATTGCAGACCGATTACTTCTTGCACTATGAGTTTTAACTAATTTTTCAAATAAGTATTCGAGTTTTTTATTGTAAATTATTTTTTTAACTGAGCATGCGAGTTGAAGATCTCTTCTAGCTTTCATGTTCAATATGCCACAGTCCTATTATTGAGTGAGGGCCTCTTATTATTCTTCCTTTGTCGCTTTGTAAAGGCGTTTTTTGGTCAGAAAAAACATAGTTTATACCTATTATGTAATGCATATTTCAGATTGTTATGGGTAATTTTGATCCCAATATAATAGCAACGCGATGTACGGCATTTGAATCATTGCTAGAGTTAATAGCAAACGATTCACGGTTGCGGGACTCCCCGGCGGCTATTACGTTCTTTCACGACATTGAGTTGAATGACGCAAGAAGGCTAATCAACGAGGGGAAGTTTGACCAAGCGTTATCCATTTTGGAAACAAGTTTTAAGCTGTTAAATAAGGTGTGTATTTTTACATTATATTGTAGACTGGGCCAAAAAAACGAAAAATTTTTTTTATTAACGGTACTGTGAAAATATTGTTCATGATGACAAAAGAAAATTATTCTGAAAACTTGAGCCCTTAATATTAATATTAAGAGGTGCATCATTATGATTATCGATTTTTGAACAGCTACTGAATTTTTCACACAAAATTCGGACATTATGAATTTAAAAAAAAATCCATTTCATATCTTTGAAGGAAATTAAATTCCCTACAAAAAAGCTTTCTTAATAAATTAACGTAGGACGAGCTTTTCTCTTGTAATCAAGCCTTAAACATTGATATATTTTTTTAATTTTTTAATTTGGATTCTGGATTTTTTTAACCACTATAAATATCAATATTTTTATATAGCAAATAATTATTCTTAAGTAAAATTTCATGCTCTACAAAAAAGGTCTCTTAACATTTTTTATCAAATTCACTCCTTTCAAAGTTATTCGACTTTAAAATTAAATTCAAAAGTAATTAACCGTTCATTTTTTTATTTTTTTAAAGTCGAATAACTTTGAAAGGAGTGAATTTGATAAAAAATGTTAAGAGACCTTTTTTGTAGAGCATGAAATTTTACTTAAGAATTTTTTTTTTATTTGCTATATAAAAATATTGATATTTATAGTGGTTAAAAAAATCCAGAATCCAAATTAAAAAATAAAAAAATATATCAATGTTTAAGGCTTGATTACAAGGGAACGGCTCGTCCTACGTTAATTTATTAAGAAAGCTTTTTTGTAGGGAATTTAATTTCCTTCAAAGATATGAAATGGAAATTTTTTTAAAATTCATGATGTCCGAATTTTGTGTGAAAAATTCATTAGCTGTTCAAAAATCGATAATCATAATGATGCACCTCTTAATATTAATATTGAGGGCTCAAGTTTTCAGAATAATTTTCTTTTGTCATCATGAACAATATTTTCACAGTAGGTACCGTTAATAAAAAAAAATGTTCGTTTTTTTTGGCCCAGTCTATTATATTGTTCGGTATAAATAATGCTGTTTTAATGTACATCATCATTCTCCTACTATTATCCCAATTACTTGGGGTCGATAGAATATGTACTCTTTTTTCATAGTACATATTGTTTATTTATTTATTTATTTATTTTTAGGATTACCAACGAAAAATACACAAACATACAATATAGTAAAAAAATATATATATTGTAAAAGTTATTGGCAATAGTTTTATGGACGGGCCGCCTCCCAGACGTCAAACCTCCTTGGGAATGTAATTGTTGACCAAAGGGCATCAGATGGAGTTGGCTCAGGTCGTTATAAGGCTCTTAGTCGTCTTTTACGACATCCACGAACTAAGTAAGGGTTGGTAGTATTCTCAGCCGCTATCACATAGCAATGCTTTTTTAATGTACGTAATTATAAATTTCATATTTTGTGTTTCTCAATACATTTTTGTGAGACTTCTTATTCGTAAACGGTACCTAATCGTTGCTCATGGACTTAAGTTATGTTAGAGACATATCCAAGTCGTACCATGATAGATTTATGATGTACCATTCCGTAGAAGGTAGGACAGGGTATAGAATCGACTATTGACAGAAAGATAGAAAGTATTTTGCCAATCAAAATTATCTAAAAGCATGATATATCGCGAATACGTATTTTGTATTTCGACTAATAAAAAGATTAAAATAATAAATTCATTTTTTGAATAAGGTTTTATCGTATTTATACATATAAATATTTACATCTTACCTGCAACAATACAAAATTCTATTGTTCTCTTATCACACAGAAGTATTGAGTGTATTTATTTTATCATTTAATAATAGGCGTGTGTTATTTATTATTTTGTACTAACAGCAAATTGAGTCTTATAGTGCAGTCAGCCATTTATTCAGTCTACATCTTATTAAGAATTTCTTGATGAATGTTTCGTCTAAACCCTTTTTTCGCAAGCCAGGATTCGAATGCCTGCAGTAGAGTGATACGCTAATAAACTTTTGCCTCTGGCATTTTGGCAGATTATTCAATTACAATTGAATAGCATGACATACGAGAATGGCACTGTTATATCATATTTACTTCAACAATTTATCAGCATTATAGAGCATAAAATGCCATGAAAATTACTTAATATTACGTTCCCGCCAAATCTTTTTATCGCTATCGATGTTTAATTTTTGGGTATGGACTTTCTATTAACGAAGGAAACCAGCTAGCTAACTCACGCTGAACAAACACTTTGGTAGGCATTTTATTTCTAGGTTTATTTCTCTTGCAGTGATGTCACTTGCTTCATTTCTTAATCGATTCTTACCGTATTTTAATGAAAAGGTTGATGACCGTTCTCTTCGTACTTTATCACTATATGAACAGCCAAATGTCAATCTCGTGTTTATGCGGTTTGACCATTCATCATTATTATTCTGCTCTTATCTTAATTACTTGCGGACAACGCAATATCTACCATTCTTCCATAGTAGATATTGCAAAAGTTTTGGGTATAGTTTTATGATTGACCACATGACTAACGTCACTCTTGTTGAGAATGTAATTGCTGAGCAGACAGCATCAGAAAAAGTCCAAGTCGATTTAAAGTTCTTAATCGTCTTTTACGACACCCCCAAGAAATAAAAGGCTCACCGAAGTCAAAAATCGGGTACCGGTGGCCCGCTCGCACGGCGAAGAGAGAGGATTTTACGGTGGGTCTATGGGATCACGCGCCGCCTTTCCGTCACCCCGGACCGATTCGGCGGGGCGAGACGCATCCATAGCCCACCAATAAAAAAAAAAAAAAGAAATAAAAGGCTGGTAGTATTCGTAGCCGCTACCACGCATGAATAATATTTTCAATTTTATTTTTATTCATTAAATTAGTTATGAAATTATTTTCAGGTGTATACTGACAGATCTCGTGTAGTATTGAGTGCTTTGTGCCGTATTGTGGCTTGTGCAGGTGCAAGTGATGGGGCACTAGCGGGGCCTGTCGAACGCTGGGCGCAACTTGCTTTGAAACGATACGAAGCCGTTAGCGATTCTGATTTATTACTTATATACATACCGTTGCTGCATACCTGTATTTCTATATGGTGAGTAATTTTTATAGTGAACTAAATACTCCCGTCACTTCATTCGTGTTGAAGTAGATTCTGTAAATAAACCTTAGTATTCCTCAGGCATAGTACGTTTTCTGGAAGAAAAGTACTATCTACTATACCACGAGGGTCAGACTTCAGACGTCGTCGTCAGTGTTGGTATAGGGTTTGGTTTCGAGTTTTCCTTCTCTCGCATAGAAGTTATATGCGTTTTATATCCCTTAGTCGTCTCTTACGATCACCCACGGGTAAGATAGGGAGGGGGTGGTGAATTGTATTCTTACTCCGTCACCACACGGAACCAAAATAAATATGCTATAATTAAATTAATATACCTATGTTACTTTATAACTACTACTGAGATTAGAAAAGGCTGATTGATGTAAATTCTAATAAATTATTTATTTTAAGTGGTAGGACCACGTTGTTGACAGTTTTCTATTTAAAGTAGTCTTGGGCTTAGTCGGTCACCACTGAGAGCGCTCAATTTAGTTCATAATCTAATAGCGAACTAGTTCGCTCTAATAGTTCATTAGTTCTTTTTTTGAAATAATTTAGTAAAATCAATAAATAAAGAAAAAAATATATTTATAATTATTGCAAGTTCTGTTTATTTTTATTTAAAAAGTACAAAATATTACGTGAATATTTCACACGTTTATTTATGGCACATAAAATCTTTTACTTAAATAAAAATGAAAAAATAAAATAATTTTCATTAATAATTGTGAAGTTGTTTAGTATCGATATCAAAATATCAAGGCGCGCACAGTAAACGGAAATAACTCGGTTGGTCACATAGCGCCACTGTCTAGTAAAGCGGACGCTGAAAAAATATGAAAAGAACTAAGAGCGAGATCTTCGACGAACTAGTTCGCATAGTTCACCTAAAGGAGCGCTCTTCCCACCTAGGTCGTTCGCGAACTACCCAAGACTAATTTAAAGCCGCGGGCTGGTCCGTCCGGTAGTAGTACCACACTCTCGCAGAAGATCGACATCTGTGTAATGGCAATGTGCTATTCGCTTCGTACGGTGAGCGAGACAGCCGTAAGTCCAACTGGGTGGGTTTGTATTAGTAGGCAGTGGCCTAGCTATATCATTGATATTGCATAGGTCCATGGGCGGCAGTAACACTTGTCATTAGGTGTGCTGCTTGCTCGTTTGCCACCATAAACAATAAAATAAAAGTGCCTGAGATACGGCCGATACATTTCTCAATATTGAGCACAGATCTTCTACAGTTGAAATGAATTAGGCTACTATTACCATGAGGTGACCAGATGAGCTACCGTGTGACAGAATTTTATTTCGAAATTTTCTTGTGTTTATATTTTTTACGGAGCGTTGGGGCAACTTCTCGGCAGCCACCACCTCAGCCAGAAGGCACGTGTAGCAATACATAACGCAGTGCTTGTCCCAACATTACTGTATGGAAGCGAGAGTTGGGTATGCAGAAAAGAGTATGATAGTAAAATTAATGCGGTCGAAATGCGATCTCTGCGGAAAATCTGTGGAGTTAGGCTGACCGACCGCATTCGTAACGACGACGTAAGAGAGCGAGTAGGTATGAAAGAGAGTGTTGGTGTAAAGATGTGAAAGGGAATGCTCCGATGGTTCGAACATGTGGAAAGAATGCCGAACGAACGCCTGGTTAAGAAGATATACAATGCGAAAGTGGAAGGATGTAGGTACCGAGGGAGACCGAGACTAACCTACCTAGACCAGATCGGTCATGTACTGAAGGAAGGTGGAGTCAAGAGTCTCCGAAACCGGCGAGCGTGTATGAAGAGAATTATGAATGTTGAGGAAGCGAGTGAAGTATGCAGAGATAGAGTTCTCTGGCACTCTGTTCTCTCTGCCTACCCTGCAAGAGATATGGCGTGATGATATGTATGTATGTATATTTTTTAATCGTTTTTTTACGATACTCTCAGGTAATGAAAAGTGATAACTATTGTAAGATGACGGATTTGCGATCGTCGGTATTGGTATAAGTTTCCTTAGAGATTTCTCTCATCTCTTGATGATCTCTTGCTCGCTTTTTATGACTTCCACAGGAAGTAAGGCTTGTTTACAGATTGTATCGTTTAACCAGTCACTATATGGAGATTTTTTTCTATTTATCCCCTATTGAGCACGTTTTCACATCATCCTGCTCTTATCCCATTACTTGGGGTCGATAAAATATGTATTTTTTTCACTTCCGTTGTACATATTGCAAAACGTTTGGCATTTTTTTTGGCAAGCTATGGTCTGGACACACGCCGTCCTTTTCGTCCGGAGCAACGGAAGGGCGGCACGTGGTCCCATAACCCACCGTATTCCCTCCCCATCGCCCTTGAGTCGGCCACTGGTACCGCTTCCTTGACATCCGTGGCCAGCCCGGCGGGTCTCAGGTACCAACCCATGTCGACGCCCCGGCAGCAGGTCGACGCTCACGCAGTTAGCCTCTCTGCGGGTGACGGACTATTCCCCGGTCCAGTCACCCGCGTGACTAGACTGCTGTCGTATGTCAACCCTTCTTCGGAATATAATTGTTTACCAGATAGCATTGGATGAAGTTGGTATAGGTTGATGTGAAGCTCTTAATCGTCTTTTACGACACCAATGAGCAATGGAAGGGTTGGTAGCATTCATAACCGCCGCCACACAACTCGTATCTTTCACAAACGGAGGAAAAATGGTCTACTACTATTTCACGCTGGAAAGACGGGTTGACGAGGAAGAAAGAGGCGTTACTCTTTGCTTCAATAATGTATTATCTTGAATAATTAAATTTTAGAAGATAGTGTTTTTCAAGTTTCAAAGAATAATTGATATATAAATCAGAAATTGACGGTAAAAAATATTCGTTGCGATACAATTATTTTTCGAAACTTGAATATTTCTCTAAAATTTAATTTTTCAAGATAGCACATTATTGAACGAAATAGTCGGTATAGTTCTTATCGGAGATTCATTAATTCGTTTTCAGTAATATCATCTATCTGTAACCCTTAGTCATCGTCTAAGTCAGTGAGAGTCAGAGAGATATGATAAACATTGTATTTTATTTCCGTCATCACACTGATAGAAATGTATTAAGAGCAAATAAATAAAAAATGGTCAAAGAGACATTTAATGTGTAGTGATTAGTTATCTAAATGACAAAATAAATGACGTATTACTAAGTACCTCGAAGTAACTTACGCGTCTACTACGAAATTGATAACAGAAGGTTAATGAATCCATGAAACGATAAATATTCCTATCATGAGGCAGAGGTAATCGATTCTTTTGTTCGAGTAACATATTTATAAATATATGTATTTAAATGTAAAAAAAATAGGTTTAAAAACTGTAAGGCTATATATATTTATATTTTGAAAGAATAACACAAACCTAAAGTATTTAATTTTTTAGCGAGATATAACATCTATTATTTAGTGTTTTTTTTTAAACTGCATTTTTAAGTTTGTCAGTTCAGTCTGTATATTTAAAGTACCAGTAAATGTGATAGATTTACGTTTTGTTATTGTCAGCAAGTAACCTAAGAACTCTGAAATTTTCAACATATTTCTCTAAATTGTTGCTGTTCTTCTCGAGTTGTAAAATGATTCGCCTTTTAAAGCTTTTAAGTTATAAAAGGAGTATCCTTTCAATTCAAGAACGATTTAACCGATCTTGATGAATCATTTAAAAAAATGTTCACTAAGGTTGATATAAAAAAAAAAACTTCCATTCACTAATACTTGTGAGCTACTTGTGATTTCAATTAGGAATTTCCAAAAGTTCGTATGCATAGATATTAATTTTACTTTTAATGATACTAGTCCTATAACAGTCAACTGTATTAGCAATGATAGTCTTTATGACCACAACCACACGGCAAATTCATATGATTTGGATTTTTATTACCTTTCTGGAGCAAGGGATATGGCGTGATGATATGTATGTATGTATCTATTTCCGTGTGATGATAGACTATCCATCACACACTCCTTATTTTTTTACCGCGGGTTTGTTAAAAATATTCTGTGATAATATTTTTCAAATCGATAACATCACTGCTAAAGAAATGACGCTCGGAATAAAATTCTATTACAACTGATCTGACCGTTATACCATGCTGGTGTTCTCGCGTGGCGTGGAGAGGTACTTGTAGGGTGGGTCTATGAGGTCGTGCGCCGCTTCTTCTGTCGCCCCGGACGGATTTAGCGGGGCGTGACAAGTCCATAGCCCGCCACCAAAAAAAAAAAAAAAAATAAACAATAAAATACCATGCTGGTGTTATATTTATGCCAATTTCCCTTTTATTGTAGACGAGGTATTTTGTTCAATCGTATATACATATATGACTTCATGAGCTAACTTTTCTATAACATATATTTGAGTTGCCAACCCCGATATCCGAATGTTATTATAAATGTTGCTTGAAATCGTTGACACTTAGTTTATCTTTAAAAATTATATTATTTATGTTGATTTTTCCGCTTTTTCATTTCTTTTTTGTTGTTCCTTTTCTTGGATGAAGGAATCTTGCCATCGTTGGAGATCATTGTTCCAATATATCAAGAAATATAATGACCTTAAAAATCTTACGATTCTAGATGCTAAAGTATGTATATATGAAAAATCTTTCCTTGACTACTGTGATGCAACTATCGTTTTATAAGCCTTTAAAAGCAAACAGGTTCTATCTATGTGAGGCACAGGCTTCCTCGAGGAGGATGTCACAACTGCAATGCTTGGTCTTGGTTGGCGATTGCAGATGTTGGTATAAGTGCCGCGGATTATTTTTACGGGTCTCAGGTCAAAGTAAGAATAGACATTGATTTTTTAACCCGTATTGAAGGTTGGTAAACAGTGCACAGGCTATCTAATGCTTTTTGTATTTTAAATCTTGAAAATGTACTGTATCTTGGGATTAGGAGATTCAAATGAGGAGGTGGCAAAGTTTTCAGCTTTATACTAATATAGACATTTCATTTTTCAGGGAAGCATTAGGCAGAGATAAAACGAAGCTGGTTGAAGAGTTGAACGATCTCCGCAAACGAGGGATGAAAGTGGACTCGGTGCCGAGTTTAATGGAGGCCGTAGACGGCTTATGCAGCACAATCTAACCAGATTTTTTTATCATGATCACTTGTAAATGTTGTTTTTGAACGTAAATATTTTTTTGTTGAAAGATTTGGACCAATAATCTTGTAAAGATCGAATATTCTTAATTTTAACATATGTATGTAGCTTGTGATTTAGGTAAGCAACTAGAAATGCAATAATTATAGTGGCTTTTTATCCGTATTTGAGAGCGGAAATGATTATAGAATTGTCTTTATATCTAAGCCATAGTCAATTTCAGCAATCAAAAGCATAACTGCTGATTAACTCAAAGTATCCTGAACGTCGTAGTAGTTAACATTCAAAAACATAGATGGCGTTTTCATAAATTTTATGAGATGCTAAAATTCTCATTGTAGCTGAGTATTATTTTAAATGATGTATCTCATTAGATTATAAGTAAAGTTATTTATAAGTGCGATTATCATAATATATATTGTATAAATAGACATTTTATAATAATAATTACGTATGATTGATTTGTAGGTGAAACAAACTAGTAGAGAAGCTTTATGACTGGTCAATTTATTAAAATAGTGAGATTAGATAAAGCTAGTTGTAAATGAAAATGTTTTAAATCTTCCAATGAACACTTCAGCAGTTGAAATGGTATTGTAACCGTTTATATCATTACTGCCTTTATTCGAATGTAGTCAGTGCATCAAGCAATGGTTTTATTGCTAACCGATAAATTTTACTGGATAAGAGTGTATCTGAAGAATTATTGTAATGTACTGGATATGTGAAATGCAAGAATATCATTTATCGCTAATTTGTAAGATAGAGTTATCTAAGACACCGACGTTCATTCAATCAGATGAAAAAAAATTAATTATATTTTAAAATACTATACAGCAATGTGAATACCACGGGACTACTTTTAATACTCGCTGTTTCTTAATTATAGACAGGAACACGATTTTAACAATTATTTGATTAATATTACATATGCCTTTGAAAAATCAAACTGGCACTTGTTTGATGTATAAAGTGATATTTTTCTGTACTTTGATAATTATATTTCGAGATATTTTTTTTTAATATTTTCTGCAATATTTTTATAGTCTGTGGTGCCAATACTCCACTATGTTTGTATGTCACAATCCTTGTAAAAGATTATTATAACTACATTATATTTTTTATTTATTCAATACAAAATGTTATATAGATTTTTAGATGTTCACTAAAATCTATGTCACATAATTTGCTTAAACTTCGAAAATAATTATTTAAAATTGGTTGAGAACAGTTTTGTGTAGATAATACCTAAATGGCAAATTGCTCTAAATATTTTTTATTTTACACTAATCATTTAGTTTTGTTTGCGTTTAAATATAGAAATTGTCAGTGAGTCACTCGAATTGTATATAATAGGTATATCTATGAGGTAGTTTAATGGGCATTCATCGGTTTTAGTCATTTTGTGATAGACAATTTAGTGAAATTCATGACGCAAAGTGCAATATTTTATACTCATATTTAAACAGTATATTCATGATATTATGATATTAATGTAAAGCTTAAACAGCTAAGAAATAAAAAAAAATGTAGTATTTAATTTGATAAATTTTAATTCATATTTATTTTAAAATATAAGAAGTTATTTTTTTTGTATACATATTTGTTTTAGTTTATTTAATTTATTAACAAATACTTTTGACCTAGCTAAAAATCAATATAAAACTAACTACTAATTAAAACTTTATTTTGTAAAATATTTTTTATATCTCATTTAAAAAAAACATGATCTTATCAAAAAAAAAAAAGAGATACATTAACAAACACTATTTTGATTATTTTTGTTGCGTTTTTAAATTATATTTTAACGCTGTTGTAGTATTAAGATAATATATTCACGTAACCAACCATTTTAATCAAGAGCTTTTAGATATTTCTATTGTATTGTATATAAATAATGCTATTTATAAGATGACTGATATTTTATACATTTGTAGCGGTTTTAGGATGTAATAAAATTATCTATGTTATGGCATTCTTTTCTTTTATTTTATTATTATCTATTCTTCCATTAATTAGTCGAAGGATCTTCAATGTTAGACATAACTTGTGAAACTAATACTTTAATCGCTACATTTGAAGCCGCCTGCAGTTGGTTGTCTTCAGTATTAAAAGTTAGTGCTGCCGCCAACTTCTAATGATACCTCAGCCTTTTCATGATTTCTAAATGCTAATAAGATATGATAGATTTATATTTCCCAAGAGGCAATCGTAGTAAAAACTAAAATTAAGTAAATAATTTGTACTCGTAAATGTGAATTATAATTTGTTCAAAAGTGACGACATCTCAAACACTGAATAATGTTTGAAATAAAACTATTTTTACAGATTGTTAATTTTTAATTACCCGGCGATACGGGTTGCTTTCCATTTACAACACAGAGGGACTCTGTGGTGCATTGTGAAACACTGCCAAACACTGTGTAAAAGAAACAGCTAGCTGTTTCATTTAAACTTTTACACAGTGTTTGGCAGTAGCAACAACTGTGTAAATGAAACAGCTAGCTGTTTCATTTAAACTTTTACACAGTGTTTGGCAGTGTTTCACAATGTACCGCAGAGTAGGGATATTCGATATACATCGATGCATCGAAAACATCGATGTTTACAATGCGATACATCGAATCGATCCGATGTTTTGAAGAGCTATCGAAATACTCGATGTATCGATGTTTTTTTCATAAAACATCGAAACGATGATAACCAGTAAATGCCACAAAAAAGACTTTTTTTTTTAGAAATCTGTTTTATAAGGGACTGAAATAGGTATAAATGCCACAAAAAGAACCTTTTTTTTAGAAGTCAGTTTTATAAGGGATGAAGTCAGTTTTATAAGGGAAGGGACCTATTCCAAGGTATAAATGCCACAAAAAAGACCTTTTTTTTTTAGAAGTAACACTTTTGATAGGACTTTAGAAAAAGTACTCGATGTTTAAAAACATCGATGTTTTCATCCGATACATCGAAAGACATCGATGTACAGTTTCGATTTATCGAATCGACAAAAACATGATGTTTTTTCGAAAGTGGACACCCCTACCGCAGAGTCCCTCTGTGTTAACTAAATGGAAAGCAATCACGGACACTTTACAGCGCTTATGGTCACGGGAGGAGGAGGAGGAAACGCCAGGAAATTCAAAAACAAATACAAACGCGATTGCATCCTTATAAATAGTTTTATTTCAAATGTATAATACTCGCGTAATCATTAGAAATCATTATTGAATAATATAATAACTTGCATTAGAAACTTATTTCATGTATGGTTTAATGTGTTTATACATTCACAGTTTTCTGGTGTTATTTTGTAACGACATCTACACAAAGGCTTACTACTATAATACCTTACCTTACAATTTTATAGAATTTACCTAGGGTATAACACGTCTGACCAGCATGGTATAGTAGGTCAATTTCCCTCCCATTATGGAGGAGGCTCGAGCTCAACAGTGGGACATATATGAGCTAAGATGATGAGGTGACCTCCACCGAAGACAAAGATCGGGTACCGGTGGTCCGCTCGCACGGCGAAGAGAGAGGATTTTACGGTGGGTCTATGGGGTCACGCGCCGCCTTCTCCGTCACCCCGGACCGATTTGACGGGGCGAGACGCACCCATAGCCCACCAATAAAAAAAAAAAAGGGTATTATATTAATTTAATTAGGTTCTGTTTTACTGTTATCTGTATAAGATTATTTGTTAGTGATACTGGAAGGTTGCTGATACTTATAGCACAGGTTAACTTATTTTAATTATCACCAGTACATTATAATTTTTAAGTTTTCTTGTACTTATATCAATTTGAACCATATTGTATGTTCTTTTTTATGGCATTAAATAAATTATTAATATTGTCTTTCACTTCATTGTCTAACACTTCTAACCACAAAATACATTTCTAAATACAATATAAAAAAATAATAGATTTAAAAATATAAAAATCGCGTTGACGCACTGGCAGCCAACCACCAACCAAAATGTTGGTGGTTAGGGCTACAAAGAAGAACTTTCTCACTATCCGTGCCGTGTCGAGTTACACCGCCTTCTGCATCAGACCTCCAATCCAATTAACGCGAGCCTTCCTAGGTGTTGATGGATTTAATATTATTATTATGTATCTCCTTTCTGTTCACGGGATCTTCCTTAGAGAACCTGCCCCGTCCTCTGACAGGCTTATATTTATTTATACCACATACAACTATCAT
Source organism: Lymantria monacha (assembly GCA_905163515.2). Lineage (NCBI taxonomy): Eukaryota > Metazoa > Arthropoda > Insecta > Lepidoptera > Erebidae > Lymantria > Lymantria monacha. Next base: position 13,103,906 of record LR991084.1, on the reverse strand, counting down.
TATAGATAATAGGTACCTAATTTCATGGACGTGTAGGTACAGATTTCCGTGTGGTAATCATCCTTTACCAACACGTCTGAGGTTGCGGAGAAGGCTCGAGCCCCGTAGTGGGACGTATACAACTTAGTCTGTGTACGTGGGTATATGAGCTGAAATGAAATGATAATGTACAGATTATAAAAACATAATTATCTTTAATATAGATAATCATATCTTTTTAATTGAATTTCGAATACCAAATTATATAGTGGAAGATCCGATAAAATGAAACATATTTTATAATAAATATAGTATATTTTTCTAATCTTAATATATATAAACTAGCTTCCGCCCGCGACTTCGTCCGCGTGGAATAGGTACTTTGGGCTAACGTTAACTTCATCTCGCGAATTCGTTTACGTAAAAGATGGAAATATTTTAAATAATACATACGTTGAAGTTGTTTTAGGTACATGACGCTTTTATTAGTAAGAGTGGAACATTAAACCTTAAGTAAAAGTATTGGGTCTTATCTATACTTTTTTTAGATACATACATACATACCTACACTTGCGCCTATTTTCGATTACGCATACTTTTAATGTGTATTACCTCGCTGTGTGGTAGGCTACGAATACTACCCAGCTACCCAGTGCCGAATTAACCCAGCGCGGGGCCCGTAGCAAAATCTGTCAAGGGGCCCCTGATTTGCTTTAGGTAATTAAAGATTAGTACCAAAATAAAACAAACTGTTACAAATGAACTTTTCTAAATTTAATACACATACATACACATACATATCATCACGCCATATCCCTTGCAGGGTAGGCAGAGAGAACAGAGTGCCAGAGAACTCTATCTCTGCATACTTCACTCGCTTCCTCAACATTCATAATTCTCTTCATACACGCTCGCCGGTTTCGGAGACTCTTGACTCCACCTTCCTTCAGTACATGACCGATCTGGTCTAGGTAGGTTAGTCTCGGTCTCCCTCGGTACCTACATCCTTCCACTTTCGCATTGTATATCTTCTTAACCAGGCGTTCGTTCGGCATTCTTTCCACATGTCCGAACCATCGGAGCATTCCCTTTCGCATCTTTACACCAATACTCTCTTTCATACCTACTCGCTCTCTTACGTCATCGTTACGAATGCGATCGATCAGCCTAACTCCACAGATTTTCCGTAGAGATCGCATTTCGAACGCATTAATTTTACTTTCATACTCTTTTCTGCATACCCAATTCTCGCTTCCATACAGTAATGTTGGGACAAGCACTGCATTATGTATTGCTACACGTGCCTTCTGGTTGAGATGGTGGCAACCGAGAAGTTGCCCCAACGCTCCGTTCACTCTATTTCCCGCATTCACTCTTCGCTCTATATCAGTGGTGTACCTTCCATCTCGGCTAAATCCACATCCAAGATATACAAATTCATCCACTTGCTCTAGTACATCATTACCTATTGTTACATTTGTTACTCTTACATCTGTTCTGGCTTCATCTCTTTCAAAGACCATTATTTTGGTTTTGCTCACATTCACGCGTAGACCCCTTTTCTTACAATCTTCTGTCATTGTGTCGACTAGGGTCTGCAGGTCAGTCGCTGACTATGCCAGCAGGACTGCATCATCTGCATAAAGCAGAGCATTGACCACTGAGTCGCCCATCTGGACTCCCACATTCATATCGTTCAACCTTTGGAGACATTTATCCAGATATATGATAAACAGCCTGGCTGACAGAACGCACCCCTGCTTAACGCCGATATTGACGTCAAACCAAGGCGACATTCCATCATCCAGCCGCACACAGGCTCTACAGCCCATGTAACTGGACTGCACAGCCTGTAGCAGTTTACCGTTAATACCATACTCCGGTAAAATGTCCCAAAGTTCCTTTCGTACAACCGTGTCAAATGCTCTCTCCAGATCCACAAAACTGCAGAAAACCCTCTGACCTAGAGCCAGATGCTTCTCCACAATGTTGCGCAGAGAGAACACTTGATCCATGCATCCCCTTCCACTCCTGAAACCTCCTTGTGTCTCACACAGTAAACCATCGGACACCATCCTCATTCTCCTTTCAATAATTTTTCCATACACTTTTGCTGCCAAACTGGTCAAGCTTATGGCTCTGTAATTTGCGCAGTCATAACGTGAACCCTTGTTTTTAAACAAAGGCACGATGACTGCGCTATTCCAGTCCCTGGGAACCATTCCCGAGCTCCAACATAAATTGAGGAGCAACAGGAACGCCTCCCAGACACAAGAGCCACCGAGCTTGATCATCTCGGCAGACACCATATCAATGCCCGCTGCCTTACCATTTTTCAAACTTCTTATCGCCCATTCAACTTCATCCATACTGATGCCATCGGAGGACGCCGTTGTCGAATGTTGATCTACTAAACCACATCCAACACCGGCGCCAACCGTAGCATCCGCATACATATCGCCAAAATATTCACTCCATCGGCTTAACACGTCTTGTGTTTGTGTAAGAATGTCTCCACCTTTAGACCTTATTTTATTCATTCTGAAGGCTGACCAACCACCCCGAGACTTCTTCACCTCCCTCCAAAAGAGTTTGGTGTTACCCTCGAAGTTTTTAGTCAGCCTATCTTCTGCACTCATACTTGCTCTATCACGTTTCTCTTTCACTAAGGCCTTGGTGTCATTCTTACATTGCCGATATATTTCTTTCTTCTGTTCAGTCATACTGTCATTCAGATTCAAAGAAGAGACATAGTCCAGCCACGCTTTCTTCTTTTGCTCTACGGAAGCTGCCACTTCCGCATCCCACCATGCATCACCATTTGTTTTTCTATGCTTCTTTGAACTTCCACATACTTCTTTCGCTGTATCTACCATACTCTCTTTCAATACTCTCCAGCATTCTTCAATGTCCGATTGCGGCTGGCTTGCCATCGTCAGCCGTTCTCGGACACCCTCTGCATACTTTTCTCTTACACACTCTTCTTGCAACCTTTCAACCTTTATTCTTTCAAGCCCTCCGAAGTGGACACGCTCTCGCCAGTGCCTCCACTTTCTGAACAGACCACTAAATCTCGCAATAACGAGATAGTGGTCCGTATCGACTGTGGGGCCCCTGTAGGCTCTTGCGTCCAATATTTTGCTTCGGAGGCGACTGTCTACCAAAATTAAATCTATTATGCTTTTCTGTTCATTCCTTCTCCATGTATACATATGGATGTCCTTATGTTGGAAAAATGTGTTTGACACAATAAGGTTTCTCTCCATGCATACATCCGCTATGAGCCTACCTGCGTCGTTCACTCTCTTATCACCAAATGGACCAAGTACGTCCTCATAGTCGGGACGCTTGGTCCCCACCCATCCGTTCAAATCTCCGCATACAATCACGCGTTCACTGGTTTCTGCCATATCCAGAACTTCCCTAACATTATCCCAAAACTTCTCTAGGTCTGATGCCACCGAGGATCCTACGGGAGCATATGCTACAACCATGAATACCTTGGTGACACCTAGTTTTATACGGACCCAGAGAAGTCTGGGATCATACATTCCGTAATCCTTCACACCTGAGGCCAAGCGAGAGGACAACAGCACTCCTACCCCCATGCTGGCTCGATCGCTCTGTGGTACACCAGACCACAGAGCCATCCCGCCACCAGGAAGATCGCAGGCGTCGCTGCCCCTTCGCTTGGTCTCTGTTACACAGAGCACGTCTAGCTGTTTGTCCGCCATGACGGATATCAGCTCGTGCAACTTACCTTCCACACAACCTCTTACATTCCACGTGCCCACCCGGCACTCCGTTCTCGTCGACTCGCCTAACTGGGCAAGGCGTGATGGGTGGCGGCCCCCATCGCCGCAACTGCCGATGTTCGTACCGACGGGGGCGGGTCGGTACGCGTCGCCTCCGGGGGACGCCCTAACCCGCATTGCGGTACGCATTTCGAGCCGGATTAGCAGTCTAATTAGACTGGCAGGGGACGCGAACGAGCACGCTCCGGACTATGCCCCCCTCTAAATTTAATATGGGCAAATTTAGAGCTAACACTTTCAATATTGACTTTTTTAAGCAAATCATACTCTATATTCATCAAAGTGAGATAAAAATATTTTTACACTCCTATTTATATTGATTTTTTTACGGTTAGACTCCCGCGGTTGGGGTGCGGGGCCCTCCAATTCGCGAGGCCCGTAGCATTTTCTAATTTTGCTACGTGGCTAATCCGGCGCTGATACTACCAATCCTCACTTTGCTCGTGGATGTCGTAAAAGACAACTAAGAGACTTAGAACGACCTGGGCCAACTCCATCTGATGCCGTTTAGTCAACAATTATATTCCCAAGGAGGGTTGACGTCTGGCAGGCGGCCGTTCATAAAACTATTGCCTATAACTTTTACAATATGTACTATGAATGAAGAGTACTTATTGTATGGACCTCAAGAGTAGGAGAATGATGATGATGATGACCACTTGTCAACAAATCTCGAATTTGGTCCAGAAAAGTATGACGTGGTCTTCCCCTTGTATTCGTCGCATTCATGATTGCTTTATATGTTTACTTCGTCAACCTCTGCTTTGTCAGAAGGGTGGTAGGTAATGATGGTAGGAACACAACAAAAATCGGCAAAAGTCAAGGTCATTGATCATTTCATCAGCTGTTTGTAAAGTCGACGTTTGTCATATTGTAGCAAAGGTAATCATTGATTTATTTCCATCCATTCACCCATCAGCCCGTAAACGTCCACTGTTGGACATATGCCTCCCCACGAGAATGCCATCTGCAATGGTCCTGTGCCACCTGCATCCAACGGTTGATTTATTTAGGTCCTAATGAATAATTAAGAAAGTATGAGTATGTAGCAGGTTATTTATCATTTACTTGGTACATTTTATTCAGTTTCAAAGGAAAAGCGACGACATAATCGAAAACTTTAAATGCCTCTAATTCATTAACGAATCGATATTTTCCCTTAAAATTTTTGTTATGTGTTCCTACCATCATTACCTACAGGCTACAACCTTCTGACCAGCTGCTCCATTCTCTGTTACACCCGGTATAAGACCACAGCTAAATCTCTTCTTACTTCTGCTTGCTGTAACCAACCACACCTAAAATAAATAGAGTAAGGTACTCACAGAACAGGACATTCTGGATAAACTCCATATTGTTTTAAGTACAAAAACCTTATATATATTTGTCTGTATATGCTCTTTTTGTACTTGATTACATGCGGAGACCAAATAATCGAATTACATTCTAAGGTACCTCTCACAGGAGCTTCAAGCATTGCTTATAAGGTTTTTCTTCTTCTTATTCTTCTTATATATTGGCAATCAGCTACATATACGAGCTATTGGTGCCAGTGTCAAGTTATAAATATTTTCACGTTTTTAGTCTTTCAGGTTAGTCATTGTCTAAGTCAAATCGTCACCTTCAACAGTGCTATGGCCACACTGTTAATGGTATCTTGTGGGAATTTTGATGGAAAACGAAAACGTTGTCAAGCACTTTTATATGATATTCACTACATCCCAGTTGTTCCGCCGCTTCATATTACATAAAATGCCATCAAAATTATCTAATATAACACGTAAAAACACTAAGATATTGAATATAATACAAGAGCACCACATGACGTTTTCAAATTCCCGTCAAAAGTCCTATAAGGTTTCAATATTATTAAAGTTATGTGCTTGTTATAATATAAATACTAGGTTACGATAGGCTTTTCAACATAGGTACATTTTGATGCCGAAAGTTTAAGTCAGCAGTTTTTATTTACATGGGGGACATGGGTCAAACATGCAGCGAAATTTTGAAGGCCTTTGGAGAAATTTAATGTAAAAATAGGATAGGACTGATGAGTTCTGGCGAATCCTCTCTGACCAGTCGTTTAAGGTAAACCATCTGGTTTGTCTTAAACGAACTTCTCATATCTATGATATCTATGAGAATCCTGCTTAGGTACACTCTTCGTTTTCCACTTCAGCCAATCAATGAAGGCGAGCTAGATATGAGGTTCTGACCGACTCTCTTGAGTATTCAGGACCGCAGTATTGGCTGCATAAGTTGCCCTGCAGTTAATTGTCTTCCCTGTAAATCTTATGATTTTTTAATTATTATTATTAATGGATGGAATGGATAATTGGAATTGGTTTATCCTTTTTGAAAACTATAACACTCTCTTTTCGCAATCAGAATTAATAAATTTACATTGAATTTTTTTTTATTGCATATGGTGGCAAACAAGCAAGTAGCACACCTGATGTCAAGTGTTACAGCCGCCCATGGACCTTTGCAATACCAAGGGTACACCTAGGCCGCTACCTACTAATATAAACCCCAAAACCACCCAGTTGGGCTTCCGGCTCTCTCGCTTACCGAAGGAAGAGCAATAGCACATTGCCATCATTCAGACGTCAATCTTCTGCGAGAGTATGGTACTGCGTGGTGCTGTCAACAGCGTGGTACTACCACTACTGTTTATTATTTTCAACTGCATAATTCAGGTTTGTATACTCTACCGATGATATTAACTTTCTATCCGGCCCATATACGTTCTATTATATAATAGGGCACGAGTCTCCTCCAAGCGTAAAGCTTAACAGACGTGTCTGAGTCAGATGAATTATTATTGCCAGATGAATTATTATTGGCCAGATGAATTATTATTGGCCAGATGAATTATTATTATTAGGTATTATTTCTGTTTTTTTTTCATGACGTTATGTGCTGCCACATCCACATCTGCTGGAAAGGAAAAGATTGCCAATTGCATCCTCATATCGTCAACACACTTTTATAGTAATAAAAAACTATCTAGTAAATATATATTACCACTTGGAGTGGTAATATATATTTTTAGTTCAATATTACGTGGGTGTCGCTTAGTGCCTACGCGAAGTCGTGTAGCTAGTCTTTTATAAAAATTAAATCAAAGGGGTCTTTTGTACAGACATATCTATACCTACAACCTTCTCAATAATAGCGCGTTTTGTCATGAGTCAGTAATGTACCTAATCAATTTGGTAAATTGATTGGGGATTCACCAAAACAATTTGCCCTTCATAAAGGTAAATTAATTCTCTACCAATTATTGGAAGGGCCCTCAATTGAGGTGGAACGACTCCTTTAATATCGATACTTATTACATGCACTGGTTGTTATGGAGCCATTGGCTAATGTTACCGTGTAATTTCAGTGAAATTGATATAGCGTAAAGATTAAGATGGAATGATCTGATATATATTTAGTTGCTTCAAAATGTCTTAATATTGTAGTAGATATAATTTAAGGCCCAGGTTTAAAGGATAAGAAGATAAAGAAATTGTAATACACAACAAGTGATATATATGTATCATCATCATCGGAGCTCATATATGTCCCACTGTTGGGTTCGAGCCTCCTCCATAACGGGAAAGAAATTGACCTACTATACCACGCTGGTCAGATGTAGTATAGGGTTTTGTTTCGAGTTTCCTTCTCTTGCATATATGTTATATGCATTTTATATGCCTTAGTTGTCTCTTGCGTTGCAGTGAATTGTATTCTTATTTCGTTACCACACGGCAAAATATTATTATATATTATGTTAAAAATTAATATTATTTTTTGTTTACCGCTCTATGTGAAAATTAATATACCTATATTAAATCAGTTTTCGGCGTTTTTAGATTAGATTCATAAGGTCTGTCTGTACAAAGATCAAATTACAGATATGCGTAATTTTTTTTTGTATCCAAATAACACAATATTTGTATTATATATTTTAAATCTTTTGAACTATAATTGTTACCTGAAATAAAAATTAATTTCGACAAATGCTAATACCATTTTGTGACGGATTAGTAATACAATATTAATTTGACTGCCACCTCTTGCTTATACGGGTTGAGAGCCCTCAGCCCTCGCCCACAGTCCGGGTAAAGTTGTCATAGCCATCTGAGGCTAACAACTAAGACACACAAAAAAAAAAAAAAAAATCTTGCTTAAATATATTCTTTATATCGACCTAGGCCAACACCACCTGATGCCGTTTAGTCAACAATTACATAACCAAGGAGGATTGAAGTCAGGCAGGCGACCGGTCATAAAACTATTGCAATATGTAGGAAGAGCAGTACCTACATATTGTGTCGCCCCCCAAGTAGTTGGGATAAGAGCAGGAGAATGATACTTACATATACTTATTCTAGTAATTATTAGTGATACTGCGGATGTGAGTATGGATACGAATATCCAAATGCGAAACTACATATCCGCAATTGAATTAGAATAACATAATGCCGGTTTCAGATACGATAACGGATATGAATTTATTTCGATTTATCCGACAGTTTCAATTATTTTCGATTACGGGTACCTATTGGATATTTGGAGAAATGTAAAAGAAAAATGCTTATCGTATTTGGAGAGGCTTCCGTATAGATTGGCGGTTCAACTAGTTGAAAGAAAACCTCTTTTTGTTGTAATATCTTGTTACTCGTATATGTTGTTGTCCTAGAGACTAGACATGCGCGAAACAGTACTTCGCGAAGTGATGTTATATGGCATTACATTTCGTGCCGAGTAATATTACATTTTACCATTACTTCAAACATTACACATGACATTTCATGTCATGTGTGATGCGTAATGCGGTAGCGCTCTATATATACGGCGGGCGGCGTCAAGAAATATAAGCCTTAACATTCTGAAAATAAAGCTCAAAATAAATATTGAATTGCCAGACACCGAACATTGCAGAAATGCAGAACAGTACACGGGTGTTCGGGTCATGTTTAATGTGATGTGATGTTTAGTCGCGTAATGTATAATCGGACAGTACACGGTCGGGTAATAATACGTGTGATACATCACTCTCATTACTTACACATGTCTACTAGAGACTTATCCCAAATTATTCGAAATTTTTGTAGCGGCTTCGGTTAGCATTTCGGATATATTTTCATTTCAAATATCCGATAGTTATCATTACGGAAATCCATTATATCTCTATTTATTATAATAGAATACAATACCTGTAGTTGCATATAAAGTCATTAGAAGATAAGGAAAATTCAAAATGACTTGTTATGCCAACCGGTCTGTTTAGCGTAGCAAGGTAGGCAAATTTTCCTCTCATTATTGTGGGACTCCAACAAAAGTTATAAAACTGAAGTTTTTAAAGATCTTTCACGTTAAAACATTATTAAATTTTGTGATGAATATTGTTTGTTAAAATAAGTTAAGCTCTGCTTAGTTTATCATAGGTAGGTAACATAACTTTATCTAACTCTATCCGTTTGGTGACGGAGTAAGAATACAATTCACCACCCCCTATCTTACCCGTGGGTTATCCTAAGAGACGACTAAGGGATATAAAACGCATATAACATCTATGCAAGAAAAGCAAAACTCGAAACAAAACCCTATAGCAACACGTTTGACCAGCGTGGTATAGTAGGTCAATTTCCCTCCCATTATGGAGGAGGTTCAAGTCCAACAGTGGGGCATATATGAGCTGAGATGAGGAAGATGATGATGTGATAACATAAATTAACCTTTATTTACAGTAACTCTGTAGCTAGATCGTATCAACAACCTAAATAATGGAATATATTAAATTAATTAAAATTTTATATGCCTACTGTTCTCTATTGTTATTTAGGTATCATCGAGTTTTCGTCACGCGAAGCCACAACCCTCACATCACATAATTGATTCGCGTGATACTGATGTCTTAGACGTACCTACCCAAAGTACTTTTTATTCCGTAGGGACCTGTGTGCAGTACTGTCAATCTATAGCCTATAAATTTTTTAATGAAAATTTTAGCATCACGCAATTTGGTTAGGTTTATTAAAGCAAATAACTGTAGTACTGTTTTTAATATTTAGAGAAAATGGAAGGCAATAAATAGGCAGGTTTAATATCCACGATAGATTTCTAAATTGATTTAGGTACATGTGTATTTATTTGGAGATATATCATTCATCAGGTTATTTAACTTATCATCATCACCATTCTCCTACTCTTATCCCAATTAGATACTTGAGGTTGATTAAATATGTACCTACTCTTTTTTCATAGTACATATTGTATAAGTTATTGGCAATAATTTTATTACCGGCCGCCTGCCTGACGTCAACCCTCTTTGGGAATGTAATTGTTGACCAAACGGCATCAGATAGAGTTGGCCCAGGTCGTTATAAAGGCCTTATTCATCTTTTACGATATCCACGAGTAAAGTAAGGGTTGGTAGTATTCGTAGCCGCTGCCACACAGCTACTATTATATAATAATATAGATCAATATCTATATAGTAATCCAATAAACATTAAGGAATTACAATTCCTGGGAGCAAAGATCGACAATAGCTGCCATGAAGGCCTCAGAGTTTTGAACCTTTAGAGGTCACGGGAGTCGGGTTTGTCTTGTAGCAAATAGATTAATTTTCAGTATATAATAAAAGCTTGTACATACTCGTAATGAAAGAAAAAAAATACTTTTGAAATTTCGTGCCATTCTCGACGTAGAGCTAAGCATAGCTGTATAGGCTGAATGGGATTTATCCCCTTTGCCTGTCCGAATGGACGAACAAAAAATATTATATATGTTTCAATATTAGGCAAGGACCTCCTCAATTTTTGTTAAATTTTATTGGTCGGGTGAATTGGTAGAGGTTTTTATTTGAGCAACTATCTATGAAATCATTTATTAAGTACAAAATTATAAAACTAAAATAAACTCGTATTAAAGAATAACAATTAATCATAAAATAAATAATATAGTAGTTGCTACGAATACTACTTGATAGTACTTAATGATTTAAGTGTTGGAAAAGCTGACTAAAAGTATGACTAACCCTACGCGTTGCCAACCATTGCTTTCCCAATGACAGTTTATATTAGAGAGGCTGGTTAATAAATTCAGCAAACCTATACGTTGCCTTTGTTTCTTTTATCATATGTTTGAGGATAACCATGTTACGCAGATCCCATATAGGTATATTGTGATTAAAGGCTAGATAATAAATAAATTTAAGAACAAGTTTATTTACGAAATCTTTGCATATCATTTCACAGAATAATAAATTTATCTTATAATAATATGCACCTATATTTTATTCGATATATGTTATTATTCTGTTATATATCTAGCCTTTAAATTTATTAAAATTTAATTCATAAGGTGTTTTATTATTTAAAGCAGGTATAAATAATTTGGAAAATCCAAAAGTGCACCCCTCATAATTTTTATATTATTTATCATTTATTATTAGTCAATGCCATAAATGAAAATGAAAGAAAAATACTTTTAAAATTTCGTACCATTCTCGACGTATGTAGTGCTAAACATAGCTGTTCGTTTACAATAAGCTGTATGGGATTTGTTCCTTTTGCCTGTCCAAATGTACGAACAAAAAAATGTAAATGATGAACCCATAAGGAACGAACATCATAAGGTATACACACACTAATAACTAAGCAGTTTACTTTTTTATTAATTGCAATTAAACGACAAAGAATTACCAAGCCATTTTCGAAAGGAAACAGCGCGTTGCGATTATGAAGCTTTTAAAAAAAGAAATATTTTGATACATTAATTTTTACGGTTGCAATCGTGCCAGAATTTCCCGTGTAGCGACGGGATGGAATACAAATGTCGCCACCCCTTGCTTGCCCGTCGGAGTCGTAAAATCGGCTAAGGGTTCACCAGGAGAGTGGGCAGTAGCACTCTCCTGGGTAAAGTATAACATCTTACTGCGATCGCCAACACGCATGCCAAGCGTAGCGGTTACGGCATTATCCTCTTATGACGAGCAGAAAAGAAGTGGCCCCCAGTCATGGCAGCTCCGGTACCCTACGGGCTCATTTTGGTGGCGGGTCCAGTAGTGGTGGGCCGAGGGGGTGCGAATACGACGCCCCCCACTAGGTGGACAGACGACTTCATGAAGGTTGCTGGGCGTCGTTGGATGCAAGCGGCATAGGACCACATTCTGTGCCGTAACATGAGGAAGGCTTACGTCCAGCAGTGGACGCCAATAGGCTGAAATGATGAATCGTGCCAGATCCAGAATAAATATCCGGACGTCCTCGAATATTTTTTTAATCAACTATTTTCTTATTTTAAACTTATGAGGTGTACAAAATTTAGTTGTAAAATAAAAGACATCTATTGAAATAATGAATTTAATTTTTCTATGTAATTTTTATTAGCGTACAGGTGTTAGAGCTTACTTCTATATTCGTTAAAGATCTTAATTTTGAACGAATTTTTCTCGTACGAAAATTTGAAATCATATTTCATTATAGGTTGATATAAGGAAGAAGTAGATAGGCAAAGATGTCATTTAAGAAGCAACTTTGTTTTAAACGCGGCTTGTAACCGTCATAAATCAGCCGTTCCGAATTTACGACGGCCCTCCGCAAATCGGTTTATATTTTCGATAAATAAAATTGGCGCGGGTTTTGCGAGGTAAGCAGAGGCCGTTAGGAGCGCGTCGGCGCCCGGCGCCGGTGCCACCATCTGCCGCGTGTACATAAACCCGACTACCCTCGCGTTTTCTTGCTGACAATTTTTTCCTGCTCCGGTCATTACGCAGCTGGGCCCGAGACAAAACGGCGAATCGTTTAAGCCCTCTCCGTAGACCGTCCAATTTTATTGTATGTACCTAGTCGAAATTGATATGCTACACGAGCGTCGCGTCGTCGGCGTGCTCCATATGACGGACATAGATTTTGCATGGGACTATATAGATATCATTAGGTACCGATGCTCTGTAAATTTTGGTTAGTAACAAGTATAAAAATATATAACGTAGGACAACTATCTATCTTTTTGAATATAAAAAGATAGCGCTGGATAACATTCCAATTAATTACAACTAGTACTAGATTAAATAGCAAATTATATTCTAGTTTTAATTGCTTTAAATATTATTGAATATAGGCCATGAATCATGGCATGCTTTATTAGTTAGTGGTGAGTTACTGTAGAAACTCTAGCCCACTGTATTCCGTCCCCATCACCATTAGTACCGAATCCTTGACGTCCATGGCCTAGCCCTTTCGGGTACCATCTTCCGTCGACGCCTCAGCTTGCTATCAAGGCATCACCCTCACGAGGCCAGCCTCTCTGCGGATGACGGACTATTCCCCAGTCTAGTCACCCGATCGTAAGTTAAGACTAATGAATAAAGACGAATAATATTACAGCAAGAGAAAAAATAAGAAATAGAAACATGCCGATATGTCTGGCCAGTGTGTTAGACTAATTCTCCAATATAGGGGAGGCCTGTGTCACTGGAATGCATGTCTTAGATTATCTCTAAGCTACAGACTGAGAAGGCGAATCCCTTGTTAGTAGTTAATTTGTAACATAACGCTTATATACTCCTTGGTACGTAAGATTAAAGTATTACTTTCAAGCCATATTGACATATATTCACAGAGTAGTAAATGCAAGTCAAAATGCAAAATTTTATACGTTAATGTTTCATCACAAATAAAATGTTCGGATCTTAGTATTAAATTGTAAAAGTAATGTCTAAAAGAACTGAGCGTGATTGGGTGGTAGTGGTAGGAGCCATAATAGTTTTTGGACTGCCATTGACGCTATTGATCCCAAACTTCTATCTATGGGATGTAGTGCCGAAAGTTAAAATAGTACGCTGTCACATATTATCACAACAACTCACTTGGCCACAGATTAATGCCGCCATCGTCTCAGTCCTTGTGTTATTTTTCTGTTTGTACCTCGAAATTCGAAAACGAATGTAAGTATTAAAACTCATCATCATCATCAACTTGCTCTTATCTCAATTTATTTGGGTCGACGCAATAACTCTTCTCCTTCCATACAACCCTGTCAGACGTCATCTATGTGGTCACTCCTTGTCTACCCATGCAATATTTCACATAGTCCATCCATCTTTTCTTCGGTCTTCCCTTACCCCTAAAGCCTTCAACATTCATAGTTAAAATTTTCCTCACAACATTACTTTCATCCCGTTTCATCACATGTCCATACAATGTCAATGTTTCACTCCTTAACTTTTCCGTCACTGGCGCAACTTATGAATGTGTAAGTATTAAAACTATTAATATGAATTGGTCTGGTAAGTGCTTAACAATACAATATTTTTACCAAACCTTACGTTAACCGTGGGTTTCATAGTAATGAACTGAGAAATGAACTTAAAACACCAACCCGTATGCTAATATGACGTTTATGTATCTTACCAACAGTATATTGTTAGGTTAACGGTATACAGGGTTAAAGATAAGGGGTAAAAGGTAAAGGTATCGGAAACATTACTTCAAGAGATTGAAAACAAGTACATACATACATACATATCATAACGTCATATCCCTTGCAGGGTAGGCAGAGAGAACAGAGTGCCAGAGAACTCTATCCTTGCATACTTCACTCGCTTCCTCAACATTCATAATTCTCTTCATACACGCTCGCCGGTTTCGGAGACTCTTGACTCCACCTTCCTTCAGTATGTGACCAATCTGGTCTAGGTAGATTAGTCTCGGTCTCTCCCAGTACCTACATCCTTCCACTTTCGCATTGCTTCTTAACCAGAAAAACAAGTAATATATGACAATACATTTAGCGTATTATAGCATTAATTTTAATGAAATATCCTTTCCTTGCAAAAGAGCCTCGTATCTAGGAGTGCAGTGTACACTAATAGAAACAGAAGAAGAAGTGTTAATGATAGTTCTGTAATTTGCTAATCGATAGTATTTAGGCATAGACTACAGAAATGCCGGAGTGGTCTGAGTACACACTTGCCGTGTATTTAACAAATTGTCTTTTTAAAAAAAGCATCACTGGGGCCTGTCAATAATTTGTTATACTGATATCTTGACCAAAATATTAAAATTATGATAAAGAATCCATTCATTTTTTAGGCTAGACGACACGGTAGAGAAGGTTATGGCTGTCAGTCAGGCGACAGATGCAATTATGGAGGAGGAACGTGACCGCCAAGCGACTACCATGCGAGCATGTATAGAACTTCTAGACGCCTCTGCTGAGCATTATGAGAACTTGTTGTTGCTGCGTGATGAGCTACGGAAAAAAGAAAAGTTGAAACAACATCCGCCTCTGATTGAACTCAGCTCCTGTCCCTTATAATGCGTGTGTATAATTTTCGTTGATCATTTATACTGGCTGTAAGTGACAGAGTGATGTTCTTCATTTCTAGTTATTTTATCTTGCAAAGCATATATAAAAAATCGGTAGGTACATGTTTCGAAGCACTTGGAAGAATATTTGTAAAAGTACAGATCGACTGCTATCATTCATTGACAAACAGATGATTATACAATTATTTTAACAGAATGCAATACTAGTTTACTCTAAATCTTAAGTTACATAGATTTTAACTGTTACACGAAGGCTTTCTTGTGTGATATATTAACTAAACCTAGAATTAATTATTACGATAGATATTTTAGAAAACTTTTAACTAACGTTACTTTTTTTTGGCGGCGGGCTATGGCGTGAGCACACCTCGTGAATTCCGACCAGGGCAATAGAAAGAACGGCGTGTGATCCCATAGACCCGCCTTTCAAGTAACTATCAACGCCGTGCCTCCGGAACCCGGTCTTTGTCTTCGGTGCCGAAAGATCTTTATTTACCACATCCCTAGTTTCTTTATGTTCCTGTTTATACTTTTTTATGATTATAATTATCATTTAGATAATATGGATGGTAGTGAAGCTGTGTTTATCTGTAGCCTCGTTTGTAAAATGTTAAGTAAAATATAGACAAGTGATTCCCAAACAATGTGATTTATAATATATATATATTAAATGACGTGTTAATATTATTAAAGTATTTTGAAACTATCGTGAGTCCGTATATGTATACATATATTCTATATTAAATACTTAAATGTATTTTATTTATTATTGCTCAGAAAAAAATACAATGGACACTCTCTGTCTATGAAAAATCCATATTTCAACGTGTTAAGAATAGAATATGTTACCACTCTTTTTCAGGCAATGTGCAGAAATATCAACAACTGCAATGCCAGCTTCCCGCATTTATCCCAATTTGGAGAGGCCTATATCCGACAGCGGATATTGATAGCCTTTTTTTTTTTTTTTTTTTGCGGTGGGCTATGGACGTCGCACCCCGCCAAATCGGTCCGGGGTGACGGAAGAGGCGGCGCGCAACCCCATTGACCCACCCTGCAAGCACCTCTTCTTCGCCGTGTGAGGATATTGATAGCCTATTGGATGGATAATTATGTAACTTTTACTATATAATAATACATTCTCTCAAATATAATACTCGACTGAATTTAGAAATTCATAAGTAATTGTAAATCTTGGATAATCCTTAATTTCAATGAGAGAAAATAACCCTCCAAATCAAGTACTCGACATTTATACAGTTTTTCATATTAGCTTAAATTAGAATACCTATATTTACATACGATTTGTAATAATTTTGTTAATTTATGTGCTTTAACTATTCACAAAAATAATATTCTTTATTAATATTTTGACAACATAATTGTTTGGCTTAAGAATAACTGTTAAACAAAATTATATATTGTTTAGAATAATGGCACGGATACAGGCTCACCTAGTACCACTCTCATTTTATTGATCGTACAAATTTTTGTCATGTGATTCCATAGCAGTTGACACAGGAAGTCTGTATTTAATTTCTTTGCTTATGAAGTCGTAGTCATCAATAGCCATGGTGGCTACTGGTGACTCTAAGCTAATACTAATATATAAAGATGAATAACGATTAGATTGATTTTTTAAAGAAAATTGGTATTGGTTTGATTTCTCGGATAATGGCTAGTGCAGATTAGTGCAATAATGTTTTACAAATAATTACACCACTAAAATTAATATCTTGAATGTCAGCCTCATAATTAATTACATAGATAGCTCTTAGAATGTGCTTGGGACTTCTGTAGGTAGGCTTTTGTTTATTTTTTTGTCCATGTGGTGACGGAGTAAGAATACAATTCACCACCCCATATCTTACCCGTGGGTGATCGTACAAGACGACTAAGGGATATAAAACGCATATAACATCTATACGAGAGAAGGAAAACTCGAAACAAACCCTATATCAACACGTCTGACCAGCGTGGTATAGTAGGTTAATTGCCCTCCTATTACGGAGGAGGCCCGAATCTAGCAGTGGGACATTTATGGGTTGTGATGATGATGAGGATGAATTACCTTAAGCTCAAAGTTAAGCGCATCGTATTATGTATTATGGCTTTACATAGCTCTTAGAATGTGCTCGAGACTTCTGTAGGTAGTAATTCGTAAATATGTAATTTTTTCCGTGTAGAGACGGAGTAAGAATACAATTTACCACCCTCTATCTTGCCCGTACGTGATCGTAAGAGACGGCTAAGTGATATAAAATACATATAACATTTATGCAAGAGAAGGAAAACTCTAAACTAAACCCTATACAAACACGTCTGACCAGCGTGGTTATAGTAGGTATATTTCCCTCCCATTATAGAGGAAGCTCGAGCCCAACAGTGGGACATATGAGCTGAGATGATGATGATGATGATGAAAATTCGTATAGGACAGTGACACAGGTGTGGATAAATTGGAAAAAAAAATTCGAAATATATATGGCTTTTTCTTCGTCCATATGGTGACGAGGTAAGAATACGATTCACCGCCCCCTATCCTGGCTGTGAGTGTCGTAAAAGAAGACTAAGGGATTAACATACATACATACATACATATCATCACACCATATCCCTTGCAGGGTAGGCAGAGAGGACAGAGTGCCAGAGAACTCTATCTTTGCATACTTCACTCGCTTCCTCAACATTCATAATTCTCTTCATACACGCTCGCCGGTTTCGGAGACGCTTGACTCCACCTTCCTTCAGTACATGACCGATCTGGTCTAGGTAGGTTAGTCTCGGTCTTCCACGGTATCTACATTCTTCCACTTTCGCATTGTATATCTTCTTAACCAGACGTTCGTTCGGCATTCTTTCCACATGTCGGAACGATCGGAGCATTCCCTTTCGCATATTTACACCAATACTCTCTTTCATACCTACTCACTCTCTTACGTCGTCGTTACGAATGCGGTCGGTCAGCCTTACCTACTCCACAGATTTGCCGCAGAGATCGCATTTCGACCGCATTAATTTTACTTGCATACTCTTTTCTGCATACCCAACCCTCGCTTCCATACAGTAATGTTGGGACAAGCACTGCGTTATGTATTGCTACACGTGCCTTCTGGCTGAGGTGGTGGCTACCGAGAAGTTGCCCCAACGCTCCGTTCACTCTATTGCCCGCATTCACTCTTTGCTCTATATCAGTGGTGTACCTTCCATCTCGACTAAATCCACATCCAAGATATACAAATTCATCCACTTGTTCTAGTACATCATTACCTATTTATTACTCTTATATCTGTTCTGGCTTCATCTCTTTCAAAGACCATTATTTTGGTTTTGTTCAAATTCACGCGTAGACCCCTTTTCTTACAATCTTCTATCATTGTGTCGACTAGGGTCTGCAGGTCAGTCGCTGACTGTGCCAGCAGGACTGCATCATCTGCATAAAGCAGAGCAGTGACCACTGAGTCGCCCATCTGGACTCCCACATTCATATCGTTCAACCTTTGGAGACATTTATCCAGATATATGATAAACAGCCTGGCTGACAGAACGCACCCCTGCTTAACGCCGATATTGACGTCAAACCAAGGCGACATTCTATCATCCAGCCACACACAGGCTCTATAGCTCATGTAACTGGACTGCACAGCCTGTAGCAATTTACCGTTAATACCATACTCCGGTAAAATGTTCCAAAGTTCCTTTCGTACAACCGTGTCAAATGCTCTCTCCAGATCCACAAAACTGCAGAAAACCCTCTGACCTAGAGCCAGATGCTTCTCCACAATGTTGCGCAGAGAGAACACTTGATCCATGCATACCCCCCACCCCTGAAACCTCCTTGTCTCTCACACAGTAAACCATCGGACATCATCCTCATTCTCCTTTCAATAATTTTACCGTACACTTTTGCTGCCAAACTGGTCAAGCCTATGGCAATTTGCGCAGTCATAACGTGAACCCTTGTTTTTAAACAAAGGCACGTTGACTGCGCTATTCCAGTCCCCGGGAACTATTCCCGAGCTCCAACATAAATTGAGGAGCAACAGGCACGCCTCCCAGTCACAGGAGCCACCAAGCTTGATCATCTCGGCAGACACCATATCAATGCCCGCTGCCTTACCATTTTTCAAACTTCCTGTCGCCCATTCAACTTCATCCATACTGATGTCATCGGAGGACGCCGTTGTCGAATCTTGTTCTACTAAACCACATGCGACACCGGCGTCAACCGTAGCATCCGCATACATATCGCCAAAATATTCATTCACTCCATCGGCTTAACACGTCTTGTGTTTGTGTAACAATGTCTCCACCTTTAGACCTTATTTTATTCATTCTGAAGGCTGACCAACCACACCAAGACCTCTTCACCTCCCTCCAAAAGAGTTTGGTGTTAACCTCGAAGTTTTTAGTCAGCCTATCTTCTGCACTCATACTTGCTCTATCACGTTTCTCTTTCACTAAGGCCTTGGTGTCATTCTTACATTGCCGATATATTTCTTTCTTCTGTTCAGTCATACTGTCATTCAGATTCAAAGAAGAGACATAGTCCAGCCACGCTTTCTTCTTTTGCTCTACGGAAGCTGCACTTCCGCATCCCACCATGCATCACCATTTGTTTTTCTATGCTTCTTTGAACTTCCACATACTTCTTTCGCTATATCTACCATACTCTCTTTCAATACTCTCCAGCATTCTTCAATGTCCGAATGCGGCTGGCTTGCCATCGTCAGCCGTTCTCGGACACCCTCTGCATACTTTTCCCTTACACACTCTTCTTGCAACCTTTCAACCTTTATTCTTTCAAGCCCTCCGAAGTGGACGCGCTCTCGCCAGTGCCTCCACTTTCTGAACAGACCACTAAATCTCGCAATAACGAGATAGTGGTCCGTATCGACTGTGGGGCCCCTGTAGGCTCTTGCGTCCAATATTTTGCTTCGGAGGCGACTGTCTACCAAAATGAAATCTATTATACTTTTCTGTTCATTCCTTCTCCATGTATGCATATAGATGTCCTTATGTTGGACAAATATGTTTGACACAATAAGGTTTCTCTCCATGCATACATTCGCTATGAGCCTACCTGCCTCGTTCACTATCTTATCACCAACGTCACGTTGGACCAAGTACGTCCTCATATTCGAGACGCTTGGTCCCCACCCATCCGTTCAAATCGCCGCATACAATCACGCGTTCACTGATTTCTGCCATATCCTGAACCTCCCTAACATTATCCCAAAACTTCTCTAGGTCTGATGCCACCGAGGATCCTACGGGAGCATATGCTACAACCATGAATACCTTGGTGACACCTAGTTTTATACGGACCCAAAGAAGTCTGGGATCATACATTCCGTAATCCTTCACACCTGAGGCTAAGCGAGAGGACAACAGCACTTCTACCCCCATGCTGGCTCGATCGCTCTGTGATACACCAGACCACAGAGCCATCCCGCCACCAGGAAGATCGCAGGCGTCGCTGCCACTTCGCTTGGTCTCTGTTACACAGAGCACGTCTAGCTGTTTGTCCGCCATGACGGATATCAGCTCGTGTAACTTACCTTCCACACAACCTCTTACATTCCACGTGCCCACTCGGCACTCTGCTCTCCTCGACTCGCCTGACTGGGCAAGGCGTGATGGGTGGCGGCCCTCATCACCGCAACTGCCAAAGTTCGTACCGACGGGGGCGGGTCGGTACGCATCGCCTCCGGGGGACGCCCTAACCCGCACTGCGGTACGCATATCGAGACAACTTTTTTTTTAAATCTTTTTTTGCGTTTGACTATGGAGGTGGTCATGGCCCACCAAATCGGTCCGGTGCGACGGAAGAGGCGGCGGGTCATCCCATAGACCCACCCTGCAAAGCGCCTTTCTACGCCGTACGAGCGAACCACCGTGCACCAGTACCCGTTCTTTGCCTTCGGTGGCATGCATACACAACCTACGCAAGAGAAAATTCGAAACAAAATCTTACCAATACGTCTGAGCAGCGTGGTATAGTCAGTTAATTTTTGTATAATAATACAGGAGGTTCGAGCCCAACAGTGGGACATACATATATGAGTTGACGTGATGATGTTTACGTTAGTGTCATAAAAATAATAAAAGAGGTCGCTAGTGCACCAACGTTTAGATATTTGAGACAATTTTGAAATACTTATATTTTTTTCCAAACACGTCTTTGTGCAAAATAGTTTTAATTTGTCGCGGTGAATGCACAACTCATTTCAACTTGGATTATACGATATATTTAATTCAAAACGCATTGTAGCTTGTTGACATTTGATCAAGTATAAATAGCGACGTAAAGTACGTTTACGATCATCCAAATTTTTTAAATACACTACGCTAAGGAAATAATCTTTGTATTTACAAACATGCAATTAACGCAGACAAATTACACCTAGACTCAAAACAACAGTTTGTGGGTCGCACAGAGTGTTGTCCTGCGTAAGAATCGAACCCACGGCACTAGCACGGCAAGTCGATATCTTAACCACTAAGCCATATGTGCAATAAAATTAGCTGAAGTATTAATACTACAGTATCTAATAATAATAATTGAAATTATGCAGTTATATCATATAATACAGTTTTATTAATTTTACTCTGTGCTAAATTCTAATGCCCCTAAGTTAACCATCTTTGTACGTTATTTCATTACTAAGGCGTATATATCTCTAAAGATCCATGTGTTTTATTTGTGATAAAATAATTTAATTCGACACTTATTAAAAGCCAATTCTCTGGCAGACCACAAACAACGGGGAGGTGAAAAATCTTGCGGTGGCGAGACAAGCCAGGAGCACCGGCGGGGTCTAATTAGGTCATTTGCCATAATTGCTAGCTCCAGATTGGTTTTTTCGCGTCGGCGATGTCCCGCGAGAGCCTCAGGACATTGCCTTGCTTTAATGAATACTTCTACTTCAGACATACTTGAATAAAAATTGCTTTTTCACAGCGGCCATTGTTTCTTAAACAAATTATTTGTATTATTTTACTAAAATTTTATCCCATCCATCGATGCTTGTGGCTTGCTGGCTTTATATGCCCAATGCCAAATCTTTCACTTTATTATGAGCTCTTTCATATCTTACTTACCTTTGTCTTACATTAATGTGTAATCGCGGCAGACTAAGAAGAAAATGTTACGTTTGGTCTGCCACGTTTTTATTTGCATTTCAATATTTTATATAGTATATATTTTACAAGTTTCACACATTATAATAATCAAGCTGTATGGTAGCGGCTACGAATAATACCAACCCTTACTTTGCTCGTGGATGTCGTAAAGACGACTAAGAGCCTTATAATGACCTGGGCCAAGTAATTAGGATAAGAGTAAGAGAATGATAATACAGTATAATAATCGTTTTGGATATATATTTTTTTTTAAATTTTATTTATATTTTTAACAAAGTCACCCATTCAGTCAATTCATGTTTGCATACACGTTTGCATATTCAGTGGCAGTTTATTGATGTTCTACTTGAAGAAATCAGATGCGAGGCATTAACAACTCTTTGAAACTATTTTGTACTGCTTTTCGCCTATTATTTTTTTACCAAATAGTTCTTCGAATTATGGAGGAATAGAAATATGTTGGTGGTCTGGGAAGTGTGGTAAATGAATGAAAGTTTCAAGCACTTTCATTATTCAAATATTAATATGACCGTGTTAATGTAAACTAAATTAACGTTGCAGTCCTGCTGGCACAGTCTTTTTTTTTTTTTCTTTTTAGCGCCGGGTTATAGCATGGTCACGCCCCGCTAATCCGTCCGGGGCGACAGAAGAAGCGGCGTATGACCCCATAGACCCGCCCTACAAGTACCTCTCCACGCCGTGCGAGCGGGCCACCGGTACCCGGTCTTTGTCTTCGGTGGCCCGCCCGGCGGTTTACCCTCGCGGGTATCCTCTCGAGTCGACACCCCGGCAGCTTTCAGTCGACACAATGACAGAAGATTATAAGAAAAGGGGTCTACGCGTGAATGTGAGCAAAACCAAAATAATGGTCTTTGAAAGAGATGAAACCAGAACAGATGTAAGAGTAACAATAGGTAATGATGTACTAGAGCAAGTGGATGAATTTGTATATCTTGGATGTGGATTTAGCCGAGATGGAAGGTACACCACTGATATAGAGCGAAGAGTGAATGCGGGAAATAGAGTGAACGGAGCGTTGGGGCAACTTCTCGGCAGCCACCACCTCAGCCAGAAGGCACGTGTAGCAATACATAACGCAGTGCTGTCCCAACATTACTGTATGGAAGCGAGAGTTGGGTATGCAGAAAAGAGTATGAAAGTAAAATTAATGCGGTCGAAATGCGATCTCTGCGGAAAATCTGTGGAGTTAGGCTGACCGACCGCATTCGTAACGACGACGTAAGAGAGCGAGTAGGTATGAAAGAGAGTATTGGTGTAAAGATGCGAAAGGGAATGCTCCGATGGTTCGGACATGTGGAAAGAATGCCGAACGAACGTCGGGTTAAGAAGATATACAATGCGAAAGTGGAAGGATGTAGGTACCGAGGGAGACCGAGACTAACCTACCTGGACCAGATCGGTCATGTACTGAAGGAAGGTGGAGTCAAGAGTCTCCGAAACCGGCGAGCGTGTATGAAAAGAATTATGAATGTTGAGGAAGCGAGTGAAGTATGCAGAGATAGAGTTCTCTGGCACTCTGTTCTCTCTGCCTACCCTGCAAGGGATATGGCGTGATGATATGTATGTATGTAAATTAACGTTCAAATGTGATAAAAAAAAATACCTCAATTAATAAACAAAATACTGAGATAAATTAATTAATAATTAATTTCAGACTGCAATTCAGAGGCAACCAATAATACTTTTTATGTAAAATATTTAGTACCCGAAAATGGCATATAAAGACTTATTTTATTTTCTCCTAAATAGAATAAATAATATTGCACGATTCAATCATCATCATTCTCCTACTCTTATCCCAATTATTTGCGGTCGATATAATATGTACTCCTCTTTCATAGTACATATTGTAAAAGTAATTGGCAATAATTTTCTGACCGGCTGCCTGCCGGACGTCAATCCTACTTGGGAATGTAATTGTTGACCAAACGGCATCAGATGGAGTTGGCCCAGGTCGTTATAAGGCTCTTAGTCGTCTTTTACGACATCTACGAGCAAAGTAAGGGTTAGTAGTATTCTTAGCCGCTACCACACAACAAATAATGCACTATGCAATATCTTCTTCTATCTTAATATTTTTATTCTATTGATTAACCAAAATTGGAGTATAATATATTTCTGAACAATTTACATACCGTGTCTTCTCTTCCCTTTCTGGAGGTTGTCGTAAGAGAGTACTTTGGAACAATTACTTACGTCGTAATTAGATAACCCCACTAGTTTATATGGAAAACTAGAGGCAAACTCTCCTGTAAGCACATTTGTACAGCATAGTATAGTGGGCCCATTTTACTATTGGGATATATAAATATATGATATGAGCCGGAAAGGATAAAAAAGTATAGAAAACGTTCAAGTAGGTAATACTGATGCTAACATTAAAACAATCTTCGTTTGAAAATATGTTTGTCAAGGGATGATCAGTGTGTCTGCTACGGCGTTACTACGAGTGTCTTCCTCTATTTTCATTAGACGCAGCAGCTCCACAGGGAGGGGATCAACCGCTCGCAAAAATAAATAAAACTGTTATTGAGATAAGCATCTGCGCGGCGAGGCTTTCCGCTAAGTCCCGTTGTGTCGCGTTGAGCATTGTACTGAGATGTGTTTGGATTACCGCGCCCGCAACTCTGCGCATTCCTTCATATCTACCGCTTTTCTCCGCTGTTTTGCAGCTGGAACCCATTTACAAAAATTATCTTAGTTTATTTTGGATTGTTGTAAAGTTTGTAACTTATTATGAGCTTGTATTCTTACAAATCCACCTGAAATATTTTTAAGTTTATTATGTTTAAAATTAAATTTAGTTAGTTTCATTAAAATTAAATATAGCATCTAAAATGGAGCAGTTCTGTTTCGTTGTTAATTATTATCAACTAACTTCTTCAAAGTTAACCTGTAATTATCTATGTAGTATTTATGTAGGTATATGGTATATTATTATACATTTTTGTAATAGTGTCCTGCTTTTATGTTAGAAGGGCTTAAGCATAAGTGTTTTGTTCATATTCTAACTACTAAGTAATTTAATATTTTGTCTCATATAATAGGGCCATTTATTATTAATTTCATGTAATTTTTATGTACAATATATAAATAACTCATAATATATATAATATTACTAAAATATTGAATAGTATTTTTTTTACTAACATGGCAATTGAACCTGACTCAGGATTGGTAGTTTACCAATTATGCCACTAATATTTTAGTGGCACATCAGGCAGTTCTTTTATAGCCTGATATTTGCATTAATACCTTATGGTATATTTATATGGTATATATATATATGTATTCGTAATATCCGTATTTCATGCTCATTGGTGTAATTAATAAGTCTTTGTATATTTGATACCCGTTTTGTTATAGCTTCTATTCATATGCCCTTCTTTGTTGAATATAGATAGATCCTTCTGGAGGAAGAAATAATTTCCGTGCTTGGAAAAGATATAGAGTTCCATAGGAAAGTAAGAAGTGGTAATATATTTTATTCTTAACCCTTCATTACATATAAACTTTAATGTGTTAACTTATAGAACATTTTATAGGGAAAAATTCAGATTCTATAGAGTAAGCGTAAAGTCGTGGACTCACAATCTAGACGAGTATCATGGCGCGGGTGGTTATTGCTGCGTCAAATTGGCCGCATACCGCACCTGTGGCTGCACCTGCCCACCCCCAGATTAATTTCTCATCACAGTGCCCGTTTCCTGAAAAATAATGAACACGACATCCTTCGAGAAAAATGCTACTAATCCCAGATATGTCTTTCTACTTGATTAATAAAGTAGAAAGACCTACTACCGTGTCATGCTGAGGTTGATAATTTTATGATATTCTTAAATTAAATATTTTATAATTTTTGCCCCGCTTCTGTAGTGCATCAGGAATGTTTGGCGACGCACACGTAGATTGCTTCTACGCTACCATGCGAAAGAGATGCGGTTCTCTAGTGCGCAGGGTGCAGGCCAGCTCCAACAGTATCCTGAATATGATTGCAAGTAGGCTTGATTGTATTTATTTAAGTCGCTGTAGTGCCGTCTCCCATGGGATGTCGCAGCGGTGACAAATCTAAAATGTAGTTAATTATTATTTATTTATTTATTTTCTGTGTGTGTATTCCTTCTATGTGTTCGAATGTTTTTGTATGTTTACTAACCTAGTTATAAGTCGTACTAACACATAATGAGTCATCGTTACTTGATCCAATAAATATTTATTATTATTATCATTATGTATCTCCTTTTTCACGGGATCTTCCATAGGGAAGATGTCCGGTCCTTTGAGAGGCTTACATAGGGATATGGATCCAACACGCAGAGGCCTTTGGAGAAATTTAATCTAAATATTGGGATGGGACATCTACCGATGACATTCCACGTCTGCACATAACATACGTGGACTGCCAGCGGTAAGTGTAAAACTATTGTGTGATTATGGTAACCAATATCTTTTTATGGGGGTGGGTGCTTAGTGGACTGTTTCATCTTAAATCTATGAAATTTTAACTGTCATCTGCCTTCAAACCCATATTGAGAGATGAACGGTGGCAGACGGTGACTCGCCAACTCACTGAACGGGCCCCCTAAACAGTGGCCACAGGCACACAAGCCATACGGGCAACAGGGGGCAACATTGGTGCAAGTGGCTAGGGGTGTCGAGCGGTGCGGCGCCGGTTTCACCATTGAGTCTGTGATAAACAGAGCCATGGTTTCCCCGTAGTTATGCCCTTGAAAATGACACTTCCACCCCCGAGCATATAGCTCTGGCGACCCCTCTCTGACCAGCTGTTTAAGGCCTGCCAGAGCTGAGAGTCCTTCGGGCACTCTTCGGTTTCCACTCTAGCCAGCCAATGAAGGCCAGCTGGAGACGAGGCCCTGATCGACTCTCTGGAGTATTCGGGACCGCAGTGTCGCCACTCACATTCAGCTTGCCACGAGCTGCCCTGCGGTTTATTGGCTTTCCTGTAAATCTTTTAATACATTTTTTTTTATATCAAAAGAACTTAGGAAGCCGTATAATGTTCCTCCGAGTTTTACGTTAGTCTCATGGTGAGATAACGACTGGCCACCGAAGTTAAAAATCGGGTCCCGGTGGCCCGCTCGCACGGCGAAGAGAGAGGATTTTTACGGTGGGTCTATGGGGTCACGCGCCGCCTTTCCGTCACCCCGGACCGATCTGGCGGGGCGAGACACATCCATAGCCCACCAAAAAAAAAAAAAAAATGGTGAGGTAACGACTGGCCCGGAGGTTTTATTATTATTATTATTATAATAGGAAAATAATTTAATTTATTCTTTATTATCAAAATACTTTAAAAGATTACAAAATATCGCAAATAGGTGACACTATGTATCTACCCACTTAACAGTGTTCGCGACGCAGATGGCAATTTCACGGTTCACAACTCTCCTTGCCTTGTATCCTATATTGTTTTTTTATAACTCCTAAATCTGTCTATTATCTTTATGTGGGTATGTGAGAGATTACGGCAAAGACATGTAGATTTGAAACGTTTCGGATATCACTATAGGTTACTTAGACATTGGTATTTTTTATGCTCAAATATCATGTTAAAAGTCAACGTTAATGAAATCTCGAAGAGTATAAGTATGTAATTAATTTTCTTTGGATGAAACTAATCAGTATTCAAGAAAGTTACTATATACTTGACTGTGTTGATGTTGATGACTTTATAGATAGATACTTAATATTAATTGTATTAAAGAGAAAAACATACCATTATTACATTTTTCTCAATAAGCTTTACGGCGAAAACAGAAAAAGAAAATAGATGAATAGTTGTTCTGTTTCTAATAAAAAAATCTAGATGTTATATTATATGAGTACTTCGCTTGTCCGTAAGAATAGTGATACAACTCTAAAAATTACAATTTTCACTATATTTAAATTTTTGGTGGTGAAGGGGTATTAATATTCTAGGTTCTCCCTATCAACTCTTCGTCGTCATTCTTAAAGAAATTATGCTAACGTTCATGCATTTGGAATCGCTGCTGAACCGAGCTGATCAAAAGGAAATACTTATTTTGACCCTCCTGAAAAATTTAGCTTTTTTTGAATTGTGTCACTATTCTTCTGGGTAAGATTTGTGTATATTAAGGTATAATTTTATATTACAATAGAATTATTATAGATTTTCTGCATAAAATTATTGAAGTTCAAATACTAATAATAAAAAAAGTTATTAGTGAGTATACCTTAACTATTTCATCATCTCATCATCTTAGCTCATATATGTCCCACTGCTGGGCTCGAGCCTCCTCCACAATAGGAGGGAAAATTGACCTACTATACCACGCTAGTCAGACGTGTTGGTATAGGGTTTCGTTTCGAGATTTTCATCTCTTACATAGATGTTATATACGTTTTATATTCCTTAGTTGTCTCTTACGATCACCCACGAGTAAGATATGGGGTGGTGAATTATATTCTTACTCCATCAACACATGGAAAAAGTATTTACCAATTTTTAATGTTAACATTTAAATTCTTATTCAATTTGCAGACTTTGTTGCAGAAACCGTTTGCAATTAGAATACTGGTTAATTTAACTCATACATAATTCGGTTTAAAGTTACAGTGTTGTCACCACATTTAAACAGAAGCAGCTTTCAGTTATTAAGTACAATTTCAGTGACATTATGTTGCCGAAATTTGATTTTAAACGGCGACATTGTGACCGCAAAGTCATGAATGTGTCATGCGAGACTTGCCACAGCATGGCCGCGAGCATCTGTCGGTTTGTCGCACTTTCTTTACAAATAACCGTTTTCTTGATACAATTATTGGTTGCCATCATTATTGTGGTTCACAACGATCATACGAACACTTTGTGTAATTTAAATAATGAAGAGAATAAATATTGTAATGACATGATCGAAGCTGGTGTTTAATATACGAGTAGGTATGTCGTGGATTTGATTATATGTTGGTTTTTTCTTTAGTGTCAAAAGAGCAGTTGTGCCGTGTGGTTATAAATAACTACTAACCTATCTATCGCTTGCGGATATTTTAAAAAGCGATTAAGGGCAGAGATATAGAAATAGGTACCTTTTCTTGCGGTTGGCTATGGAGGTGGTCGCGCCCCGCCGAATCGGTGCGGGGTGACGGAAGAGGCGGCGCGCAGCCCCATAGACCCACCATGCAAACCTCTCTTCGCCTTGCGAGCGGGTCACCGGTACCCGATCTTTGTCTTCGGTGGCAGATATAGAAATACTTGAGCCAAACGTATTTACTGTTTCGTCAATCACAAGAAAAAGGATTGCGGTCAGACAGACGGTCACAAAAAAATTGTTCAAATTTTACATTGAATTCTATTACATCACTGGCGGCGTAGAAGAAAAACACATGAAACGACAAGAGGATATGGTGTTTTAACTCTATTTAATTTAGAATAATTTTCCGTGTGGTGACGGAGTAAGATTACAATTCGCCACCTCCTATCTTAACCGTGGATGATCGTAAGAGACGACTAAGGGATTAATGCATGTAACACCTATGCACGAGAAGAAAAACTCGATATAAAACTCTTTACCAACACATTTGACCAGCGCGGTATTGTAGGTTAATTTCCCTCCTATTGTGGAGGAGGCTTGAGCCCAGCAGTGGGACGTATATGAGCTGAAATGATGATGAATTTAAAATAAGCGTTAGTATACTCATGTTTTGTATCATAAAACCAATTGATAGATAGTGTACAAGATACCAATTGAGGCTTTTCAGACTTTTAAAGTTATCCAAGGAGTCAAGAGTCTCTGAAACCGGCGAGCGTGTATGAAGAGAATTATGAATGTTGAGGAAGCGAGTGAAGTATGCAGAGATAGAGTTCTCTGGCACTCTGTTCTCTCTGCCTACCCTGCAAGGGATATGGCGTGATGATATGTATGTATGTAAAGTTATCCAAATTTTAAATTAATAACTATCATTTGTTTAAATGGCTAGGAGGACATAGTGAAAAATGTTGGATAGGTATGTGACATTAAAATAAATTAGGTTTGATATGAAAATATAAATATAAAATTCATAATGTAAAACGCTTTGAGTTGCTAGACGTCCTGATATTATCATCATCACCATCACAGCCCATAAATGTCCCACTGTTGGGCTCGGGCTTCCTCCGTCATGGGAGGGAAATTAACCTTCTACGACATGTTGGTATAGGGTTTTGTTTCGAGTTTTCCTTCTCTCGTATAGATGTTATATGCGTTTTATATCCCTTAGTCGTCTCGTACGATCACCCACGGGTAAGATATGGGGTGGTGAGTAGTATTCTTACTCCGTCACCACACGGAAATATAGCAAACTAAATTTTTAATTGTGATATAGCAAACTAAATTTTTAATAAAATAAATGTTCGGCATAAACTTCAATATTTCAGTTGTAGTGAGACGAGGATATTAATTTTCTGCATTAATTGTTGATTTCTAGCGCAATTACAAAATAAATTACTATAATTGATTATTTTTATTGTAATAGATTTCTTTTTTGGCGACGGGCTATGGAGTTTTCACACCACGCTAAATCCGTCTGGGGCGACGGAAAAAGCGGCGCGCAGCCCCATAGACCCGCCTTACATGTCACCTCTAGATAGATTAGCCTATTTTTTTTAAAGACTGACCAAATTTACTAACATACAATTTACACAAATAAATTACATCCAAACTCAGAACAATACTTTGTGAACCGCACAAAGTATTATCCTGCGTGGGAATCGAACCCAAGGCATTAGCACGGAATGTCGGTATCGTAAACACTACGCCATCTGTGCAGTCAATTTTGAACTAAATAATTTTATATCCTCATAGGCTTTACTGTTAGGCAACAGTCTCTTTCAAAGAGATTAGTCTACTATACCAAGCTAGTGTTTTCTTAGCTATGTGTTAGCGGCTACGAATACTACCAACGCTTACTTTGCTCGTGGATGTCGTATAACATGACTAAGAGCCTTACAACGACCTGGGCCAATTTTATCTGATGACGTTTGGTCAACAATTACATACCGAATGAAGGTTGTCGTCTGGCAGGCGGCCGGTCATAAAACTATTGCCAATAACTTTTACAATATGTACCACGAAAGAAGAGTACATATTGTATCGACCCCAAGTAATTGGGATAAGAGTAAGAGAATGAAGACCAAGCTAGTGTTTTCATTTTGAGATGTCTTATTCTTTTACGTGTTTTATCTGCTTAAAGCTCTTAAACGATTTCTACGATTACCACAGAAAAAGAAACGCCATTGTATTTTTACTCCATCACTATATAAATTACTAAATACCTCATACAAAATATTTAATGATGAAAGATTTAACATTAAGTAACCTTTACATCACTATTACAACAGTCACCTTAAGATTTATTTCACTACAACTTAAAACATTTTCGTTAATATAAAACATATTAAGTTCTATGAAATTTAAATGCACAAATCATTCAATTTCAAATGCTAGTTGCTCCTTTAAAGACAGTAGACTGTAACTACATAAATTTAAATCGTCTCCTATGGCTTCTCCTAGGATATTTATGTCCGTATTTATTGTATTAACATAAATTGGACATGAGTTATTTTATTGGGCCGAATGCGCCGTGAACGCTAGTCCAAGATTATGATTGTAATTTTGATTTGTCATAGCTCGTAAATGCAACGTTTTGTTTATTTTACATTCGATTTTAATGACCTGTGTATTATTTCTAGTATAAGTAAATATAAAGATTATATTTTTTTTCCGTTCATTATTTATTTTAAATATCATAAACATGAAATCTATGGCTTCATTTCATTGAATTTGTAATGTGGTTAATCCGAAAGTTTCTTCTTCTTCTTTTTATGTATTGGCAATCAGCTACTTATACGAGCTATTGGTGCCAGTGTCAAGTTACAAATATTTTCACGTTTTTAGTCTTTCAGGTTAGTCATTGTCTACGTCAAATTGTCGCTATTAACAGTGCAATGGCCACACTATTAATGGTATCTTATGGGAATTTTGATGGAAAACGAAAACGTTGTAAAGCACTTTTATATGATATTCACTACATCCCAGTAGCTCCGCCGCTTCATATTACATAAAATGCCATCAAAATTATCTAATACAACGCGTTAAAACACTAAAATATCGAATATAATACAAGAGCACCACATAACGTTTTAAATTCCCGCCAAAAACTCCACTTTGACAGCTGTCTGAGTAAGTTGTCTAGGTATGTAAACCAAATAATCGATATCGAAAATATCCGATTTTACTGAGAAATCGATATTGATTCTTTATAATTAATAATCGGTTTATTTGGTGGTCTTTGGAAGAGATGAAGCCAGAACAGATGTAAGAATAACAATAGGTAATGATGTACTAGAGCAAGTGGATTTGTATATCTTGGATGTGGATTTAGCCGAGATGGAAGTGGTGTACCCCATTGATATAGAGTGAAGAGTGAATGCGGGAAATAGAGTGAACGGAGCGTTGGGGCAACTTCTCGGTTGCCACCATCTCAACCAGAAGGCACGTGTAGCAATACATAATGCAGTGCTTGTCCCAACATTACTGTATGGAAGCGAGAATTGGGTATGCAGAAAAGAGTATGAAAGTAAAATTAATGCGTTCGAAATGCGATCTCTACGGAAAATCTGTGGAGTTAGGCTGATCGATCGCATTCGTAACGATGACGTAAGAGAGCGAGTAGGTATGAAAGAGAGTATTGGTGTAAAGTTGCGAAAGGGAATGCTCCGATGGTTCGGACATGTGGAAAGAATGCCGAACGAACGTCTGGTTAAGAAGATATACAATGCGAAAGTGGAAGGATGTAGGTACCGGGGGAGACCGAGACTAACCTACCTAGACCAGATCGGTCATGTACTGAAGGACGGTGGAGTCAAGAGTCTCCGAAACCAGCGAGCGTGTATGAAGAGAATTATGAATGTTGAGGAAGCGAGTGAAGTATGCAAGGATAGAGTTCTCTGGCACTCTGTTCGCTCTGCCTACCCTGCAAGGGACATGGCGTGATGGTATGTATGTACTAAATTTTGCTATTGGCTTTCATCATCAGCATCATCTCAGCTCATATATGTCCAACAATTAGGTTCAAGCCTCCTCTATAACGGCAAGATAATTGACCTACTATACCATGCTGGCCAGACGTGTTGGTTCAGGGTTTTCTTTCGAGTTTTCTTTCTCTTACAAAGAACTTATATGCGTTTTATATTCCTTAGTCATCTGTTACGATCATCCACGAGTGAGATAGGGAGTGGTAAATTGTATTCTTCCTCTGGTATAATAAGTAGTACCTATATAGTTATTAGGTAATTTTAATTATTATTTTAGCTATGTTTTAATTTAAAACAAACTATAATTAAAAACAAATATTTTGTAAAAACAGTTAACTAGTTCCATAATTTACTTCTTTATCTAAATTTATAAACACAAATTTTACTTGTTTATTATACTAGTACCATTACTTCCCACTAGGTGGAGTGATGATATTGTAAAAAATAACCAGGTTCTTGATATACAGACAGTATCGATATACATGTTATTCTTATAGGGAGGCCTATGTTCAACAGTCGATAGATATTCATTATATACGCTAGTTATTTTCATATTTCTCAAATTAATATGTTTGTACTTTCTCATCGTTCTACTGCTCTTATCCCAATTACTTGGGGTCGACACAATATGCACTCTGCTTCCATTCTATATTTTGCAAATGGTTATTGGCTATAGTTTCATGACCGGCCGCCTGCCAGACATCAACCCTTCTTGTGAATGTAATTATTGACCAAATGGCATCAGATGCAGTTGGCCCAGGTCTATGTAAAGATTTTATTCGTCTTTTACGACATTCACGAGCAAAGTAAGGGTTGCTAATATTTTAAGCCGCTATCACACATCAACTATAATTATAAATTGGCTAATGCTAGACGATTAAGAATATTTCTTAAGGGTGTGTCATCATACTACTAATACTTATTGTTAGTATTAGTAAGTCTGTGTCATACTACTAATACTTATTGTTAGTACTAGTAAGTCTGTGTCATACTACTAATACTTATTGTTAGTATTAGTAAGTCTGTGTCATACTACTAATACTTATTGTTAGTATTAGTAAGTCTGTGTCATACTACTAATACTTATTGTTAGTATTAGTAAGTCTGTGTCATACTACTAATACTTATTGTTAGTATTAGTAAGTCTGTGTCATACTACTAATACTTATTGTTAGTACTAGTAAGTCTGTGTCATACTACTAATACTTATTGTTAGTACTAGTAAGTCTGTGTCATACTACTAATACTTATTGTTAGTACTAGTAAGTCTGTGTCATACTACTAATACTTATTGTTAGTACTAGTAAGTCTGTGTCATACTACTAATACTTATTGTTAGTATTAGTAAGTCTGTGTCATACTACTAATACTTATTGTTAGTACTAGTAAGTCTGTGTCATACTACTAATACTTATTGTTAGTATTAGTAAGTCTGTGTCATACTACTAATACTTATTGTTAGTACTAGTAAGTCTGTGTCATACTACTAATACTTATTGTTAGTATTAGTAAGTCTGTGTCATACTACTAATACTTATTGTTAGTATTAGTAAGTCTGTGTCATACTACTAATACTTATTGTTAGTATTAGTAAGTCTGTGTCATACTACTAATACTTATTGTTAGTATTAGTAAGTCTGTGTCATACTACTAATACTTATTGTTAGTATTAGTAAGTCTGTGTCATACTACTAATACTTATTGTTAGTATTAGTAAGTCTGTGTCATACTACTAATACTTATTGTTAGTATTAGTAAGTCTGTGTCATACTACTAATACTTATTGTTAGTATTAGTAAGTCTGTGTTATACTACTAATACTTATTGTTAGTATTAGTAAGTCTGTGTCATACTACTAACACTTATTGTTAGTATTAGTAAGTCTGTGTCATACTACTAATACTTATTGTTAGTATTAGTAAGTCTGTGTCATACTACTAATACTTATTGTTAGTATTAGTAAGTCTGTGTCATACTACTAATACTTATTGTTAGTATTAGTAAGTCTGTGTCATACTACTAATACTTATTGTTAGTATTAGTAAGTCTGTGTCATACTACTAATACTTATTGTTAGTATTAGTAAGTCTGTGTCATACTACTAATACTTATTGTTAGTATTAGTAAGTCTGTGTCATACTACTAATACTTATTGTTAGTACTAGTAAGTCTGTGTCATACTACTAATACTTATTGTTAGTATTAGTAAGTCTGTGTCATACTACTAATACTTATTGTTAGTATTAGTAAGTCTGTGTCATACTACTAATACTTATTGTTAGTATTAGTAAGTCTGTGTCATACTACTAATACTTATTGTTAGTATTAGTAAGTCTGTGTCATACTACTAATACTTATTGTTAGTATTAGTAAGTCTGTGTCATACTACTAATACTTATTGTTAGTATTAGTAAGTCGTTCTGTTGTAAGTCTGCTGTATTTTTTTTTACATGAAGTGGCTCTTTACGTGTACATCCCCGTTGCCTTGGCGTAAAACTCCGACTACTTGTTAAAACTTTGCTTTCTTCTCATGCGAAGGTTGTTGGCATACAATCCGCCTTTTATAGCAATTCTGACTCATCTGGTTGAAGCCCTAGCTTTCTGTCAAAGAGGCGCACTTTACTTTACGAAGACAGGTGGATCAATTTTTGTGGTCTGCAAAGGAGTGAGGTCATTATTGTTTTTTTTTTTTTTAATATATCAAAGTAGGCTCCTGTTTCGGTAAATACTACATACTAGACATGCGCGAAACAGTACTTCGCGAAGTAATGTTATATGGCTTTACATTTCGTGCCGAGTAATATTACATTTTATCATCACTTCAAACATCACACATGACATTTCATTCAATATAAACCTTAACGTTCTGAAAATAAAGCTCAAAATAAATATTTATCTACTGCAGGCGCAGCGCGGTCCAATCGTTCTATCCCTCTCACTCTCCCGAAAGGACACACGGCGCGTTTGAGAGATCACCAAACTACCGAACATTGCAGAAATGCAGAACAGTACACGGGTGTTCGCGTCATGTTTAATGTGATGTGTGATGTTTAATGTGATGTGATGTTTAGTCGCGTAATGTGTAATATGACAGTACGCGGTCGGGTAATATTACGTGTGATACATCACTCCCATTACTTACACATGTCTACTACATACTATTATATTCCAGTCAATAAACGCTGGAGTATGCGTAAATCTATTTACAAAGAAGAAAAATAAAAGAAGTGTGTATATTGCATAGTCTACATAGGTATATATCGGGCCGTTATTGTATCTGTTTTATATATTTAAGGCAATTTAAGTAATAGGTACTCACCTCGCTGTGTGGTAGCCGTTACGAATACTACCAACACTTATTTTGCTCATGGGTGTCGTAAGAGACGACTAAGAGTTTCATATCGACCTAGGCCAAGCCAACACCACCTTTTTTTTTTTTTGATGCTGTGGAAACGCGTTT
Source organism: Lymantria monacha (assembly GCA_905163515.2). Taxonomy (NCBI): domain Eukaryota; kingdom Metazoa; phylum Arthropoda; class Insecta; order Lepidoptera; family Erebidae; genus Lymantria; species Lymantria monacha. Next base: position 13,067,099 of record LR991084.1, on the reverse strand, counting down.
ACGCGCTAACCCTCCCCGACCCGCTGGTGGACGGGAGGGAGTGTGGGACTCGCCGGTTAGGCTGTTCCACCGAAATACCCACTAAAACCACAGCGACCCCCTTCCGCGTTTTTACGGGACGCCAGAGAGATCGTCTACTGACATTCAATCCCCGACGCCCCAACGCTTGGCCTTTTGGCCACGTCCAGTCGGTCCTCAAGGCGGTGGGAGGAGGTGCGTATAACGGCGCCTAAGCCAACACCACCTGATGCCGTTTGGTCAACAATTGCATTCCCAAGGAGGGTTGACATCTGGCAGGCGGCCGGTCATAAAAATATTGCCAATAACTTTTACATTATGTACTATGAAAGAAGATTACATATCGTATCGACCCCAAATAATTGAGATAAGATTAAGAGAATGATGATGATGATAAATAATACTCACCAAAGTCTGATGGTTAAAATTTCCTAAAATCTATAGCAAATCTATCAGACGCCATCTTTGTAGCACTCCTTGTATATCCGTCATGCTTTACGCAAATTGCAATTATAACCTGTTATAAATAAAGCTTCTAAAACTAAAATCTACCTACATATGCCAAAATTGTTAAGAAACGATAAGGCAGCTATCAAAAATCGCTACAATTTTTTTTTTCAAACATCTTATACATTGATGTAAATTTAAGATAAATCATTCGATCATTCCTGTCCAAACAGAAGAATATCGAGCATATTTATATATACTTGTATAATTTTTGGTTTGTGGTTGTGCTCTGCAGGGGTCCGTTATTCAACGCCAGCCCTCATTTTAATTCAATAATCGCATAGGACACGGACGATTCAATATTAAATAGTTTAAACTAACTAACGATCGGTCGACAGACATTGGCAGTTTGTTTGATTAACTTTGTATAAATAATATTTATTTTTTCCGTGTAGTGGTGGAGTAAGAATACAATTCATCTATTCTTTGTTTTGGGTGTGTATTTTGAAAGATAATTAAAAGATGTATTATAATGTTAAAGATATATTTCCGTGTGGTGACGAAGTAAGAATAAAATTCATCTTACTCGTGGGTCATCGTAAGAGTCGATTAAGGGATATAAAACGCATATAACATCTATTCAAGAGAAGGAAAACTCGAAAACTTTTACCAACACGTTTGACCGGCGTGGTATAGTGGGTCAATTTCCCTCTCATTGTGGAGGAGGTTTAAGCCCAACAGTGGGATATATATGAACTGAGATGATGAAAAAATGTATGCAAATAATAACGCTATAAGACAAAGAAAACTCAAAATAAAACTTTCCCAACTCATCTGAGCAGCACAGTAAAGTACGGCAATTTCTTATAGACCAGCAAGAATTCAAGAATGGACATAGATACCTATATGGGCTGGAAAGAAGATTGTTTCTAGTATTAAATTTGTATAACATTTCTTGTATATTTTATAACTATATTCTATACTCCAATAGGTGCTGCAATTTAGTAAGTGTTTATGTGAAAATAATGTATATGAATAGCTTAAAATATATCTTTTTTTTTTTTTTTTTTTTTTACGCTGATGTAAAATGCATTTACGCATGCCCCCCATTGATGGTATGGGGTGGTATGTGGGGCTCGACGGTGGCTTAGTAGCCAACCGGAATACCCACTAAAAATCATCAGCGGCTCCACTTCCCCGTTATTTGTGGAGTGTCAGAGGGTCGCACCAGCTTAAAAATTATCCTAATAAAACATCCTATATTTTTATATTGCTTATAGTGGCAAATGCACGCAAACAAGCAGTATACTTGATGGTATGTGTTACTATTGCTAATGGAACTTTGCCATACCAGGGGCACAGAGGTCGCTGTTTACCAGCTAAAAACCCACCCAAAGAATTGGGCTTTCGGCTCTCTCACGCACCGAATGAAGCACAACAGCATATTGCCACTGATTAGACGAAATTCTGTAGACAGAAAAGTATGTACAATGTGGCACTATCACTAATAAATATTAAAAAAAACTATAGTAAAACAAATATTTTAAAGACAAGAAATAATTCTTAAACATATATAACTCTAGAACGATGGAATTGACTAAGATAAATAATCAATTAGATGTATTAATACAATAATTGCATAGATTTTCTAAAATTATATAATTGTGTACATAATATATAACTTTATATTATTTGAAAAGCTTATATATCATAGCGAGATTGTAATAATTAACGGTGATTCATAGTTCACAACTATATCTGATACAAATACTTCATAGATGTTATCTTGTTTCGTAATAGGTGGTCAGTTTACTCAGTGAATAGTTTAGCGTAATGGAGTATTGTTAGAATGGCTGGCGCCGGGCGCCGACTAACTTAACGTATTTCAGTAACATTACTGTAATGTCCTCCCACTCAGAGACGTGCGACCAGCCGCTCCCTGCTGATACGACATCCATCGACACGCTTAAGCCTCACAAATGCATATTTGGAATAATTTATAATAGTTTAAACTTTAAATTTCATATTTTAAATAGTTTGCCTTACTATCTATACCAACTAATACAGTTTTATATTATTTAAAAAAAAAACAAATAGAGACGAAATTCCTAGAATACGTATATATAGATAAATAGTGCTATAATGAATCTAGATTCACAATTGGTTCTGTCAGGTTCAATTGTGAATCTAGATCTAGAGCTGCTTAAATTAGCTCATTTTTTATTTAAATCTGTCCAGCCATTTAGGAGAATAGGTTTGAACAATATAATAGATTAAAATAAAAATATAAAAGCATTTTGGGAGCGATTTGATTTTTTACAAAGGCGTAAATTATTATATGTTTATTTATAATTAAGTTTTTAATATGTTACTCTATAATAAGTTAAAGTTGTTGAGGAAGCGAGTGAAGTATGCAAGGACACTCTGGCACTCTGTTCTCTCTGCCTACCCTGCAAGGGATATGGCGTGATGATATGTATGTATAATAAGTATTTAGTAAAGTTTAAAGTAGCTGTGTGGTAGCGGCTAAGAATACTATTAACCCTTACTTTGCTCGTGAATGTCGTAAAAGACAACTAAGAGATTTATAATGACCTGGGCCGACTCCACCTGATGCCCTTTGGTCAACAATTACATTCCCAAGGAGGGTTGACGTCTGGCAGGCGCCCCGTCGTAAAACTATTGCTAATAACTTTTACAATATGTACTATGAAACAAGAGTACATATTGTAGCGACCCCATGTATTTGGGATAAAGGGAGAATGATGAAGTATTTAGTAAAGTTTGTTTGTTGTTATGAACTCATTATTTGTGTGGTTTTCCGTGTGGCGTAAAAAAACAGCGTAAGAATATAATTAACAGCTCCTAATTTTACCCACGGGTATCGTAGAAGATGACTAAGAATATGTAGATAATACTTATGCAATAGAAGGCAAACTTGAAATAAAGTCCTATATCAACCTGTCTAACCAGCGTGGTATAGTAGGGCAATTTGCTCCTTGTTGTAGAGGAGACTCGAGCCCAGGAGTGGGACGCATATGAGCCAAGATGAGTTAAATGAATCCGTGTGGTGAGTATACAATTCCCCACTTCCACCACGGGAATTTCCCCCGATAAGATGATGATGATAAACTTTTAAAAATTACATTCTTTAAATAAAATTTGATAACTTCGCTATTTTACTACTTAAACATTTGAAAGTATTTATGAATGTTTGTTACTCAATCACTCCAAAACTGCTGAACTGATCTAGATAAAATTTGAAGATAAACAATAGTTTCCAATAGCTTAAATTATTTATATACCGGCAAATGCGAGGTGGGATAAATTATTTGATCAAATTAAGATTAACAAGACTGAAGCCGCGATCATAAGCTTTTACATACTATCTTTATAATATGAGCATTCATACTACATGGCTCCCAGTTGGGAAGCTAGCTGTATTTAATATGTACATCGACAAATAATGGACAAAGTTAACATAAAATAAAAACATAAAAAGCTTTGAAAATGCTATTACTATTTATACGCTTATGTCACTATATTGTTATATTTGAGTAATAAAAATCGTCGCATAACGTTAAACTGACCAAAGAGTATAACCTAAAAAGAACGTTAATCATATCCAAATATCTCTATGGTGGAGTACCCTCATTTTATTTGATATGTTAACGATATAGCACCAACAATATCACATTAAGCCTTTTCATCTGTCAAGTCTTAACAACCATGGAATTGGGTTGTAATTTACGATTTTATCTCGTCGGGCACCCCGCATAGGGGCAGCGGTCAGTGTGGCCGATGAAAAAAAAAAACTTGCAACAGGGTAACACCGGTATAATGGTCAACGGGTCCGGTCCGCCACGCCTGTCCTGTTGTGACTTGCCAAAATATAGTCGTAATAATGAAAGATGACCCGCGTAAGTTGGCCATAATTTACTGCGATCTGGTAACGAACGTTAGGGGTTGTTTGTAACTGTTTATCCAGTGCGCGCCTTTGTTGTTATATTTAAGTGGTTGGGGGTGATACAGTTTCACTTTTATTGGTCACTTTATATCCATTTTGTATTTATTACTAACACTGGGTTTAAGTAACTTCATTATTAACACTAGATAACCATTGTGAGGGTATATTATATAGGGTATGTGATAACTAGTGTAGCTACATAGATGAGTCGTCAAGTAGTGCGGTCGCGTTAAGCCAGCAGTTGAGATTGATACTGGCCGGTTGCCACTGACAAATTGTTGGTCCATCGAAGGCATCGTGAGGCGTCTTGCCATAAATAAGGATTAAGTCAGTGACCACATAGTCTTGCAGAGTGGACGCAGGACACACCGTGTGACAGCTGGTAGCGTCGCCTAAGACTCATGTCAAACGTCTTTGTTCTCCACATCGTTAATTATTCGAGCTTCTTTGAGAAATTTTGTCAAAATAACCGACAAATAAATTATAATGTATTAGATCTTTATATATTCGAATAGCGTGAGTCGCGAATTTGCGTTACTTGGGCGCCTAAAGCCCAAATCACAAGTTAGAAGGCGGGTATCAAGTTTGTGCGAGAAGCGTTAAGCCTCTGCTACTTTAGATTCGGCGGGATGTTTCAATGGTAAGTGCGCTGAGGCTTAGGAGCTCACACTGACTTAGAAAAAAATTTTTCATTTGTCGAGCATATTAAAACTGTGGGTGAAAAAGCGAAACGAAATTTCTATGCGCTTACTAGAATATCAACGTCTACCTGGGGCCTTCGTTTTAATACACTGAAAACTATATATATGGCCACATATTTGGGGTGTATTTGTTACGCTGCACCCGTTTGGGCTGATAGGGCTACCATAGGGGCAGCTCGCCTTAAATTATTACAAAGCCAACGATTGGCCTTAATATTCTTGTGTAAAGCCTACAGGACGGTCAGTACCGAGGCTTTGCCGGTACTCGCGGGTGTACTTCCGGTTGACTTGGAGATTCAGAGACGGGCATCAATGTATTACACGACAAGGGAAAATATGAACACAGATTTCCTTCTACCGCGCGACCGTAATAAAATCGCTCGATTGTTTGCACCGCAATCCGTTGTCTATGAAAAACTTTTAATTGAATGGCAAGAAAGATGGGATTCATCATCGAAGGGCCGTCACCTCTATCTATTTTTCCCATGCGTCCGCGAGCGCCTAGAGAGAGTGTGGCTGGAGGTTGACCATTTTGTAGCTCAATTTCTAACTGGACATGGCAACTTTAAAAGTAAATTATTTTCTTTTAAACTCGTACCTTCACCACTATGTCAATGTTCTACAAATAACCGCGAGTATGAACAATCAGCACATCACATTCTCTGGGAGTGCGATCTCTGGCGTAACGAGCGCGACCTTATGTTAGACAGTTTGCAAGTAACATCTGGAGTAGTATACTACACGGATCTTGTAGCAACTCGAGAAAATTTCCGTGCGTTTAGGCGTTTCTGCCATACCTACTACTGCAACCAATCTTAAGGCTCACATATAGGCCCCGTTAAGTTATCCCGTATCCGTGGTGCCGTACTGCTGCGCTTATCGTAGCTGTACAACCCTTTACTTATTGGCTGACTAGTCAATATTGCTTTCTGTCTCCCGCTTTGCCTGGGAGGGAAGTGGAATCACTCTTTTCCAACTCCTCCTCTTTAACTTTTCTAATTAAATTTGTTGCGGGTTCCAAGACAATTAAAATCATTTCCCGGGACTGCCTGAGGGTCAAACCTCGGTGTCATTTATAGTGACCATTGTGGATCCTGGCTTACAGGAGTTACAATGGTGGGAATGTGTGGTGGGATTAGTCCCAAAGAAAAAAAAGCTCACACTGACGTGGGGATGCGTCAAAATGGGCGTAAAACCTCCATTACGTTTATCCCAATTCCATTGTCTTTACAGTCTATTTCACTCAAGTAATCGAAGAAGCTGTATGTACTGATTAAAATAATCGAATGTGTAATAAACATTATCGTAAGAGAATTTTGAGTTGACATGCTCATCAATTGGATTCTTAATGTTTTATATACTGAACTCTCATCAGAAGGTACATTGTTTGTTATTCTTAGATAGTTGCTAAGTTGGTTGCAAATTAACACGCTCGATAAATCTAGTTTCAGTTTGGAGAGAAGGCTTTAAGTTAGTAATGATAATCTCTTAGAAAGCTAAGGCATTGAACGATCATTATTAAGTCTGTCAATATATATAATTGTAATTACGTATTTATGTTAAATTTTCTCTCATCCTAATACTTGCTCAAAACATATACCTATAGTTTATTTTATTTATTACTAGCTGACCCGGCACACTTCGTTCTGTCTAACAGTTAATGACTGAGCAGATTTCGATTAATTCAAAATTATTAAGTTATTTTTTTTATTATGATAATAAATATGAATGTTATATAAATCTAAAAAATCAAGTATTTTAATAACGTGCTAGCAAAACGAAGAAGTATACGACATTTTTCTTCATGCACATAGAAAATTATCTAATTGTTTCGCGGTATTATCCAAACAAACCAAGTGTGAAGTGTGGTCTAACCACGTAATGACATGAGCTGTCAGTTGCCATTGGTTACATCATCAACAAATGTACGTTTAGAATTGATGTTATTTTTTGTTTTGTTTATTAATATCATATTTTAATATCCTATATCCTATACCCGACGACAACAAACTCAAAAACATAAAAATCATAAAAATTGGTGCAGCCGTTCTCGAGTTATAAGTGTTGTAACTAACACAACTTTCTTTTATATATATATATATATATAGATAATGCATCGAATGCGTAAGCACACAGCGAACTCAGGCAAAATTTTCTATACAAATTCTTAGTTTTAAATCAAACTCGTTAGAAATGTAAAAAAGACCTTAACATCATTAAAAAAGTTCAAACTTTTTGAGTTAAGTCGTTTCAAGTTCTAATCTTGTTACTGATATTGATCATAATCAAATGATCAATTGTTTAATTACACAATCACACTTGCTTTAAGTGATTTTTGGTATGTGGCTGCACAGATGGCGCGTAGTGGTTGGAATAACACAACCTCCCGTATCAGTGCCGTGGGTTCGATTACTAGACAGGACAATAATTTACACGCTCCAAAAAGTGTGTTATGAGTCTGGGTGTCACTTTCCCACGTTAATTATAGATTTATTAAGTCCCCAGCAATACAAGGATTATTTCCTTAGTGTAGGATACTGTCTTTTATAAAAGTAAGTAATTATGGATTTGTCCGAATATCCAGAATGAACCGGTAGTTAGTTCAATAGCAATGGAAGTGATATTGTAGGGCCACATGCAGGCGCGGCTTAAGCACATGTAGCGCCCGGGTGCAATCAATAACCTGGCGCCCTCTTGTACCAAAGTGGGTGAACAAAATGGAATAGGTTGATGGTTACAAGCGGCTCTCAGCGCCCCCTAACACCCGGCGCCCGGGGGCACCGCACCCTCTGCACTATAGGTAAAGCCGGCCCTGGCCACATGCTATCTTTCCATAGCCCCCGACGGAGTGTTTCACTCAACAGAGCACTATTGTCTACTCACTGCTGTAGCCTTAGCTGGTTTTAGTAACATTTTGGCTTAACCGGTTTTTACGTGGTGACATTCTTAACCTGTTATCTACCATATGACGAATGAATTATTTCATCATCATCTCAGCTCATATGTGTCCCACTGTTGGGCTCGAGCCTCCGACCATAACGGGAGGGAAATTAACCTACTATACCACGCTGGTCAGACGTGTTGGTATAGAGTTTTGTTTCGAGTGTTCCTTCTCTCGCATAGATGTTATATGCGTTTTATATCTCTTAGTCGTCTCGTACGATCACCCACGGGTAAGATACGGGGTGGTGAATTGTATTCTTACTCCTTCACCACACAGAAATGAATTATTTCATCATCTAATCTCAGCCCATATGTATTTCATTGTTGGGCTCGAGCGTCCTCTACTATAGGATGGAAATTAACCTATTATACCACGCTAGGCAGACGGGTTGGAATAGGAATTTATTTCCAATTTTAGGTTCCTTGCATAGAACATCTATTCTGTATCTATTATGCATAATTGATCGCTTAGTGTGTAGCTTATCCATGTGGTGATGGAGTAAGAATACAATTCACCACCCCCTATTTAACCCGTTGGTGATCGTAAGAGACGACTAAGGGATATAAAATGCATATAACATCTGTGCAAGAGAAGGAAAACTTGAAACATGACAACACGTTTGACCAGTGCGGTAGAGTAGGTTAATTTAACTACTATTACGGAGGAGGCCCGAGCTCAACAGTGAGACATACCTATATTTATAAAATCCGATTACGAAATGAAAAATTGATGTCGCAAGCGGGATTCGAACCCGCGCCTATTGGGATTCCGGCCCAATCGTGCTGCCACTACACTACCGCGACCAATTGTAGGACATGCAAATTTTCATCTCGTATTGTATTTACGTCTTAAGGTGACGGTGTGCTATCTACCCGACAATGTTTACACAATGTTATAGGCTTAATACTTCAAACTTTACAGTTAGAATTGTATTAAACGATGACACAACCTTGTTATTTAAATTTACTGAAATTTTAGCATTTAATATGCTTAATTTATAAAATCCGATTACGAAATGAAAAATTGATGTCGCAAGCGGGATTCGAACCCGCGCCTATTGGGATTCCGGCCCAATCGTGCTGCCACTACACTACCGCGACCAATTGTAGGACATGCAAATTTTCATCTCGTATTGTATTTACGTCTTAAGGTGACGGTGTGCTATCTACCCGACAATGTTTACACAATGTTATAGGCTTAATACTTCAAACTTTACAGTTAGAATTGTATTAAACGATGACACAACCTTGTTATTTAAATTTACTGAAATTTTAGCATTTAATATGCTTAATTTATAAAATCCGATTACGAAATGAAAAATTGATGTCGCAAGCGGGATTCGAACCCGCGCCTATTGGGATTCCGGCCCAATCGTGCTGCCACTACACTACCGCGACCAATTGTAGGACATGCAAATTTTCATCTCGTATTGTATTTACGTCTTAAGGTGACGGTGTGCTATCTACCCGACAATGTTTACACAATGTTATAGGCTTAATACTTCAAACTTTACAGTTAGAATTGTATTAAACGATGACACAACCTTGTTATTTAAATTTACTGAAATTTTAGCATTTAATATGCTTAATTTATAAAATCCGATTACGAAATGAAAAATTGATGTCGCAAGCGGGATTCGAACCCGCGCCTATTGGGATTCCGGCCCAATCGTGCTGCCACTACACTACCGCGACCAATTGTAGGACATGCAAATTTTCATCTCGTATTGTATTTACGTCTTAAGGTGACGGTGTGCTATCTACCCGACAATGTTTACACAATGTTATAGGCTTAATACTTCAAACTTTACAGTTAGAATTGTATTAAACGATGACACAACCTTGTTATTTAAATTTACTGAAATTTTAGCATTTAATATGCTTAATTTATAAAATCCGATTACGAAATGAAAAATTGATGTCGCAAGCGGGATTCGAACCCGCGCCTATTGGGATTCCGGCCCAATCGTGCTGCCACTACACTACCGCGACCAATTGTAGGACATGCAAATTTTCATCTCGTATTGTATTTACGTCTTAAGGTGACGGTGTGCTATCTACCCGACAATGTTTACACAATGTTATAGGCTTAATACTTCAAACTTTACAGTTAGAATTGTATTAAACGATGACACAACCTTGTTATTTAAATTTACTGAAATAGGCGCGGGTTCGAATCCCGCTTGCGACATCAATTTTTCATTTCGTAATCGGATTTTATAAATTAAGCATATTAAATGCTAAAATTTCAGTAAATTTAAATAACAAGGTTGTGTCATCGTTTAATACAATTCTAACTGTAAAGTTTGAAGTATTAAGCCTATAACATTGTGTAAACATTGTCGGGTAGATAGCACACCGTCACCTTAAGACGTAAATACAATACGAGATGAAAATTTGCATGTCCTACAATTGGTCGCGGTAGTGTAGTGGCAGCACGATTGGGCCGGAATCCCAATAGGCGCGGGTTCGAATCCCGCTTGCGACATCAATTTTTCATTTCGTAATCGGATTTTATAAATTAAGCATATTAAATGCTAAAATTTCAGTAAATTTAAATAACAAGGTTGTGTCATCGTTTAATACAATTCTAACTGTAAAGTTTGAAGTATTAAGCCTATAACATTGTGTAAACATTGTCGGGTAGATAGCACACCGTCACCTTAAGACGTAAATACAATACGAGATGAAAATTTGCATGTCCTACAATTGGTCGCGGTAGTGTAGTGGCAGCACGATTGGGCCGGAATCCCAATAGGCGCGGGTTCGAATCCCGCTTGCGACATCAATTTTTCATTTCGTAATCGGATTTTATAAATTAAGCATATTAAATGCTAAAATTTCAGTAAATTTAAATAACAAGGTTGTGTCATCGTTTAATACAATTCTAACTGTAAAGTTTGAAGTATTAAGCCTATAACATTGTGTAAACATTGTCGGGTAGATAGCACACCGTCACCTTAAGACGTAAATACAATACGAGATGAAAATTTGCATGTCCTACAATTGGTCGCGGTAGTGTAGTGGCAGCACGATTGGGCCGGAATCCCAATAGGCGCGGGTTCGAATCCCGCTTGCGACATCAATTTTTCATTTCGTAATCGGATTTTATAAATTAAGCATATTAAATGCTAAAATTTCAGTAAATTTAAATAACAAGGTTGTGTCATCGTTTAATACAATTCTAACTGTAAAGTTTGAAGTATTAAGCCTATAACATTGTGTAAACATTGTCGGGTAGATAGCACACCGTCACCTTAAGACGTAAATACAATACGAGATGAAAATTTGCATGTCCTACAATTGGTCGCGGTAGTGTAGTGGCAGCACGATTGGGCCGGAATCCCAATAGGCGCGGGTTCGAATCCCGCTTGCGACATCAATTTTTCATTTCGTAATCGGATTTTATAAATTAAGCATATTAAATGCTAAAATTTCAGTAAATTTACATACCTATATTGTTTTTTTTTTGGTGGTTGTTCGGTTCGGGGTGAGGGAAGAGGCGGCGCGTGATCCCATAGACCCACCACGCAACTCTCCTCTCTTCACCGTGCGAGCGGGCCACCGGTACCCGATCTTTGACTTCTATGGCCTCAGTGGGACATATATGGGCTGTGATGATGATGATGATGATGGTGAATCGCTTAGTTATCTTTTACAATATCCACAGGTAATAAATTATATTCTTACTCTGTAATTACAATTTAAATATGTTGAATTCAGTTAATAAAATATCTGCATACATTTTAAGTAAGAGTTGGCAAAATGTCATTGAATTAATCTTGACTATGGTACTTTAGATAACAGGAAGTAGTAACATTTCATCTTACCTACAGCGTACGTGTGCCACCCATTTCATAATTAGGGGTCATAGTGTTATCTCGTGAAATCTCCAATTACATGGATGTGTACGGGCAGCGGTACCGGCCGACTAATGTCCAGCGTACAAGGATTAACCGATGGTTAGTCTTCTCACGTCGTGGCCGAACTGGGGTTTCAATTAGTGCGACCCGTCCGGCCGGTCGCCTGTCGCCCGCACAATAGACAATATTGGTTTATTATAGCTGCCCATGAATATGTAACGTTATTTTGTTATTAGATAATATTTTAAACTTATCTTTAAGTTGAATGTTGGAATAAAAATACGTTTCAATAAGCCTTGCCCGTAAGTAGTGACAGATTTAGGTTTTTTGGCGTCCTTCTTTTTTTTTTTTTTTTTTTTTTGTTTGTTGTGGACTATGGACATGATCGCGCCCTGCCAAATCGGTCCGAGGAGACGGAAGAGGCGGCGCGCAACCCTATAGACTCACCCTGCAAACACCTCTCTTCGCCGTGCGAGCAGGACACCGGTACCCGATCTTTGTTATCGGTAGCCCGCCCGACGGTTTACCTTCGCGGTACCCCTGACGCCCCGACAGTTTTCGCCTTCGGGGCGTCGTCCTCACGCAGTGGCCTCACGTCGGGTGACCGGACTATTCTCCGGTCCGATCACCCAAAGCCTCGGTTAGGGCGGCATTAGGCGCAGATACCGGGGGCCTTCTGCGTGTCAGGCAGATGTGATGGCGCCCTAGGCCCAAGTTAATTTAATGTATATATAATAATACATATATAATAATACATATATAATAATACCTTGATCATTATCATTATATTTGATATTTTATGATTGTACAAAAAAGTAACACAAATTTAATAAAAGAAATTGATTTCAAATTTTTGACCGACGTCTCATCGTCCGGTTTCGTCCTCACGCGGTGGCCTCTCTCCGAATGTACAGTCTAATGGCTGATCCAGTCAACCATTGCCTTGGCAAGGCTAGCATCAGACGAAGGTATTTACGCCTGTACTGCTCATCGCCACCGTGGTGGAGCGTGTCAAGTCGAAATCTGTCAATGCCCGTGAGTATCGTAATATACGACTGAGGGATGTAATGTGCCTGCCACCGAAGACAAAGATCGGGTACCAGTGGCCCGCTCGCACGGCGAAGTGAGGTATTTGCAGGGTGGGTCCATGGGGTTGCGTGCCGCCTCTTCTGTCGCTCCGGGCTGATTTGCCGAGGCGCGACCACATCCATGGTCCACCTTGCAAAGGAAAAAAAAAGGGATGTAATGTGCCTAATATCTATTTAAAAGCAGTAAAACGAAATAAACTTCTACCTATAACAACCTGTTTGATCAGCGTGATATCCAATACATCACTATATTTTTTTATCTTATAAATATCATAATAGATAACGGAAGCTTGCTGTGTGGTAGCAGCTAAGAATACTACCAACTCTTACTTTGCTCGTGGATGTCGTAAAAGACGGCTATGAACCTTATAACGACCTGGGTCAACTCCATCTGATGCCGTTTGGTCAACAATTACATTTTCAAGGAGCGTTGACGTCTGGCAGGCGGCCGGTCATAAAACTATTGCCAATAACTTTTATAATATGTAGGTACTATGAAAGAAGTAGTACATATTGTATTGACCCCAAGTAATTGGGATGAGAGTAGGAGAATGATGATGAATAGATAACGGAAGCATATATAGGTAGATATAATTAGGTAAGAGAAAGAGGAATGCATACATACATATCATCACGCCATATCCCTTGCAGGGTAGGCAGAGAGAACAGAGTGCCAGAGAACTCTATCCTTGCATACTTCACTTGCTTCCTAAACATTCATAATTCTCTTCATACACGCTCGCCGGTTTCGGAGACTCTTGACTCCACCTTCCTTCAGTACATGACCGATCTGGTCTAGGTAGGTTAGACTCGGTCTTCCCCGGTACCTGCATCCTTCCACTTTCGCATTGTATATCTTCTTAACCAGACGTTCGTTCGGCATTCTTTCCACATGTCTGAACCATCGGAGCATTCCCTTTCGCATCTTTACACCAATACTCTCTTTCATACCCACTCGAAATAGAAATCGAAATCGATATTTGTAGTAGTACCTCTGACTTATGTAGTATAGTACAGTCAGTTGCTCTTCTATGGTGGATGGTATAGGTCATGAAGGCCACTAAGCCTTTAAATAGGCATATATACGATAATAAAGTAATACGCTTTAAATTAAAGGGTTATTCTACCACCTTCGCGTACACTGTCTGCGTATATTTTAACGTTTTAATCACGGATCTACATATTAATGCGGAACGTTACTTCCTGTCCATCTGACAACTTGATTGATGTGCCTTCCTAGATTTATACACCCAAAAAGTAACACGATACACGTCCGCAAAGCTTTTACAACACAAATATGGCATCCGTAATACCTTTGTTTCATTTTTAAATACGACCCTTTATAATTAGCGTAATAAATTATAAAATGATAATAATACAAGGGCCATCTTGTGAAACGCTTTGATACTGCGCGTCGGGGGGGCGCCGCCGGCGACCGCATGTCAATCACTCTCCCGAATGTAGAACAATTCTTATTTCGAAAAAGAATAAAAAATTAGTATCACTTTTATTTTGTGTCCCGTTTTATTGAAGCAAGTAATTGTACGTGTGAGAGAGACAACGTATGAAATCGGTCTTGTGGTAACATCTGTGCTTTATAATAGACGCTTACGTAGGCTTCTTTTCGGAGATCGGTGCGAGCCCGGTGGGATCACTTTAACATGATTGATCTGTTTATTTTACATTTTAAAGGAGCATTTTTACGGTTGCTTGTCAACTTAATAACAAAGTGTTTTATTTCGGGATACGTTAAATTCAGTTTTATTGATAGGTCTCTTTTAACATTATTCATTATTATTTATTCGTTACATCATTTCGTGATATATCAGACCTTGTTTATTTATCTATTTGAATTTAATAAATAGGATGTTGAAGAAAAAAATATTCTAATATTTGTAACGACATACCAAAATAACCTGCATTCAAAAAGAGATTGATCAATTATTTGTTTAAAACTTTATTCAAACTTCAATGATTTTATGTACTACATTGACGTATCGATGTATTATAGAGATGTGAAAACTTTAGCTATTCAAAACGTTTATGGATAGCAGATAATGGTTGCTTTCCATTTAGTTAACACAGAAGGACTCTTCGGTACATTATGAAACACTGCCAAACACTGTGTAAAAGTTTAAATGAAACAGCTAGTTGTCTCAAAATAACACTAGAGTGCATCAATATCGCAAAATTCTGGGCGTCGTATACCTAAATGCAAGTTCCTTGACAAAGTTTTGGCTCAATAATTTATAAACATAACCACATTATCAGGGCTTACTTCAATAATGCAATATTTACATTCTACATTTTTATTAAATTTTAATTAGCAGTAAGAGACAATTTAATAATCTCAAATAATACTACTAGAATATGCCGTAAATAAATTGCGAGGTTAATTAATGATACTTAATTCAAGAAAAGTAGTACCTATATATTTAAAGTAGGTACTCTATGAAAGTAGGTAAGCATCTGTCAAACACCACTTTTTCGTGTGTCGAACAGTGTACGGCTGTGTTCAACAGTGTCGTTGATGGAAAGCGCTTTATCGAACACTGCGTTACACTGCGTCACTTTTTGTATTAAATGGAAAGCACACAATGAAAACTGTTTTTTTTTTAAACTTAAAGTGAAGTGTGGCGGTAGGCGCCTGGGGCCAGGAGTAAATGCTACTGTACATCGATAAACATTTTAACTAAGTAAGAGGTTAAGTGTGGCTCTCGACTTTGCCTTTGGCGCCTGCGGGCTCTAACATAGAGTGGTAGAGTCGTCACTACACAGATACCGCTATCAATATACCAGACTGACAGGTGCCGATCTACTTAATAAGTTTTAAAGCTACTTGGCTTTGTTGAAGTTGTAATGCAATGTGGACTAAAACTTAGTTAGACATATCAGTTTAGATTACGTCGAATTGATTTTTTTTTATCCCGGTAAAATGCCTTTTTGATATTCAAAGTACAATATGTACTTTGAAATGAACTAATAATATCTATTGACAATTTTTTTTATTACTTATGGTGGCAAACGAGCAAGCAACATACCTGATGGTAAATGTCACTGCCGCTGATGGACCTTTGCAATACCAAGGATATAGCTTAGGCCGCTGCCTAACATCGGGTTGAGAGCCTTCGGGCTCGCCCGCAGTCCGGTTCAGCTGTAAAAGCCCCTTCGGCTAACAGCTCGCAGTTGGTATGTTTTAGTGGGTATTCAGTGTCCCCTTCAGAGCCTGTGAGGCCCACATACCCCGTCCGGGGCGGGTATGCGACAAATGCATTTTTAACCACTGCGTTACCCAAAAAAAAAAAAAAAAAAGTTGCCTAACAATAAAATCCCCATCCCACCCAGTTGGGCTGCCGGCTTTCTCGCTCACCGAACGAAGCGCAATAGCACATAGCCATTACTCATACGTCGATCTTCTGCGAGAGTGTGATACTACCCCAAAAGGACCGGCCCGCGACTATAGACAGAGAACTTTCAACAGTGTGGTCCTACCACTATTAATATCTCATTCTTACTTCATATCGTTGGCAACTCTAACATTTATTTTATCTTTATATTAAGCATGTATGGCAAAACTCTCTATCTGCCGCCATAGAAATTTGTAACTGTTTGTGTTTTACGAATAAATCCGTCTTTACGAGTCTACAGAGTTTCTTTCACGCATCCAATACCAGCAACAATTATCAAATACAGTCCTAGCTCGAAACACATATAAAATAGTCAACTAAGTATTTTGTTTTAATTTATCGCCCTTATAGGCAGTCTATAGTCAGTCGACCTTACTGCCTTGTCTTCCGTATTAATTTTTTTCATATATTATTTATCACTTTTATTGTAATTAGTCTTTGATAGTCACTGTTCGTTAGTAAGTCAAGTCGTAACAATTAATTCAGTGCTGATTATTAAATTAATTTCCAAAATAATTAATCATCCGTGTGGTGACGGAATAATAATACAATTCACCACCCTCTATCTTACCAATCGTGGGTGATCGTAAGAGACGACTAACGGATATAGAATGCATATAACATCTATGCGAGAGAAGGAAAACTCGAAACAAAACCCTATACCAACACGTCTGACCAACGCGGTATACCTACTAGGTTAATTTCCCTCTCATTACGGAGGAGGCCCGAGTCCAACAGTGGGGAATATATGGGTTGTGATGATGATAATGAACCAAATTAATAATTTCGTTGGGAATTTTAGGAAACCACGAAAATTCACGTAAACCAAACTTTGTAAGTGTTATTATCAAAGTAACTCTAGTGTTAGATAACATTCCAAGTCTATTTTAAGGGCCGAGGATTATGTAGGAAGATAATTCACTAATTATTCCATACATACATATCATCACGCCATATCCCTTGCAGGGTAGGCAGAGAGAACAGAGTGCCAGAGAACTCTATTCTTGCATACTTCACTCGCTTCCTTAACATTCATAATTCTCTTCTTTCAACATTCATAATTCTCACGCTCGCCGGTTCCGGAGACTCTTGACTCCACCTTCCTTTAGTACGTGACCAATCTGATCTAGGTAAGTTAGTCTCAGTCTCCCCCGGTACCTACATCCTTCAAGCTTCGTCTTTTCCACCAAAATTCCCAGTAGATATCATTTAACAGCGTGGCCATAGCTCTGTTGTAGATGATGATTTGTCTTACTGACGGACAATGAATCCTGTGAAGAGAATAGACGTGAAGAATATTGTAATATTGACATTGGCAACAATGGTTAGTAAAAGTAGCTGATTGCCAATATAAAAAAAAAGAAAAAGAAACCAAGATTAAGTAAAAAACAATAAACTTATAGGTACAACTAAGGTATTATATTATGATAGTATATAACCATCCACAAAAACTTTTGAATTAATTATTGAAAACGTTTAAGACACATTGTTTGTGTAGTGTACAACTCGTTAAAGAGCAAAAAAGGCAAGTGCGCGGGAGCAGGCGGTCCGCCTTATCGGAAGCAATTACACGTTGTTCACTTTATTAATTTCCATAACTACCCTCGCGACATCAAAGCGAACCGGCCGCTCGCGTGTGCCGCCCTCACAATGGAGTCTAAGTCACAAGAGGCTTATATTTCATAATATATTATTTTGTTGTTCTCATCTTTTTCAGAGCGATACTATATAGTAGCCGCCATGAATACTACAAAAGCTTAATATTGCTCTTAAGTGTCATAAAAGCAGTCTAAGTAACATTAGACATCGATTTGATTCGATGCGAATTCACAGTAGTATTGTATTGTCATCGATTACGTTCTCAAAAAAGGCTGCTCTAATTAGACGGTTGTTTGTAAAACGTAGATAAAACTTTAGGCAGTATGTTTTGTTCTTCTTCCGCCTGTCTTTTTCTCTTAAAGCGAGAAGACAAACCGTGTGGACTATAAATACAGATATGTGCAGAAAAACGAGATTGTCTACCACACTCATATTTTCCACATATACATTCATATTTTCAACCTCTCAATGTTTTAGTCCCACACTCATTGAATTCCTACATTTCGATATATTTCCAATAGAAGTTTTTTTTTAAATAATTTGTGATAATTACGCGAATATTTCACATTTGAAATAAAACTATTTTTACAGATACTATTGGGTTTGTATTTGATTTTTAATTTTACTAAATCAATAATAATAATTTATGAGCTGTGTGGTAGCGGCTACGAATACTACTAATCCTTACTTTGCTCGCGGCAGTCGTAAAAGACGACTAAGAGCCTTATAACGACCTGGGACAACTCTATATGATGCCGTTTGGTCAACAATTACTTTCCCAAGGAGGGTTGACGTCTGGCAGGTGGCCAGTCATAAAACTATTGCCAATAATTTTTACAATATGTACTATGAAAGAAGAGTACATATTGTATAGACCGGAGTAATTGGGATAAGACTAGGAGAATGATAAATAATGATAATATATTATTATATTCATAGTGTAAAGACGATACGAGATATTAAGTCCAGACGAGAAGAAGAGTAGAAAGTAGATAATAATGTTGATACCTAATTACATTATATATTTATGCCTCAATTTTTTTTATTAGTAATAACAGTAACACGCAGTTAATCCAGGAAATGTGTCAATTTTCATCCAAATCTTTGCAACGCTTTACGCCATCCATCAACTATCTTTACAAACTTTTTTACATTTTTACAAGAGTAGAATTCGACTAACAAAATCTTTCGGTGATTATAAAAAAAAAAAAAAAAAAACTATATATAGATAATAATTAAATAACTTTTCGTATGGCAATGGAGTAAGAATACAATTCACCATCACGTTTCTTGGCCCTAAGAATCGTGAGAGACGGTTGAGGTATGATATGGGAATAACACCTATGAAATAAAAGGAATGAAAGAAAAGGAAAACGCGGCATAAAATCTTATAATAACTCGTTTGGTACAGTAGATCAATTTCCCTTCTGTTGTGGAAGAGACTCGAGCATAGCAGTGGGACGTGTATTAGTTGAGATGATGATAAATAAATATATCTGCCACGCGTCTAAATGTCAAAATTAAAAAAAAAGATGCTTGGTTTACTTCCTTCACTTATTTTATATGTAATTACTATGTGGGTTAAGTTGATGTTCTCGTAATATTACGTAAATCAACCAAGGCCTTTCGGAGATCTAATCTAATAGGTTATGTGTAACAAACTTCTAAGCTTTATTTTTAATGAATCACAGCCTATTGTTTTATCTTCATTAAAATCTACATATTGAAATAACGTTTTGGTAACATTTATAAAATAGCTGTCTCTTGCAACTTAGACCAACGCATCTGCTACTGTTTACCGCGCTGAAACCCTTGAAGACGTTTTAACAACGCTCTTGGCCTGGCACATACGAGCTTTGAAGTTTAGCGACACTTAAAATTAAAATGTACCTTGTGCTTCAAAACATATTCTTTGAAAATTTATATTACTAAGATAAGCACAAGATGTTAAACTACTAATAACCTTATTTAGCCCAATATGTAAAGTAGACAAAATAAAAGAGAACCGAACGGATACAATAAATTGGTATTCCAAAATAAAACAAAATTTACATGCTTCACGAGAGGTGAACAGTACAACAGAGAGAGACTTATCTCGCTAAAACGATTCCCACATAAATAAAGCTCATCGGATATGAAACTGTATTTACATAAGAAAAATATAAAGAGGCCTAAACGATAGGTCCGTAAGGGCGTCGTATCGGGCGGACCGGGCGTTCGGGACTCTGCTCACGTCTACGGGGAGCTGTGCCTTTAATAACAATACGAAATATCAGTTCGTTCCTCCGATCGCAAATCTACGTCAATAACATATCCAATAGTAGCGCTCAATTCATTTCGACATAATCTAATATAGCAGGGCACGTTTCCCGCCTAAATCTCCCGCCACATGTCGCCAAGATGGCCGACCGGGCAAAACGCGAAACTAAACAAAAAGGAGATCACGAATCGGTAATATCTTTCGAGTCCATAAAGTTAAACGTTTATTTGCAGCGATATTTTGTCCTTTTGTGGATATTGCTTTACTATGTAAGTATTGGACGTGGGTCCGCTACTGTTGATATTTGTGGCAAATTGTCCAGGATGAATTAACATCATCTTTTTTCTATACTCTGTAAATAAATACACTTAGTTTTATTATAGCATTATTACCTATGTTTAAGCAAATAATTAGTAGTAAACTACTGTTTCAAAGATTGTTAGTAGAATAAATTATGAAATAAATGACACAATCAATCAATCCAGTTCTTAGATTGTTTGATTAGATAATTTTATCGTATTTAACTAGAACATAGCAATAATGTAAATGTCTTATTCAGAACCTTTGCCATTCCAGTCTATTAAGAGGATTTAATTGACAACTAAATTATTATTTTTAGAGTTACCGTGTTCTGCGTTTTGTCATAGTTTTGAATAAGATGGATTTTACGTATGATATATAAGACTTGTTTTCTTTATTTACCTATTTAACCTCACGCCTTTATAGCTATAACGTTAAACAGATGTAATATAATCATATTTCGTCCCATGATTTTCAGCTCCATATAACAAACGGCAAAATTGTGCCCGTAAATAAGACAGTTTTACTATTGATGATTTTTTTTATCCTATCGAGGATACACAGCCAGCACTTCGTGCATTCATTGGCAATCGTATCCTTAAGCCACTTAACCAATGAAATTGTTATTGATTATATACATATATATATTACTTTTAATAGTCATATTCATCTGCCTATTTGTACTATCCGTGTGGTGAGGAAGTAGCGTGGGCAATCGTAAAAGAGAATTGAGGAAGTGTGCTTAGATTATTGATAGGCATACGCGCGCTCCGACTAGATACCGTACCACCTAAAACAATAGCTCCGTAAATGCGGCAATTTTATATTCGTGTGTGTATAAGTTATTTTGCAAGGATGCTAGTGTGCGTGAAAAAGGTGTTACCAGCTGCTTAACTGTACTCGTTTTAAAGATTTTCTTTTTTGGAAAATTGTATGGGCTCTTCATCTTTTATATTATCCCTCTCGCTCTTCATCATTTATTATGTTTACATGTCTTATGATAATATTTTCAAATATAAAAAATAATATGGTTATGCAATATGAATAGTAAAAAATTGTATATTGATAGAAACACCCAGACCAAGACGAACATCCATGTGCATGGCACACAAACTTTGATTTGTGGGGGAATCGAACCTGTGACAATTTGCGTGGCAGGCAGATACACCGTTCATTACGCCACCCAGTCGTCATTTATTGGATTAGGCCCTTTGAACAATATTACAAGGATCACCAGTAAATAATATCGAATATAAAAGAAGATAACAAATATAAATATAAAATATATAAATTTAATATAAATTTAAGAGATGGAAAATTCGAAATAAAATCCTACTCGTTGGAACGCTAAGTCAATTTTCTTCTCATCGTACAGGAAGCTTGAACTCAACTGTGGAACGTATATGAGCCTATGATTATAAAATGCAATAGTAGTAATGTCATATATAACATTTAATATCATTCATAGGGACCATTGTGTTTATATACGCGGTAACACAATCAGTGTTCTAAGTTCTAAAAAGCTTCTTTAATATTTTGTCACTTACTGCACGCCTCATAAGCGTTGAAGTCTCGCTCTACTCTCGATATATAAAATCAATCACTTTTTTCAAACCTAAAAATGATTGTATTTTTCTCACATAGCACTTATAGGATAATATGATCATACATATATCAAGAAAAAACATTCGTTTAAACGTATTTGATATTTTTAAAAATCAATTATTTTGTTTAAAGTAAGAAAATAGTTGATTAAAAAAAAATATTCGAGGACGTCGGATAAAATATTTTGGATCTGGCACGATCACAACCGTAAAAATTAATGTATCAAAATATTTATTTTTTTAAAACCTTCATGATCGCAACGCGCTGTTTTCTTTCGAAAATAGCTTGGTAATTATTTGTCGTCTAATTGCATTTAATAAAAAAAAACTAAACTGCTTGGTCATTAGTGTATGTATAACTTATGAAAATTGGGTTCGCTTACAATTTTTTGTTCGGCCATTCGTACAGGTAAAGGAAACAAATCCCATACAGCCTATTGTAAACGAACAGCTATGTTTAGCACTATGTCGAGAATGGCGCCAAATTTCAAAAGTATTTCTTTTTCTTTCATTTTCATTTATGGCATTGTAGATGTAGATCTAGTAAATGATAAATAATATAAAAAAATAAGAGGCGTGCACTTTTGGATTTGCCAATTAATTTTGGTTTATACTAACTATAATTCCAGTGTCTTTCTTATTTCTTGTGGTAGGTACTATTTTTACATAGTTTCAAACGGACACGAAACATGAAACGGACATTGTGCCTGTTCTTGAATTATAATGAAATGTAATACAGGACTTAGTACATCTATCTCACTCGTTGTTTGCAACGAGACTGGCACGGATAAACCGATTTTTGTTAGATTTAGTTGCCACATTTTATGATTACGCCTACGGTGTCTAGTCGGAGCGCGCGGAGACCTATCAATAATCTAAGGGAGTGTGATATGAGGGAAAATAAGTTGCCTAGGGAAACGCTACTGCCCACTGCATTGGTACTATTATAACACTACTGAGCTCGAGCCACCTCCGCAATGAGAGGGAAATTGATCTTCTGTACCACATTGATCAGACGAATTGATATAGGTACCTATATATTACAAATTATTCTTTTCTTACATCGAAATTATTTGCATATTATCCCTTAGTCATCTTTTATGACATCCACGGGCAAAGAGGAAGTGGTGAACTTTGTGCTTACTTCATCACCGTATAGTGACGAAGTATGAACAGACCACCCCCTCTTTACCATTGGTGTCATAGTGATAGTGGTTACCGAGTCGCAAGAGATGGATACATATTGTATTCTTAGCTCATTATTTCTGTTATGCTTATTACTATTCACACGGTGAATAGTTATATGTATATATGGACGATAGAAATAATCTACTTGCCGGTTCTTCAATTTACGAATATGTGCAAATTGTTTTTAAACTTATAAACAGTGATTACTGCTTACTATCAGACTTTCAAATCATGACTAGTGTTAGTAACAAGCGACTGGGGCGGCGTAGGCGTGAATACCTACGCCTCATGCCGCCCTAGCCGCGGCACCGGATCGGGGCTAGCCCAGTCACTCTTAAGGTGAGGCCATCGCGTGAGGACGACGCTCTGATGTCGAGATCCATTTTATAGGTCGAGATGACGGGGCGTCGACTCAAAAGGATACCTGTGAGGGTAGACCGCCGGGTGGGCCACTGAAGAAAAAGACCGCGTTCCAGTGACCCACCCGCACGGCGTCGAGACGTTTATTGTAGGGCGTGTCTACGGGGTCGGGCGACAGAGAAGCCAAACAAAAAAAAACGTTAGTAACAAAAAGCACAAACTAGTAAAATAAAGTATTCTGTAGCAACAAACATAAATAATTCGTAAAGAACCTCTGTAAAGCATGCATTAATGTAATTTACCTTTAGTTGCTGTACAAACAGAGGTCGAAATAGCCGCAATTAAGTTCGCCTTTCTAATGCATTGATTGATCAATCATCGGACGACAATCGAAGGAAGTGCTGCTTTGTCTGCGGCTCGCATTGTACGGACGTGCCACCCGAATTACTTTATAGATTATGAATTAAATTTATTATAATACCTATATTGATTATTTAAACATTAACGGGAATATACGCATTAAAATAATGTGTAATATTTTTAAGTTCTTCGAAGCAAGTAAATTTTCTTAAAGTTCTATTGACAGTAGTATGCTCAAAAATTTTACAATATTGTTGTTAATTAAAAATTTTGCCAATAGAAAACAGTTAAAAGAAATAAATGCTTTGTAAGTTTTAAGACTAATGCTTATGGAAGGCTATGATCACAACATAGTTTGGGAGAAATTGTTATTAAATGTTGCCACCTAAAAGTACCTCAAAGCTCTCAAATACTTAGACTAGGTGCGGATAAATAAATACACGTATTTTTCGTGTAGTGACGGACTAAGAATACAATTCACCAAACCATTTCTTGTCAATGAGTATCTTAAAAGATGACTAAGGGTTATAATATGGTCTAAAAACTTGATATGTAACCATATGTCAATCAGTCTGATTAGCGTCAGCAGCCAGTGAAAAATTAGTCTACTGTACGTACAACTACAAGTTTATATAACTAACTACAATAGGAGGTATCTATTGCCGAGAAAGAAAGAACCCCGCGAAAAATAAATTTTAATATACCTAGTAATTCTATTCTTTTTAGCTAATTTCATATAATATTTTGTACACTTGTATGTTTAAGATACAAATTGAGGTGTATTTATCTGTGCAAGAGAAGAAAATCTCGGAATGAAGTTCTATACTAACCCGTCTTGACCAGCGTGTTTTAGAAGATTAATTTCCCTCTAAATATGGAGGAGGTTCAAGGCAAACAGTAGCATGTATATGAGCTATGATGATGAAGTTGATTCAATATTAATGCAGTTATAAATTGATCCCATGAAACGGCAAGTATTCTACCTAATACCTAAGAATAGTAATATCTTACTCTATGAGAGTAATCATAGTTCATGTCAATTGACCCATTATTGTAGCAAGCAGCCGTGTGGTATTCAGGAAGAATCGTTCTTTTAGACTTCTGTAATATATATGTACTAATGTAGCTATATTAAACTTGTAATTATACGGGAAATTTGTATGACTGCTTTCAGTAATTAATGCAATAATTTGTATATTTTAAAAAAGAAAACACGTGAAAATACATTCCATCGTTGGAAGTCAGCCTTATCAAGACATAAATATTTATAAATAAATATTTAACAATAAATAAATAAATATTTATCAATTCAAAACATTCTATTGACATATATTTTTTTTTAAATTTGTCTATAACCTAGCAACGCCATGTTTTACACTTTGATAAAAGACATTCTAAAAACTTGATATTTAGTTGGTTGATTATCACAGTAAAGTAATTTTTTTATTATATGAGAGACATAACTACCGTGGCACTTGCACATAATTATTGTGTGATTTGTGTCTGTTAATAGTATGTCTGTAAAGACAACTCGACACATGGATTTTTCATTAGTGCTATGCTATTATGTTATCTAAAAATGCTTATTAACAAAAAATACTTTTTTTTTTCCTTTTCTCCACCCCACATAGGGATTGGAATTGGCATCGTTTCATTTGCCAGTGACAAGATAAAAAAAAAAAAAAAACACTTGAAATACCATATTTTACAGTACTATCCCAATACTTTCATCATCATAGGTTTGCTATTTGTTTTGCATTCATCGTCATCATCTCATCTCAGGTCATATATGTCCTACTGTTAGGCTCGGGCCTGCTCCATAATAGGAGAGAAATTAACCTACTGTACCACGCTGGTCAGACGTGTCGGTAAAGGGTTTTGTTTCGAGCTTTCCTTGTCTTACATAGATATTATATGCATTTTATATCCTTTAGTCGTCTTTTACAATCACCTACGGGTAAGATAGGGGGTGGTAAATTGTATTCTGACTCCGTCACCCCACGGATAATTTGCAATCAAATTTGCATTCAAATTGCCAAAATTTTCGAATTACAAGGCCAAACTTGCGAACAATGACATTAAAATGAAATCATTCAACCATCCATCAACCTATTGACGTCCACAGTTGAATATAGGCCTTCCTATGATTCAAGGTTATTGCGATGAGCGCCACACAGCAGACTGATTGGCGATCGCAGTTAGTATTATGAGCTTTCCAAGTAAGTGATGCTTATTACTATCTTAGCCGAATTTAGAAACCTTTAAAATTGGTTAAACAAAAAAGTAGTGCCCGAACAACTGAGAACTTTTTACATTTTTTATTTATTTATTTATTTGCTTAGGATATGGTACAATAGTTATTAAATACATATTATTAAGTTCAGCACATTCACCTTTTTAAGGCATGCAAATATTATATTATACAAACTGTCAATAAAATCGTTTAAATCTACTAACTTACGAGTATATGTGTATGATACGAATAGTAAGTAAGAAACGACATAAAGAGAGTTGCATACAACGGTTTTATTCTATTAAGAACATGATCTGTCACGAACTATTTTATATTGTTGGAAGTGATATCGGCTGTCGGCGAGATGTAAGGGTCGACGGTCACGTGCGGCGATCGCTATTGATTTCCATTTAATTCGGCGCGTGCTCCCACTGGCCTGCCTACTGAGGCCATCAACGACAAATTGCAGCTTCTACCTCCGCTGCCTTCATTTTCTATGATTGAAAGAACCATGAAGGATTCGCGTGTTTTGTTTTCTTTTGATATTGTAATTTAGTTTAGTAGTTGCAGTGACTATATCTGAAAAAAATAAGTACCCTATCAGTGCTGCAGTATGAGGTTGAATGCATATATAAGTTGAGATAGGAAAAATATCTTGCCCTCACAAATTTTAGATTAATATTTTAGCTAAAGCTAATGTTTATTTCTTTCTCTGTATTCTAAATTAATATATGAGGTTTATAAAAAAAAGTATTTTCTTTATTTTTTTTTATTAACAAAACAATGTGTCATCACCATCTTTATTTTATGTGGATATTGTAAGCGATTATTAAGAAATTTAAGCATATTATTCTAAAAAAACGAAATGGTGAAATAAATCCATCTCACTCGCTTAATATAGTAGACAAATGACTCTAATTGTGGAGAGGATTTATGTCCAACAGTGGGAATATATATGGGTTAGAAAGTATTCATGATTCTGCTATCTAAATGTAGATATTTTTATTGTTTAGGACGTTTTGTACTTGAAAAGTGAAGTTGAAGCGTAATACACTAGGTATATCATTATGCCGTACTGGGTGTCGTCGCAGAATACTGCATGGATGGACTCCGGGAACTGCTCAATGAATGTTTGAGGTCCGGGCAGTTCCCGGAACAATGAAAGAGCGGAAGGCTTTGTTTGCTGCGGAAGGAGGGTCGCCCAATCGACTCTCCTTCTGCATACAGACCACTGGTGCTGCTGGACAAGACGGCAAAATTATTTGAAAAGGTGCTTGCGGACCGTCTTGTCCGGCACCTCGAGGCTATCGGGCCGGGACTGTCGGTAAATCAGTTCGGGTTCAGGTGCGGCCGGTCAACGATCGACGCTTTGGCCGCCCTGAAGACCCTGGCCACCGAAGCGGTGGCAAAAAAGGATGTAGTCCTGGCAGTCTCGCTCGATATTAAAAACGCCTTCAATAGTCTCCCACACGAGACTTTAAAGGGGGCGCTCCGATATCATGGGATTCCTCTGTATCTCCGGAGGCTGTTGGAGGCGTACCTTGAGGGAAGGTACGTGCTCTGGGAGAGGGACGACGGGCGCATGCCTCCTCATAGGGTAGAATGCGGCGTTCCACAGGGTTCGGTCCTTGGTCCGACTTTGTGGAACGTCGGATTTGATTGGATGTTGCGGGGCCAGCTTCTCCCCGGGATGGGGATTATTTGTTACGCAGATGACACCCTCATCACGGTGAGTGGGGCTGACTTCCGCAACGCCGCCCGACTGGCAAGAGTCAGAGTAGCGCTCGTTGTTGACCGGATTGGCAAGTTGGGCCTGAGGGTCTCATTGGAGAAGACAGAGGCCCTTCCTATTTTATGGTCCCAGCCAAGGTCTTCCCCGAGGGGCACAACTCAGTGTGTCTGGGGTTGCCGTGCCGGTGCAGATCCGGATGAAGTACCTGGGTTTGCACCTGGACAGTAAGTGGAATTTTGGGCTGCATTTTGCTCAGCTCGACCCTAGGCTTTCAAAGTCGGCCGCGGCGCTGGGTAGGCTTCTGTCCAATACTGGAGGTCCCGGATCATCCTGCCGGCGGCTTTATGCCGGTATCTTGCGGTCTATAGCGCTGTATGGTGCCCCGGTCTGGTCGCAGTTACTCACCGCCTCCAATAAAGCCTTACTACGCAAGGCGCAGAGGGCCATGGCGGTGAGGACAATACGGGGGTACCGTACAGTGTCCTGGACTGCAGCTACATTGTTGGCGGGCGATCCGCCCTGGTCACTTCAGGCTAGGGCTCAGGCGGAAGCCTACCAGTTCTGCGCTGTGGCGCGGGCAAATGGTGCACGCGTCACCACGAGGAGACTGAGCAGGGCGAAAGAAGCAGCTCGAAGGGCAGTAGTCCGGCGGTGGAGGGAGGAACTAGAGTCCCCCGTAGCAGGACGAGGGACCGTTGAGGCGGTAGCGTCCCACCTTCACCGCTGGACGACACGAAGGCACGGCAACCTGTCCTTCAGGCTGACGCAGGTACTTACCGGACACGGGGTCTTCGGTAAGTACCTGCACCGAATTGGACGTGAAGAGGCCCCTGGATGCCATGAGTGTGGCGCGCAAATCGATGACGCGCGTCACACCCTGGAGGTATGTCCTGCCTGGGGGCCTCAGCGCCACGACCTGTCGGCGGTCATTGGAGCAGACCTGTCGTTATCAACCGTCATCAACAAGATGCTTGACAGCGACAGGCACTGGACGTCGATGACCTTCTTTTGCGAGGAAGTCATCTCTGCAAAAGAGGCCGCGGAGCGGGAACGCGAAGCACTCGCGTCTGCGAACTCGCTCCGCCGGTGGCGACCAGGGAGAGGGAGGCGCCGCTACGCGCACCTCCTCCCACCGCCTTGACGGCTGACTGGTCGTGGCCAGATGGCCAAGCGTAGGGGTGTCGGGGATTGAATGTCATTAGACGATCTCTCCGGCATCCCGTAAAAGCGCGGAAGGGACCGCTGCTGGTTTTAGTGGGTATTCCGGCCGCCAACATCTATGGCCGGCGAGTCCCACACACCCCCTCGTCTGTCACTGACGGGGGATAGTACGTAAAAGGATTTCCACAGCGTAAACAAAAAAAAAAAGGTATATCATTATGCAAACTTCAGATTGTATGACGTAAGGAGTCAGTATATTAATAATAATATAATTCATTTATTCGAGTAACCAAGACTCATTGTGTTAGTATACTTAAAACTATGTTACAATACATTACTAATAAAATAAAAGAAAATACATAACTAACAACTAAAATTTTACTCGACATCACCGCAATGGCATCCCATGAGATAAAGCACTGCAGTGATTCATATAAATACAATCCATACGACTAGCGATCATATTTATGATATCGTTGGTGCTGCCCCGCACCCTGGACACTAGAAAACCACACCGCTTGCGTATTGTAGTGTAAAAGCAATTTACCCGTGCATCCGCGAACATTCCCGATGCGCTACAAAAGTGGGGCAGCCCGATCAGCATCCTAAATGCATTGTTATATTGAACACGAAGGGCGCTGTACGACTTCTGCGTATATCTGGCCCACAAATTACACGTGTAAAAATTTGTACAGTATGCTCTGAAGAGAGTTATCTTGACTGAAGCGGAGCAACGTGCAAACCTGCGGGCCAGCATATTCGCCCTTACGGACAGCGCCCTTCGCTCCCGTTCAATATCGAGGTCATCATTGAGGTTGGGGGTTAAAATATGACCGAGGTATTTAAATTCTACCTCTCTGTTCAGAGGCGACCCACCCAGCGTTACGGTGGGCATACTACACCTACGTTTACATCCTGCTTCAAATACCATTAACTTAGATTTTATATTACCGTTCATCAGCAAGGTTTCGTTCATGCATTTTCTTCACAAAATTTTCATTTCCGAAAAAACTTCCTGCCTGATTTAGTATTTATAATTGACATCTCACTGTGACTGTGTGTTTAATCAATAGACTAATGTGGCAATTAAAAAATTAGCTATGTACTTGCTCACGTAATGATGATTATCGACATATTTTTGACATAATTTAGTTCTTTACCTGACTTTTTCCCTTAATAAAGTCTTTTCTGTATTCCTAAAAATATGTTTACCCAATATCAAAACAATTGAGTAGTTAAGGCATGAAAAAGTAACCAAAAATTAAACTAAAATACATACATTTACATTATCAGTTAAAATAATAATCCTAGATATAACTCTTTTTGCAGAAAATTACACAAAATTTATATTACTTAACTTTAATATACGGTGCAAGCATATGTTCATAGATAGAAATACCTCTAGTATTTCAGTAAATGTTCGTTGTAATTAATATTAATTATTCTTATTCTATTTACATATACAAATGTGTGTATGTAAATTATGTGAACCATATAAATGTACGTGATACATAGTAAATGTATAAGATAACATTCCATGTATAAAACTATGATTTGTCTCAGATGATTGAGACAATAGTATTGCGTGACTTCATCTTCGTGCATCTGGGCAACATTGCCATAACTCAGTACACCGTAAACCAATGTTGTTGATTGCATCGAATTTTCTATAAGTAATTCTACTTTATTCTATACTCTGACCTGCACTTTGATTGCCAACATCATTTCCAGATACTCAGAAAATTGTGTAATGACCATACAAATTTACGTAAATTGAAAAAGTTTGTTAAATGTTAAATCTTTATTTGATCAATTACTTTTTGATACCCCTTTTTTGGTAGGAATTGTTTTTTATTGAGCCCAGTAAATTTCGAGACGGCTTAGGCTGCCCAAAAATTAATTGATCGGATCTCGTTTCTAAGAGGAAACAGCGCGGAAGAGTTTTAATTAGCGAGAAAAAAAAGCACCACAAAACTTCCGACGTAAAAAACCGGGAGACAAGGGTGGGCGTAGCGAGGAATAAAAATCTCCCGCTCGTAATGCGGGCAACATTTGTGTGAGGAAGACGCTCAGTAATGGAAGACAAATTTCAATATAATTTGCAATACATAAGCGTGTTACTTTAATAGCCCAGAACCACCCTTCAAATTAAACGGAGCTTAAGTTTTATTTTATTTTTTCCTTCTCTGTTCGATCGTGTTGTGGGCGCATAAGCAAGCTCGGTACGGGGTGAGTAGCGCGACGTGCACGGCGCACAAGCCGCCCCGAGAAAAAATTTAATCCAACCAAATTAATTGCTCCTACAATAGTGGCGCGGCCGCGATGCCGCCAAATCAAATTAAGGAGGCGCTATAAAAACCAAATTAGTGCTCGCTTTAACCGTGAGAGGGTATTTAGTTACAAGACGTTAGTTCAAATCCCGCCATTTTCATTAACAATAAATATCCCCTTGCAGCCGCACAGAATCCTTATTGTTTTACTTTTTACACCCTTGTGTCCCGAGTGGGATATAGAGCGCGGACGACGCAAACGTCTTGTACTGAGGTCGGCTAATTTGTTCTTTTTGTTTACTTACCGGGCGAAGGTAATAAAAATTTGTGTTGCGCGAATTGTATGGACTTTAAATTTTATATAGCCGTCGGTGCTGGGCCAAGTTTTGCATTTAATTGGGCAAAATTTAGGGTCGGCGAAGCGCTTCTGTGTGGATTCTTAAACTAATTGGATGGCCGTTACAACTTTTTTTTTGCCTTAAACTTTTACGCAATTGAAGTAGGGGTGAAAAGGGACATTAAAATTAGTGTTTTATTTCCCTATATTATTTACTGTAAAAACGGTCTAATTTTATACTTTAATAAAACGTGTCTTTTACCATAGAGGTAGGATATTGTCAATCTTTATAAATATCAAAAATAAAAATAATAGAAATAGTTAAATATGATGTAGCAAACAAAACATACTTATAATACTTTCATTATGTTTTTACCACAGATGGCGTTATACTTGAAAATTAGTAAGAGGACTAACACATTTCATTTAATCATTAGTTCAGTTCCTCCATATTTCGTTGCGATTACTTTAACGGGGTAAATTTATTATGTTTTTTTTTTTGTATTTTTACCTGGGCTTAATTACCTTCAACATTATAGTAAATTAGAGGGCGGCAGTGATCTAAAACAATAAACTTATACCGTCATTAAAGCGATCCGTTGCAGATTATTGCACCTTCCTATAATGTGATGACATTTATTTTATTTTCTTCATAATATAATTTCATATTAATCTTCAGACTATCTACCTATAAAAAGTTATTTCATTAATGTGTAGGTTAACATATTTTTTGTTGCTGTAGAAAAGTGGATTTTGGGAATAATTTATATCCTATTATTATCTTTTTTTATATAAAATGAGTGTGAATGCTTAGATTATCAATTCATCATCTCAGCTCATATACGTTCCACTGCTGGGCTCGAGACTCCTCCGTAATGGGAGGGAAATTAATCTACTATACCGCGCTGGTCAGACGTGTTGTTATAGGGTTTTGTTTCGAGTTTTCCTTCTCTCGCATAGATGTTATATGCGTTTTATATCCCTTAGTCGTCTCGTACGATCACCCACGGGTAAGATAGGGGATGGTGAATTGTATTCTTACTCCGTCACCACACGGATTATCATCAGTTAAATATACATAACTTGTTACACTCTTATCTTGTCCATGGGTAAGTAAATTAATCAATAGTAAATTAAAAGAATTCACCACCTTATTACATTCTTATCTTGCCTTTTTTTTTGTTTTTTTTTTGGTGGACTATGGATGCGTCTCGCCCCGCCGAATCGGTCCGGTTTGACGGAAAGGCGGTGCGTGACCCCATAGACCCACCGTAAAACTCCTCTCTTTTCGCCGTGCGAGCGGACCACCGGTACTCGATTTTTGACTTCGGTGGCCCGCCCGGCGGTTTACCCTCGCGGGATTTTTATCTTGCCTGTGGTTGTCGTAAAAGACGACTAAGGGAAATAATATGCATATAACATCTACATAAGAGAAGGTAATCTCTAAATAAGATCTCATACCAACCTGTCTAATCAGATTGGTATAGATTCTTATCCTTCTATTGTGGAAGAGATTCGAGTCCAGTAATGGGACGTATGTGAGATGATAATGATCAATACTTATTTGTTTTCTCCTTTTTTATTTTTGCAGCAAAACCGGAGCTTTATCAGAAGTTTGAGATTGAGAATGTCAACAACTTACATTCGGAGGAGATAATTTATAACGTTCTTATAAATTAATATGTAAGCAATAAACTAGACAATTTGTAGAATTATATCTATATTCCGTATAACCATAAGTCTAAAGTTTAGGTTAGGTAACATTTAAGGAACTTTAAACATCACTTTAGTGACGGAGTGACGGAATAAGAATACAATTCACCACCCCCTATCTTAACTGTAGGTGATCGTAAGAGACGACTAAGGTATATAAAATGCATATAACATCTATGCGAGAGAAGGAAAACTCGAAACAAAACCTTTTACCAACACGTCTGACTAGCGTGGTATAGTAGATCAATTTCCCTCCCATTACGGAGGAGGCTCGATCCCAACAGTGGGACATATATAGGAAATGATATTGTTCTACTATGGCTAGTCAGGTTGACATAGGGTTTAGTTTCATTGTTTCGGCGGGGCGTGACCACCTCCATAGTCCACCGCAAATAAAAACAAAAGGCAAGGAAGAGGTAATAATAAGTTTGGCGAATTTATTATTCATTAGGTACTAGTACATACATATAAAATGCCAATATACAATTGATTTTAAATTAAAACGTATAAACATTTTGCTCTAAAAAGTTTCAAGCTTTATTTTTTCACATTGCAGGGAGGACGCAGATGCTGAAAGCGATAATAATATCTAGGTATAGTAATCTTGCTTATCATATTTTATTACTTACTTCAGTACTCTTGGCAATTTCTTATAAATAACTTGGTTTCTCCATGTATTAAACTAACTTTATGAGGGAAGACATTTTAAATAATAATTTATACATCGACTATTTAATCAAAGCTCTTAATTTTTTTTTTACTTTTTAAAGCCCTTTAAAAAGTCTTAATTGTTAAATAAAACTATTCATAAAATGATTTGTTATGTGGCAAATCAAACTTCCGTGTGGTGACGGAGTAAGAATACAATTTACCCCCTCCTATCTTTCCCGTGGATGATCGTCAAAGACGACTAAGTGATATAAAACGCATATAACATCTATGCAAAAGAAAGAAAACTCGATACAAAACCCTATACCAACACGTCTGACAGGCGTGGTATAGTAGGTCAATTTCCCTCCCACTATGGAGGAGGTTAGAACCCAATAGTGGGACATATATTAGCTGAGATGATGAAATAAAAATTTAGTAAGCCCGTATTATGTCTTACACCATACGGAAAGGCAAGGTATAAGTAGACTATTAAGTACTAGTTACTTTACCTAACCTTAGAGAAGAAAAGACTAAGATTAAAAACTATTACCGTTTTCTGGCATTCGATTAAAAAAAGACGTACCTACGTTACTTCTGCAAAAAGTTTAGGGTTTCAGTTATAGGTCAAAGTTCAGCCAAAGCTTAAAAACATACATTAATAAATATAGAAATTTGCTACATTGCGTGTTTACTTTTGTAGATATTTTTAATAATGTGATTATGGACTTTGGTCTTGGTAGTCTTGTATTATATTCGATATCTTAGTATCTTAACGTGTTATATTAGATAATTTCAATGGCATTTTATGTAAAGTAATGCGACGAAACTGCTGGGATGTAGTGAATATGATATAAAAGTGCTTTACAACGTGTCCGTTTTCCTCCAATTCCCAGAAGATAATGCTATCTTCTAAACAGTGTAGCCATAGCACTGTAAATGGGGTCGATTCGACTTAGATACTGTCGGACAATCACACATGAAAATATTAAATCATTATCATCATCACAGCCCATATATGTCCCACTGTTGGGCTCAGATCTCCTCCGTGATGGGAGGCAAATTAACCTACTATACCGCGATGGTCAGACGTGTTGGTATAGGGTTTTGTTTCGAGTTTAACTTCTCTTGCATAGATGTTATATGCGTTTTATATGCCTTAGTTGTCTCTTACGATCACCCACGGGTAAGATGATGAATGGGATGATGAATTATATTCCTGCTCCGTCACCACACGTATAAAAAGATTAAATACGTGAAGAAAATTATAACTCGACATTGGCAACAATGCCTTGTATATAAGTAGCTGATTGCCAATACATAAGAAGAAGAAGAATGTTATGATGTACTATGAAGTAATGATAACTATTTTTGTTTCAAAAAATTTGCAATTTGTGATAAGATTCGATCCATTCATCCATTAGGTTATCCATATACTCCAATGGACTTAAGCTCGCCATATAATTACATAATAACCGCGGTTGGGTCGAAGTTTTTCAAAGCTCACCGCGCCAATAGACCTAAAAAACTTTCTGACCAGACTCTTAAGCTCATGGAGCGGAGAAAAGAAATGACAGTACAGTCTTCAGCTGATTGGTCCGAATACAGGCAGCTAAATAGGCAGATCTCCAGGTCTGTGTGTCGCGATATTCGCCAATTTAATACGCTCCGTGTTAAAGAAGCGATAAAGCGGAATCGTGGCTCAAAAGTGTTCGCACAAGATCTGTCTATTGGGCAAAGCCAAATGACTAAGCTGAAGACCGATGACAGCACTGTCATTTCATCCCAAAGTGAGATCTTGGGAGAGGTCGAAAGGTTCTATGGACAGTTATATAAATCATCCCGAAATCCTGTTGTCGGCTTGGTCCAAGATCCCAGATCCAAGCTAACTCGGCACTATATCGAAGAAATCCCGGACATTAGCTTGTACGAGATCAGAATGGCTCTCGAACAACTAAGAAATGGTAAGGCACCAGGAGATGACGGAATTACGGCTGAGCTCCTGAACGCAGGCGGCAAGCCGGTCTTAAAAGCCCTTCAGAAGCTATTTAATTCCGTTATCCTCGGGGGCGACGTTCCAGAGTCGTGGACCAGGAGTGTGGTGGTGCTGTTCTTCAAAAAGGGCGACCAAGCTCTTCTAAAGAACTACAGACCCATCTCACTCTTGAGCCACGTCTACAAGTTGTTTTCGAGGGTCATTACCAATCGACTCACATGCAAGCTTGAGTACTTCCAGCCGCCCGAACAAGCTGGCTTCCGAAAAGGCTATAGCACCATAGACCATATCCTCACGCTTCGGCAGATTATCCAGAAGACCGAGGAGTACAATCGGCCTCTGTGTATAGCGTTTGTGGACTATGAGAAAGCCTTTGATTCAGTCGAAACTTGGGCGGTGCTACAGTCCCTTCAGCGGTGCCAAATCGACCATCGTTATATCGAAGTGCTTAAGTGTTTGTATAGGAACGCCATAATGTCAGTCCGTATTCGGGATAAGAGTACGAAACTGATCCAGTTGCAGAAAGGCGTGAGACAGGGAGATGTCATCTCTCCGAAACTGTTCACCACTGCACTAGAAAATGTCTTCAAGCTCTTAGACTGGACCGGACTCGGCATCAACATCAATGGCGAATACATCACTCACCTTCGATTCGCAAACGATATTGTCGTCATGGCAGAATCCATGGAGGACCTTGGCACCATGCTCAACGATCTCAGCAGGGTATCCCAACTAGTGGGTTTACGAATGAAGGAACGTTGGTTATATCGTACCACTTTTTACTTTAACTTAAATATTTCTCAAACCATGAAACTTGCAAGTTTGATTGAATATGCACAACCAAGACTAATATTTTGACTACCTATGATTAAAAATCCAGTTCCGTAGTATTAATCTTGCATAGTAAAAAACAGTTTTTGCAAAAGACTACCATCGGTGCGATTTAGCCAACTGGTCGGTTAAATTGTACCCTAAGGCATTTTAATTGTACCATAGGCGGTTAAATTGTACCACCTAATTAAAAACGGGTATATTTGAAGATGTTGTATTTTATCTATATTTTAAGGGATAAAAACAACAGTATATAAATATATCCCATAGCTTACTAAGGAAACAACATGAATAATTTGAGATCAATCAACTTTATTAGGTAATTAAGTGATAAACTATCAAATAAACTATAATCATGATTACAATAGCATATAATTTTGCTTATATTTCTCTATGAATATGAATAATCAACAAAGAAGAGATCAAAATATCAAGTCAAAGTAAAATCCAGTAAAAGGAACTGCAAAAATATTGTTTTCAGTTACTTTTACTGGAGACAATCGTCGCAAATATCTGGATTTGTAGTGCAAGATTCATGTGTGACAGCGGGCACACTGAATCTAGTCGACTTTCGGCCCTTTTTTATCGTAATAAGAGCGATTGCATTTTCCACAAATATTTTTTAGATCGCAGTCAGTGTCTTCATCATCATCCAATTCCATAACAATAGTGTCAGAACTAGAGCTACTTGTGATTGATGGAGATCGCTTTATTTTCAGACTTTTTCCTTTTCCCTTAGGTCTTAGCATCTTACACTCGTTTTGTTTCTTTTTATTTTTATTAGGTTTCTCTTCTTTCTTTACTTTTTCTTTCTTTTGTTTTGTCTTTTCTATTAGTTGGTTTTTATATGGGCTGGGTGTTATTTCAGTCGCTTTTTGGATAGTATTCTTTTTTATAATTGTAGATTTAGGTAGAGGTGACAAAGATTTTATTGTATTATTAATAGAAGTAAGCTTTAGCCATGCGTTTTTCTTTACTAAAATTTGTTTGTATTTTGTGGGTTTCAGCTAACTCAAATGCTAGTCTCCTGATGTCGTTGATTGTTAATCCGAACATGTGCGAATCTAGGTGCAGAATATGCTCAACTAATAATTTTTCAATTTCATCGTTGAAGATAATAGGTCTCCCTTTTTGTATTTTAGTATTAACAGCAAACTTATTTTTCTTTCGAATATGCCGTAAAATTGTTGGCTTTGGTATAGAATAGATCCTTGAGATTGCATTTAGGCTTAATTCTTTTTTTTCATACGCTTTAAGAGCCCTTTCCAAATCCTGGGCTGTCCAATTATAATATTTTCTTTTGACGT
The DNA here is from genome assembly GCA_905163515.2 of Lymantria monacha. Taxonomy (NCBI): domain Eukaryota; kingdom Metazoa; phylum Arthropoda; class Insecta; order Lepidoptera; family Erebidae; genus Lymantria; species Lymantria monacha. Next base: position 13,028,766 of record LR991084.1, on the reverse strand, counting down.
TAGGCTCCATCATCTTAAATAATAAAATTACAATACATTAAAAATCATTAAAAAGTATTAGTAGTTAAAAAGTAGTAAAAGGTATACTAGTTAAAAAGCAGTAAAATGTATTTAGACATTTTAAACAAGAAGGGTAAACCGTACTGGTACAATTTAACGAACTATGATTTTATTTAAAAATAAATTACAACTTGACATAACCTCAAAATGTAGACACACTACAAAGTTATTCATAATCAGAATATAAATTCGTAAAACGATAGCGCATATTGTGAATTTTTAGCTTACCTCGTTTCCGGGTTATGTCTTTATGAAGATGGGGTAATTTTTAGTTGTAAACTCACTAAATAAATTTTTTTCAACAACACACACAATTTTGCGCAAACGCCATTTGCAAATGGCGGATCTTGGAATGCCGGTGACACGGCGGGATTCAGTGTTGTCAGTGCAGACAAAAAAACTTGTTTAGTACAAAATTCAGAAGTGGTACGATTAAAAAGGTGGTACGATATAACCAACTTTCCCCAACATGGACAAGACGAAAGTCATGTCAAATGCCCATGTCATTCCTGTACCGGTCCTAGTTGGCAATGCGATTCTCGAAATTGTCGATCATTATCTTTACCTTGGACAAGCAGTCCAGTTAGATCCAATTTCGAGAAAGAGGTCAGCCGACGAATCCAACTCGGTTGGGCAGCGTTCGGGAAACTTAAGAGGATCTTCTCATCCAACATACCTCAGTGTTTGAAAACACAGGTCTATGACCAGTGTGTGTTACCAGTGATGACTTACGGCACGGCAACGTGGTCTCTAAATGTAGGCCTCATAACGAGGCTCAAAGTCGCTCAGCGTGCTATGGAGCGGGCTATGCTCGGGATTTCTCTGCGAGATAGGATCCGGAATACGGAAATCCGCAGACGAACGGGTGTAACCGACATAGCACGAAGAATTAGTACGCTGAAGTGGCAATGGGCAGACCACATCTCTCGAAGAACCGACAACCGCTGGGGAAGAAAGGTTCTAGATTGGCGACCACGTACCGGACGACGCAGTGTGGGACGCCCCCCACTAAGTGAACAGACGACCTAGTGAAGGTTGCTGGACGTCGTTGGCTACAGGCGGCACAGGACCGCACTCTGTGGCGTAAAATGAGGGAGGCCTACGTTCAGCAGTGGACGGCAATAGGCTGAAATGATGATGATGATGATGAACCGAATTTAATAGATAGATTAGTAAATTATACCCAGGCCGTGTGGTAGCGGCTACGAATACTACCAACCCTTACTTTGCTCGTGGATGCCGTAAAAGACGACTAAGAGCTTTACACGGGCCAACTCCATCTGATGCCGTTTCGTCAACAATTACATTCCCAAGGAGGATTAACGTCTGGCAGGCGCCCGCTCATAAAACTATTGCCAATAACTTGTACAATATGTACTATGAAAGAAGAGTACATATTGTATCGACCCCAAGTAGTTGGGATAAAAGTAGGAGAATGATGAATAGTAAATTATACCCAGAATCACAACAACAACAAGCTGTACATAGATCGTCATTCTACTTAGGAATAGAACTCTTGACACTGACACGGTAGGTTAGTATTTTAACCATTACACCATCTGTACATTCAGTCAGATTAGAAAATTAAAACATTTAAACGCTAAAACTTACAGTTTAAATGCTAAAGTATATAATACAATAACTTCTAAAAGTTTACATTGATCTAACGAGTATGATGTTGTATAAAGAAGAATTTTCATATAATGATTAAGAGAAGGAAAATTCGAAACCAAACCCTATACCAACACTATCTGACCAGCGTGGTGTAGTAGGTCAATTGCCCTCCCATTATGGAGGAGGCTCGAGCCCAACAGCGGGACATATATGAGCTGAGAGAGATAAATAATGATTCCATCGAATTCGCCGCAGACGTTAAGGATTTAGTATCAGTGGCGGGCCTAACAACGACGGGAAGGGTTAATATATCTATGACTAATTAACGAAGATAGATGTAGATAGGAGATGTTGCTGTGTTAATCAGCATGTTGGGCGACAGAAGCGACGTACGAAAGACGATCATGCATGTAGCGGAGATACAAATGTTGACATGGATCTGTGTGTGTCGAGAATGGATAAAAAAAGAAATGAAGATATTAGAGAGCTACAAAGGGACGAAAAAGTTAAGGAGTGAATGCTCGGCATCGGTGTAACGGTGGACATGTGATGAGACGGGATGAAAGTAATGTAAGGAAAGTTTTGCAATATTTTTTTTTGCATGTAAAAAGTAGGTCTCATATTTAAGCTTTAAGTCGTTCAGCGCTCCATAGCATGGAGCGTGCTATACTTAGGATTAATTTGCGAGACAAAATTTGTAATATGGGTTCTGCAATCGACATAGGAGGCAAATTAGCACGCTGAAGTACCAATGGGTAAGCCACATCGCTTGACGAACCGATAACCAATGGAGAAGAAAGTTTCTCGAGCGGTTACTGTGTATCTGCAATGCATTGTAGGATGCCCCCGCCAGGTCGGGCTCGTTGGATGCAGACGAAAAGAATTGCTTTTTGTATCCTAGTATAAAGGAGGTCAACGTCCAGAATTAGATGACATAAAGCTGAATAATGATGATGATAAAAATTCCACGAGGCACAATGATTTATTAATTAGGGATTGCAAGGGTGTTGTCCTTTAAAAAAATATTTGTAATGACATGTCCTTACTTTTTATATCAATGATTTAAAACATAATAACAGGTTCAGTGTTATGTAGTTTAAACATATTGTGTTCCATCATTATAGGCTGAAAAGCCGACATATGAATATCGTAATTATATTATCAAAATTACCACGACGATTGCAGGAAACATGTTATTTAACGTTGAACCGATAAGATCTTATCGGAACTCGATCCTAATATCCAACGTGTGGATATTATCGTGCTACCTGACGAAATCACCCGGATATTCGGTGGATATTCGACATATGCTTTATATATTTTGTATACAGGTTGTTTATGCTGTTTTGATTTTTAAAAGATTTTAATTAAATTGCTTTACGTTTTCGTTATTCTTTTAATATTTGAAGATCTTGTATATTAAAATTATAAATCATGTAATAATTATTCATTATCATGATTCTCCTACTCTTATCCCAATTACTTGGGGTCAATACAATATGTACCTACTCTTTATTCATAGTACATATTGTAAAAGTTATTGGCAATAGTTTTATGACCGGCCGCCTGCCAGACGTCAACCCTCCTTGGAAATGTAATTGTTGAGCAAACGGCATCAGATGGAGTTGGCCCAGGTCGTTATAAGGCTCTCAGTCGACTTTTACGACATCCACGAGCAATTACTTTGCTCGTGGATGGTAATATTCGTGTTGGTAATATTCGTAGCCGCTACCACACAGCTTAATCATGCATTCATATTCTTTATTATATACATATTAAACTTACATGTTATTCTTCGAAGAAGAAAGTTCTAGCGTATAGTCTGAAAATGAATATTGAGAAGAAAATCAATTCCGGTCAAAAAAATATTAAGTAATTTCATAAGCAGTAGTGAATCGTTAATAAAATTAAGAAAACGTTCTAAAGGTTTTCACACGAGAAAATTATGACAAGCCAGCTTGCTAGATACATATTTTTCAGCAAATTATTTAATCATTATTAGTGTAATAGTCAATTTAATTCAAGAGCTACCTGAGTATATATATACGTGGTTTTCCGTTTTGTAATTTTGTCATGCCATTATATAGAAGAATGTTAATGGTTGCGTGATGGGTATGATCATTTGGTTACATTGAGTTTTCAATGCGCTCATTTTTTTCATTTATCAGCTTATACACTGCCAATGATTAACATAGGCCTTCTTAAGAGGGATAATGTCATAATTATTAGTAGGTGTAATGGATATAGTGTATAGTGCCCAGAAAAGTGTTTGCTTTTGGTAATCCTTAAGTCGAATTTTACGACTCCTCTTGGAAAGCAAGGGATGAAAATATTATGTATTCTTAACACTTCTCAAAGTGAGAGTATTTACTTTATGTTATCTGTGTTTAAGAACTAGGATAATTTTAACCCAAAAAACGTATATTTGTAAAATATTTTTTCTCTTGTCAACTAATACATGGTCTCCTGAAAAGCATCACTCTGCTCCATATAAACAGCAAAGTTGGCGGGTCATATCACGCTTTCCAGATGGATTAGATTGTTCGAATATTCCTTACTAGCTTCTGCCCGCGTAAAAGGTTACTTTCCTAAAGTTTTTCATCCCCTATTTTTATTTTTCCCCTTAAGGGTAAATTTTTACATGTTCATGTCATATTTATTTATATCTAATCAATAGCCTAAAAATAAGTTTCAAGCTTCTGGCTTTAAAAATGACGATAATTCCTTACAACTTTTCATCCCCCTTTACAACCCTTTTTTTGTATTAAAAAGTAGCCTATGTCCTTTATCAGGCTCTAGACTATCTGTGTACCACATTTCATTTAGATCGGTTCAGTAGTTTTGGCGTGAAAGAGCGACAGACAGACAGAGTTAGTTTCGCATTTATAACATTAGTAAGGATTAGGTAATATTTAATTATTTAATGTCACATTTATGTTAGACAGCTACCCCTGTCATACTCCCGCATACACAAATGAATAGAGGAGAGCGGCGTAGTATCACACCATGATCACATTTGCCTTAGTACCTACCCAATCTACTGTATCATTGCCAGTAGTCGACACAATTTTACTGCCAAGGCGCGCAAAAAGATGTTTCATATCACAAACTTTCAATACCTATCTATTATATACAGGTATAGTATGTTATTTACAAATCGATAGTGCTGTCAAAAATACAACAATCCTCAACGATGACTGCTCTCACGTCTTTACTTGTGTTCGGGTCGCACAATCGGCGATCTTCTTTCTTGCCATATTTCTGTAGTGCGCCCGGTTGCTGCCTGACCACAGCACGGCGCACTCTTATTGTCCTAACTTTTGAAATACTGTACCCGTTTGGTACACACGGTAAAATGCAAAAAATATGTACTTTAAATATCGAAAGTAATAAAAGCATTTGTTTGCATAAGAATCAATTCGTTACTATAAAATGTGCATCGGCAATAAATACCAAATTATTTTGAATTTACTATTGTAACGATAAATGCTTACATATTAAAAATAGATATATGCTGTCGCGGACTTTTTTGTAGAACTATTTAAGAGGTACATTTCCACAATACATAACATTAGTCTGAGTTTCAAGATTTTTGCAGCGTATGCAAAAATAGCTCGCAGATGGGCGTTTTTTCTGATTTAAGCAATTTTTATCGTTATATTTTAGCCTATTTACAAAATATCTCTATAAATTATAGCCTATGCGTTATTCTGATGTGTAAGCTATATTACTATAAAGTTTCATCAAAATCCATTCGCTAGTTTTTACGTGAAAGAGCAACAAAGATGTTCACATCCATACATTATTACAAACTTTCGCGTTTATAATATTAATAGGATTTTGTAGTGAATTATCTGTTTATGTTCCTTAATCATCGGAAAATACATATGCTCAATTAGAACATACCGTATAAAGCGTTATTACGAGACAATGCTGTCTGTTTGTCTATCACGATAATCTGTGGACTGCTCATTTCAATTCCGTGTTGTGTAAACGCCCTAATGGACTCCGGTAATGTGACACGCTTGACGATTTTACTCACAAATTGTTGTACGAAACTCTATTAAAGTCTAATGACAGCCACCGTCTAATTGCAAGGTTATTACATTTTGTTGTGCACGCGGCTTAATGATAGTAGTGGATAATTATTGGGCGAGGTGAAACCCTGAAGATGTGTCGAATTGAATCGTTGGGCCCGTAATAATGGGGCTCAGTTCGGTAACACTCTACTTCGGATGCACGCCGTTGTATTAACCAAGTACCAATGGCCGCATAAGATTAATTTTTAATTGTCTTTACCTTCAGGCTACGTTTAAACTCAATATACCTTTATCATAAATATAAATTGCAATATATATTGTATATTTAATAAGCATCTTAGTGATTGATATTTATTTGCGACTATGTATCCTCTTGGATCGCAATTATTTATTGAATAAAGGCTTCGAGGTATCAATTATATTACAGAAATATTGATTGATTGATATATTTAGTGGCTATATATTAATATTTTGTATATAAATTTGATTTGAACGCTTTTTTATTGCTATTAATGTCGCGCTATAAAATAAATACTTCTTTTGACCAGATATGATCTGGTGACATCCTGCCCAAAGTCCAAAATGACACAAGGGTGGTGTGCAACCGCATAATTTACATATAAAATCATTGTAAGAAATGGAAAGTATGAAATAAAAAATTAAGCCGACCTGTCTGGTCAGCGTGAATTTAGCAAGCTAATTTGAAAAAGATCTGTTTTCGGTAACGGAATGTATGAAATAAAAAGAAGAGAATTTCCTCTTCTTTTTATTTCATACATTCCTGTTATTTAACATCAATTTTATACAAAAGAAAGAAATCTTGAACTCTCTCAGCTGGAATGGTATCATCCACTGAAAACAAGGACTCGATACCAGTGGTCCGTCGAAATACCGCCGAGAAGTGTGTAGGATAGGTTATGAGGTTGCGCGCCGCCCTAAATGATTAAAAAAAAAAAACACCATCATATCGTAGGTTAGTTATCCTCCCAATATGGTAAAGTAAACGGAGCATTCAAAATTATTGTACCATTAATAGGGTATAAGGAAATAGATAGATATTTTTCCAAAATAACATTTCAATAGTTGCTCTATAGATTTGTAATGCAGATAATATCGACACAAGAGAAGGATAAATTAAAATAAAACCCTATTCTAATACGTTTTACCAGCATGAAATAATAGGTCTATTTCCCTAAGATTGTGGAGCAGGCTCACGCCCAATAGTGGGACTTATATGGGCCGAGATGACGATGATGATAATGAAAATAAATAACAGCGAATTTAGTAAGAATTGAAAATATTCAAAAATAAAAATATTTTAGTTATTATCGTAAAACATAAACGTTAATGACAGCCATGCGTAAGTGGAACAAAACATCGATATAGTGTCGTCACGATTATCATCAGTGGGCTGCGTTGCCATGAAATATGGAAACGCATGTAATTCACCATATCGGTACAATCTCGTCCAAGATCTGGAGCGACGAATACATTTCGTGAATAATTTACCAGACAATGGACTGTCAACTCTTTTATTCTATTATTTCCGTATTGTCGTGTTCACCGTCACGAGAAAGTGGCATTTGGCTGGTAATAACGTTTAAATACGTTTGCGTAAGCTTTGTGAAAGCGTAATGACTAGCAAAAATGATAGCTGTATTTCGTTTGAAGTATATTATCAGTGTACGCCATTGCCTATCACTTTATAATCTATTTTAAAAAAATAAGGATGAGACATAATGATTTTTGATATTTACACGAGTATTAAAAATGTGAATTGATTTGATTATTACTTTACCAATGTTTTAAACATTTTTCAGCGTTCGTTGTCATAGGAGATCTTCTTAAACTCCATAAAAGTAGTTTTATTTCACACGGGATTTCATTATTGCGATTTTTACGCGATTATTGTATATCTTTGTATATCTTGGATGTGGATTTAGCCGAGATGGAAGGTACACCACTGATATAGAGCGAAGAGTGAATGCGGGAAATAGAGTGAACGGAGCGTTGGGGCAACTTCTCGGTAGCCACCACCTCAGCCAGAAGGCACGTATAGCAATACATAAAGCAGTGCTTGTCCCAACATTACTGTATGGAAGCGAGAGTTGGGTATGCAGAAAAGAGTATGAAAGTAAAATTAATGCGGTCGAAATGCGATCTCTGCGGAAAATCTGTGGAGTTAGGCTGACCGACCGCATTCGTAACGACGACGTAAGAGAGCGAGTAGGTATGAAAGAGAGTATTGGTGTAAAGATGCGAAAGGGAATGCTCCGATGGTTCGGACATGTGGAAAGAATGCCGAACGAACGTCTGGTTAAGAAGATATACAATGCGAAATTGGAAGGATGTAGGTACCGGGGGAGACCGAGACTAACCTACCTAGACCAGATCGGTCATGTACTGAAGGAAGGTGGAGTCAAGAGTCTCCGAAACCGGCGAGCGTGTATGAAGAGAATTATGAATGTTGAGGAAGCGAGTGAAGTATGCAAAGATAGAATTCTTTGGCACTCTGTTCTCTCTGCCTACCCTACAAGGGATATGGCGTGATGATATGTATGTATGTATGTGTATTACATGTAGGAAATAAAAAAAGTATTCCCATGACCATTAATACTGAAAACTACTCGAAACGTCGAGAACCTAATAATCCTAACCGATTTCAATACGGCGCTATTATAACATTTTTATTGACGTACTATAGGGACATTACGGTAAGTCTAGAATCCTGAATAGTAGAAATAGTAGTTTTGGTGAATACCTTGGTAACATAATATTATGTCATGTTTTAACTTATGGTGAGTTAATAAGTGGCTGAGTGTAAATATTCGACCAAAGCCCGGCGCTCTTTGGATAGAAGAATACGGTATTGAATACACTTTCTTAGAGTCAACTCAGACATTTGTGAGTAACAACAAAGAAGATACTATAAGTATATTCCGCGTGGTGATGGGTATAATACACTTTATCACCAGGCTCTCTATCCCGCATTTCTGTACGGCCCCTTTCTTCTACGAGATGTGGTTGGGTAATATTATTGCATCAAATGGAATACTTCAAAAAATCCTACACAAACCTATCTGGCTATTATGAGAAAGCAGGTTGATTTTCATTATCTCTTAAGAAAATTAAATAAAAGAATAAGACAGTCTCCGAAACCGGCGAGCGTGTATGAAGATAATTATGAATGTTGAAGAAGCGAGCGAAGTATGCAAGGATAGAGTTCTCTGGCACTCTGTTCTCTCTGCCTAGTCTGCAAGGGATATGGCGTGATGATATGTATGTATGTAATAAGACAGTCTTAAATAAGATATGAAAATCTAAAAAAAGTTACACGTTGTATTATAGAAACAATAAACAGCGCTCATAATAAATTAAATCATAAAATAATTATTATAATATAACAAAACGGCCATTTTATTTATTAAAAAAAAGTTCAATGTAAATATAAAGCGGATTTGTTTGTCACTTGATGTGGTGGCAAAACCCGGCGACCTCTTATTTTTGCCGCGTCGCCTGAGACGGACTCAGATTGATTTATCGTTTCAAAGGAGTCGCCTCAACCCGACCCCGGCTTACTTCTAACTAAGCTTTATTCCCGGATTACGCAAAACACACGCCACCGATTGCTGTGATGTACGCCGAACTTTTGGATAAAATATGCTCTTGTTATAAATGTTTATTTCACAGCTTTTGAGGTGTAAAGTTATTTAATTAATAATCTTGCACATCCTTTTTATTTACAGTCTCGGGGTTTTTCTTACGAAGCTAAGCTGAGATGTAAATACAATTACATATATTTCGCCACATAATCCTAATCTAACTCATTAGTTTTCATTAATTATTCTAAATTTCGAACTTGATCTCAAAATTGCCCGAGATAATTATCGGCAATCGAGGCCATTTTTTTTTTGGCGGCGGGCTATGGGTTGGTCACGCTCCGCTAAATCCGTCCGGGACGACAGAAGAAGCAGCGCACGACCCCATAGACCCGCCCTACAAGGACCTCTCCACGTCGTGCGAGCGGGCCACCGGAACCCGGTCTTGGTCTTCGGTGTCTCGCCCGGCGGTATACCCTCGCAGGTATCCTTTCGAGTCGGCAATCGAGGCCTACGACGTAGATTCGAATATATTTATTTTTGAATAAAGAATAAATCATTTAACCTTTCATTACTTGAGAGAAATAAGTTACACCTAGACTCAGAATGATCAATTATGAATAGCACGAAGAATTGTACTGTTAAGAAATCAGGTCCATATTATCATCGTCGTCAGTAAACAATAAAGAATTGAATGTATATAAAGATAATATTAATTTATGGTATAATTAAAGACATTTTCAAAAACGAGTCGATTGGTCAGATCGGACGTACTCGTAAGTTTAATAAATCCCAGTTTTAAGTTTAAGTTATTACATCTATTAAAGGCAAAGTAAGAAGACACGTTCCGCCATTAAGAGAGTCTCAAGCTTGCAGGCCGGCTGAAGCGCGGGATATTATCGCACCGCTTGTTGCCCGCGTAAAATAATAATGGCCGAACTTCCGGTGCCGGCGGCGCGGAAAACTTAAGCGAAAAAGGCGGGAAACGCCCCCGGCCGTCGCCGCTAACTTTGTTAACCGCTCGGATGTGACGTCACTTAATTTATTAACACATCCCTGCCACCGCCGAGGGGTAATTCTTGGTTTTACGATACTTTTCCACTTCTCACTTACCTGCAACAATTTTGTGCCGCCGCGCAAGCGAATAGTTTTTAATGTAAGATTACTTAAAAACAGCTCAAATTTTTATTAAATTTACATTGTAGTTATTAGTGCTATAGTATTTTTGGTGGTATTTTGACGTAAAAGTTATCAAAGTAGAGATATCATCATTATTTCAGCTCGTATATGTCACACTCTTCGAGCCTCCTTCATAACGGGAGGGAAATTGACCTACATCAGGTTAGTCAGACATGTTGCTACAGGGTTTTTGTAGAGTTTTCCTGCTCTTACATAGATGTTATATTCATTTTATATTCCTTAGTCGTCTTTCACGATCACCCACGGGTAAGAATTGTATTCTTACTTCGTCACCACACGGATTTCGCAGGGACATGCACATAAAGCATAGATATATGCTTACCTGTTACAAAAAATTAGCTAAACCATAGACGTATTATTGCATAATTTATTAATTCCTTACGCAAGAACTAATAAAGATATTTTAAAAGAGTTTTACGTTAATTGAAAACTTAAGCTTCGGAGTAACAGGATGGTTCTTCTTTGAAAGCGCTAGTAAAATAAAAAAGAAATATTAATTAACTTCTCAATTACATTAAATCTCATTTTTAACCTCCGACGCCAAAAAAAGGAGTGTTATAAGACGTGTCTGTATGTTCCTGTGACTGTCTGTGGCATCGTAGCTCCTAAACAAATAGATCGATTATGATATTTTTTTTTTATTGGAAAGCTAACGTGATTTAGATGATTCTTAGCACACAGGTATATATTAAATATACCTGTTCAGACGTTTCGAAAGCCTTTATTAGTTATATAAGTTATATAAATATGCTGACGCATTGAATGGGGACCCTTACGTACATTCTCATTTCTATACAAGCATATTTTATCTTTAGTAGGTATGTCATTGTACTGATTATATCCTGCTATCTAAAAGATGTTTTGTCTAGTATATAAAATTTAAAGAGTCACCAACGAGCATATTCCACAATACTTACAATCAACAATTCACCAAAAACATAACACAACCCGACGGCAAATCAATAACCGTAACCACACAGTGAGCACACAAATAAATATTCGCCGACTATCCAATAAAACACGTGAATCGTTTACAATTAAAGCTTTAAATCGGCAATAGGTGTTGCCATAAATCGGACGAGAAAACAATCAGCAGGCGAGCGTCGCTCGCAATTAGCGCTGCGTGGCTCGATAAATTTGCATTAATGCTCTCGAAAAATCCGAACGGCAATAATTTTCACGTGCCATGTGTTGTATAGTGCTCTCCGGGTGTGTCACGCGACGCCTATAAACTACCTACCTACTTTTTCATAGCGGCCAGTGCCAAAAGATGTACTTTGCTTAGTTCATTTAATCATAAGAATTGTGATAGGTATTGATAGGTGTACTTGAATACTTTCTTGTTAAGTTATTGAAAGTTTAATATAATGAGTATTACACATTTGAAATAAAACTACTTTTACGGATTCTATCGCGTTTGTATTTGATTTATAATTTCCCGACGTTTCGAACACTTTACAGTGATCATGGTCACAAGTATTGAAAGTTTACTTTATGGGTTTGTAAAAGTAATATCTCAATTATAGAAAACAATTAAATATCGAATCACCATCATTATCAATCAGCCTGTCACCGTTCTCTGCTAGACGCAGTCCTCCACCATAAATGAGGGGATAGTGCCGTAACAGTTGGCGATTACAGTAAGTGATAATACATTTTCTAGGAGAAAGCTGCCGCCCACTCTCCTAGTGTTAACCATTAGGTTTTTCCAACCCCTAAGGATAAGTCAGGGATGACGACAATTATGTTCTTATCCCGTTGTCACACAGGGAAAGAAAATTAAAAAAATATAGTGTTAATTATATAGATAAGTTAATTTAGTAAATATTGGATATAGATAGATAAAAACTTAATTTGGTAAATTATTGGTGGTAATTTTTATTATTACGTTTTTATATTAATAACATTTACAGATATATACAATAAGAAAAATATGAATACAAGAAAAATAAATATTTCTAATATAGCAGGAGCATGATGGCCTCATATAGTGCAGCGTCATTGTCTTCATGATATACGCATAGTGTTATCCTCAAAAGACGTCTAGTAGTTCAAAATATAATAAAAAAAATTGTAGGCGATATTACGATAGCGTGGTTTATACAGTCTAATGTCACATTCTCGGATAGGCATATTTTCACGTTGGCAATTCACGCATATCCGCGCTTGATTTACGCAACGCCCATCGCCTCACTGCATTTTACACTTTTGCAGTTCTGCGCGCACCAACGGCTATTAATTGATATCCATCGCGACACTCCACACATTTTTATATACAGTTTTTGCGATACACAATTCTAGTTCAATATATATATATAATAAACTAACAAGTTAACCTATTTTGGCCTCACTTTGACATATAAAGAAAACATATTAAAAATAATGTGATTATAATTTATGCTAACAGCGCTTAATGCGGATACTATTAGTGCGTTTTAAGTAAGTCATTATAATAAACGTTAAAGTTTTTATTAGTGATTTTGTTATTTTAAATGGGCAAACAAAACTATCGGTTTTAAGTTCTCGATGTTACGTAGGCGGTGAAATCAATTTAGCATACTAATAACTGCGCCCCCTGGTGAGGTAATGAATTTTATAAGTCTTAAGACCAAATACTTGTGTATATCATTTGAGAAACATAACCGGTTGATCAGTAATTACCGTTTAATGGCAATCTAAGAATATAACGCGAAACTTAGATAGAATTTACGATTTGAACATGCGGTGTACTTTATGACTTTTAAATATGTAGTATATTTATTTAAAATACACTGTTTTATTCCATTATTAAGTACCTACTACTAACCAAGAAGTGATTTGGGAGGATACTTGTCATGTTGAGTATACTATATTTAAGATAAATAATTTTAGCGTGGATCTTATTTGTTCAGACAGCAGTTTCGTCCGCTTGAACTACGCTTAGGTACCTACTTATTACCGCCGGACGGGCTACCGAAGACAAAGATCGGGTACCGCTGGCCCGCTCGTACGGCGAAGAGAGGAGTTTGCATGGTGGATCTATGGGGTCACGCGCCGCCTCTTCCGTCACCCCGGACTGATTTGGCGGGGCGAGACGCATCCATAGTCCACCGCAAAAAAAAATACCTACTTATTAATTACAAAGCGTCTCGTGCCGAGCTGTGATATTCAAATAAGTCCTCTAGATCCAACTTTATTTTTATAATATAAGCATCATTCAGTACTATTCATTCCTTTTGTTCCTATCAATGATTCATTGACAGTTTTATCTAAACATATTTCGGTTTAAAATAAATCAGTCAAGCTATTTCATGTCTAAACATCAATATACATATACTAACTAATATTATAAATATGAATGTGTTTATTACAGTTCCACGCCTGATCTACTGTTCATCTGAACGTGCTAAAGCTCTATACATGGTTTTATTTCCAGTTTTCTTTTCTTGCATAGATGTTATCTGGATATCATATACGTAAGTCAATTTTTACAACCAACGAGTATAATAAGTGTTAGTTTATATTCTTATTCTGGCACCAGGTGAAAAATAGACGTATAAATTCATCATCATCATCATCTCAGCTCATATATGTCCCACTGTTAGGCTCTAGCCTCCTCCGTAATGAGAGGGCAATTGACCTACTATAACACGCTGATCAGACGTGTTGGTTGGTTTCGTTTCGAGTTTTCTATCTCTTGCATAGATGTTATATGCGTTTTATATCCCTTAGTCGTTTCTTACGATCACCCACGGGTAAGAATTATATTCTTACTCTTCACCACACGGATAATTTAATCATCTTCAATCGACGTATAAATTAATCATCTTTAAATAACTGTATGAAAATTTCAACGTGGGTTGTGTTAAACCAGCTAGCTAACAAATCAATCAAATGTAATTCAATTGTTTTAAATGTCTGCTAGTATAGTTTCTATTTAATAAATACACCCACCATTAAACTGAGTTTCTTATGTAAATGGAAATATTAATGATGTGATGTATATCATTGTAGTTTCTGCATAGATTATTTTAATTAATTACTCATTTGAATCAGCGGCCCTGGGCTTGAGTTTGGGTTAGTCTAGTAGTACTGGTTTTTTTTGGAATGAAATGTTCAATAGCACGAAGTTTCAAAGCAAACTTATCTTATTCATCATTCTCCTACTCTTATCTCAATTACTTGGGGTCGATACAATATGTAATCTTCTTTCATAGTACATATTGTGAAAGTTATTGGCAATAGTTTTATGACCAGCCACCTGCCAGACGGTAACCCTTCTTGGGAATGTAATTGTTGACCAAACGGTATCAGATGGAGTTGGCCCAGGTCGTCATAAGGCTCTTAGTCGTCTTTTACGACATCCACGAGCAAAGTAAGGGTTGTTAGTATTTGTAGCCGCTACCACAAAGCTAAGCAAAGATAACTTATCTGTCATTAATAAAATATTATATTGCAAAATATAGGTTTGTTTACACCACGGCTTACCTCTTTAGAGACAAAGACATGAGACAATAATATACTAATCAATACAAAATATAGGCGATAAATTAATAGATTAGTTATTGTTAGGTTTTATAGACTAGTTGTTGCATTTTTAAAAATATATTTCATTTGATCATTGAAACTATAAACGTTTTTGATCTGTTATATCGACGTCACGTCCGGTATATGATTGTGTATATTTTCTTTTTTTAAATATTTATAGTATACAATAAACTCAAAACGTCAACTGTGCTACAGAATATGAAAATAAAAATCACTAAAACATTTTTTTAAAATTTTGTGGAGACGTAAACAGTGATATTAAATAACATCTCTATTCACAATAAAAATGTGCCATGAAAATGTTTAGTTTGGATAGACAGGACGACGACCAAATAACGGAAGAATATCACCGCGGGTAGGCAGAACTCCTACTTAATATATGAAAATATTCAATTTTATAACATTCTACAACGATAACATCTTCCTGTCGATTTGATATTTTCGGCAGTGAGGTAATATTATACTGTGGTTCTTGAATGGAGGATGGTGGCATGCTGAGCGCGCGCCTGCGAACATCGTAACTTAACACTCAATCATTTATATAGACACTTTATAGTCTCGTCCAGGGCTGGTTGCGCTCACAATCATACTTCAACTGATGTATCGAAGGGATACTGTTTACTAACGACCTATTCTGTAATGTATTATTATACTAAACATACCTATATACATGTAAATATTTTACTGTAGCTATAGTTTACGTAAAACAATCGTTTTTTTTTTTATATCTTTCGTTTCGACATTAATTGTAGGTTCAATGTGTTTATATACAAAGAGCATTATTTTATTATGCTGGTCAAAACCAGCTTTGTTCATTGACACATAAGTGTTATGTTAAAGAGGTACTTTGATTTGGTCAGTATTTAAGGTAATTTGTAAGTAGGTATTGGAGTTGAATAATTCCGATTTTATGTAAATCTTGAGAGTGATATCTTTATGTTCGCGTTGGTTTGCCATTATAATGGACTATAAAGGTTGGTGAATAGTATTATAGAACACTTTGCAGGTAAAATTATTCCTAATATGGTCATATTACAATAACGTAGAGCATTGTTTTTTTTTTTTTTTTTTTTTTTTAGAATATACATATGTATGCCTCCCACTTCGGATACGACCCTTCTTCACTATAACAGGTACATTGAATTATAAATATACGTAGGTCAGACGGGTTCCACCGAAGACAAAGATCGGGTACCGGTGGCCCGCTCGCACAGCGAAGAGAGGAGAGTTGCATGGTGGGTCTGTGGAGTCACGCGCCGCCTCTTTCGTCACCCCGGACCGACTTGGCGGGAAGAGACCACGCCCATAGTCCACCGTTTCAGAAAAAAAAGGTCAGACGGGTTGGTGAAGGGATTTATTCTGAGGTTTTCTCCTGTGGTGTTATTATACACTTACATCCCTTACTCGTTATTTACGAAAGCCATGGAAATCATATTGTTACTTCACCATCATCTGAGGCAAAAGTTTAGTTTTGTATAAATTAAACTTCTAGAATGCAGTATTTAAAATTAATTTAAAGTAGATGTAAAATGGTTGATGGTGTCAAAATTCCAGCGTTATTGCTTCCGTATGGTGATAAAATAAGAATATAATTTAGCACTCCTATTTTACCCGTAGGCGTCGTAAAAGTTGACTAAGAGATACATTATATCCGGATGGATAAATAAACGTCCACTATTGGACATAGGCCCCCACGAGAATGCCATCGTAACGGTCGTATGCCACTACAAATACATTATGTAGATAACATCTTTGACAGTGAAAGAAATCTCGACATAAAACTCTATACCATCCCGTCTTACGAGCGTAATAAGTCAATGTCGCTCCTATTGTGAAGGAGACTAGGCCAGCAGTAGGAGATTATAACCTGAGATGATGATGATGTTACAGTTCCAGAACAACTTAACTATTATAATATAATATACTAGCGACCCTCCCTCGCTTCGCTTCGGTTACGTCTACTTTCGCGACATAGAATTCCTCTCGGAGAAGAAATTTCTTAAAATCCTATTTTATCTGACTTTTACAGAGCAGAAAGAAAGGCCACACTAAATTCCAAGTCTGTAGGGGCAGTATTGGAAAATGTAGATTTTTTGGGTTAACACCTACGCAATCCGCTTTAGGGGTGGAATTTTCAAAAAGGCGTTCTTAGTTAACTTGTGTATTGTAACAAAAATATGTCTACCGAAATTCAAGTCTGTAGGAGATATATTTAAAAAATGTGATTTCTACACCCCAGCAATCCCCTTGCGGGTGAAATTTATGTAAAATCCGTTCTTAGCTGACTTATAAACACCGTACTAATATAGTGCGGTGATATTCGAGACATTTCAATTTTAAAAAGTATTTGCATTGTACCAAACGTTTATGTGACATCAATCTTTTTTGAGTTCCATACCCAAAAGATAAAACAGGACCCTATTACTAAGACTTCGCTGTCCATTCGTTACTTCGCCTGTTTCTCATCAGGTTGCTCTCATGAACTGTGATAGTTGGACAGTTGAAATTTTCACAGATAATGAATTTCTTTTGCCGCTACAACGACAAATACTAAAAAACAATAAAATAAATATTTAAGGGGGCTCCCACACAACAAAAGTAATCTTTTTGCTCGTTTTTGCTCGATATTGAATACAAAAATAGGTAGACGTTTGAAATATGCTCAGAATATTTAGTAATATATTCACTTTAGAAATAAATAATTAAATTAAAATAAAACAAATAGAGAATTTAAGAGGGGCCATACAACAAACATGATTATTTTGTCATTTATAAATAATGGTACCGAACCCTTCGTGCGCAACTCCGAGTCGCTCTTGGCCGGTTTTTTGAATATAATCGAATTGAGTTTTCAAACATGTGTCAAAATAAAATGTCTTTTAAATCAAAATCACTAAGAAGTATTGATATCAACTTTAAAGCAAATCACCCCTAAAATAACTTTCCACCCCTTTTTAACCCAGTTAGGAGATAAATATCAATAAAATATGAATCACGTCTTTCATCAATTCTGTTAAAGAATGTTTATGCAAAATTTAAAATAGATTGGACCAAGGAATCACGTTGTCTCATACAAACTTTGCCCTGATTTTTCACCCCCTTAGGGATATAATTTCGTAAAATCCGTTCTTCGCTCTACTCGGCGAAAGAAATATTCCTATCAAATTTAAGGTTTGTAGGCCTTATGGTCCCAGAGATATCGTGATGAGTCAATACATAGGTGGAAATCTCTTATATATATTGATAACACATTTTCAGTGATCTTACTTCAAAACTGAAGAAGTTTCATACAGACTTACACCACCTATTTTTCACCCTTAGGGAAGAGTTTTCCAAAATGCTGAAATACATGTTAATTTATTTAATATTCAAAAATGACAAAGTTTCATAAAAAATCTTGCAGCCCCTAATCCAGAATTTCCAAAAATGCGGAAACAGGTAAAATTTTGATTAATATTATATAGCGAATAACAAATTTTCAGGAATCTAACATCAAAACTGACGAAGTTTCATACAAACTTGCATGACCTATTTTTTACCCTTAGAGGAGAAATTTCGAATACAAAGTTTCACGAATCTATCTTTAAAACTGACGAAGTTAGATACAAACTTGCAACCCCTATTTTTCACCCTTAGAGGAGAAATTTCCAAAAATCCCTTCTTAGTAAGCGCCTACAATATAAAAGGCAGCAACTGTCAAAATTTTATGTAATTACCCCCAGCGGTTTAGGCTGTGCGATGATGACTCGCCAGCTGGCACTCGTACAGGTCGGACGTGTGCACTGGATGGAGTATTGGGTTAGGTCGGTCTTTGTCATCGAATTGGATTGTCGGGTTGTTGTCATTGTCTTGTCTTGTCGTTGTCTTGTCGTGTTGTGTCACTGTCTCGTCATAGTTGAGGGAGGGGAAGGGAGGGGTCACTTAGGAAGGTACCGGGACTGCGATCGTTCTGTCGTCGCCGTCGGCCGGTATTCAAAAAGTTGTGACCAGTTGCTCGTCGTGGCTGGGTCGTGTATATAAAGTTGATGAAAAACTTTGATATCGCGATTCAGCCGTGCTGATATTGTTTGAAAATTTTTAATATCGTGATTCAGCCGCTGTGTTGAGATAATTAAAATTAATATTTAGTGAAACTTCGTCTCACTAAATGGACGACGAATCTGAAGGAGATACGGACGCACGATCAGCTGTCGATTGCGACACGGACGCGCAATCGGCTGTTGAATGCGACACGGACGCACGATCGGCAATTGAATGTGACACGGGTGAAACAGACGCTACCCCCACGGGGAGGAAGCGTCACTATACAAAGGCCTGTCACTCTGGGTGGAAGGATGTGAGCTCTGACACTGAAGTGGAGCCTAAATCAAAGGTAAATACCTCGCGTCGGGGTAAGACAGCACAAAGGGGCCATAATGTGGGACTAACACGTGCTAAGGCAGACCTCCAAAAGAGAGACGTTGAAGCCGAAGAGGTTGAATATGAGCGTGTGCTCAGAAGTCGTGCCTTTCGCAAACCAGCTGTACAACCAAGGGTGGACTCAGCGGACACCTCGGCGTCGGAGTGTCCTGCGCTAGATAACCTGTCCGCTATAGGACCGGAGGAGATACGCGCCCGTGGGGGTCACAACGCAGCCATAATCCTGGAGGTCACGCGGAAATCTGGCCACCTCCAAGGTCCTTTTATAAAAAAGTTACGGGATGCAGCAGCAGAAATGCAAGCTATTATCGAAGCTTTATGCTCAAAATCGGAGGCGGAGGAGACACGTCGACTGAGAACAGAGAATAGCAGGCAGCGCCAGGAAGTAGAAGCCCTCAAGGCGGAATTGAAAGCATACCGCCGCGAATTTTCAGAAATGAGGGCTGCTACTTCTTCGTCTGGCATGGGGCTAGACACAATAGAGGATATCAAATCCTCTATTGTGAAGTCAGTTGGGGAGATGATAAACGCCCGGCTTGCGGGATTAGAGGATCGCCTTCTCCCCGCTAAGGTGAACCGTCCGCCTCTAGCTGCGGACAAAAAGAAGAGTGCAGCGGCTGCTGTGGCCACTGTTGCCATCCGCACGGCCGCACCGGTGACTGCTATCCAGCCAGTCCCTGGTCCTTCGGCAGTCACTCCTCCGGCCCCAACCGTGCCTGCAGACAGCTGGACAACCGTTGTGAGGAAGGGGAAGAAAAAGTCTTCTCCTCCTCCGCCACCTACAGCGGGTGCTGCGCCCACCTCGCACGTGGCTGTCTCGGCGCAGAAAAAGTTGAAGTCGGCGCTTGCTGCCCCCCGCACCCCGGCTGTAATCTTAAAATTGCAGCCGGAGGCTGAGAAATTGGGGGTCACATACGCCGATGCAATGCTTCGCGCCGAGCAGGGAGTCAATCTCCAAGAGATGGGCATTAAAGAGGGTCTTAAAGTTAGGCGCTCCATGACTGCGGCTAGGATCCTGCAGCTGCCCAAGTCTCAGTCGACAGAAGTCGCTGACCAGCTGGCGGCGAGATTGCGCACAGCGCTCGTAGGAGTGGCAGATGTCGTTCGCCCGGTCAAACGGGCCGATATTCGGGTGACTGGAATGGACGACTCTGCCACGGAGGAGAAAGTGCGTGCCGCGGTTGTCCGCACATGTGGCGGTGCATGTGATGCTGCGGATGTCCAGGTTGGAGAAATTCAGCGTGGACCCCGTGGCATGGGCATGGTGAAGGTGCGTTGCCCTGTCGCCGCTGCAAAATTGCTTGCCGATGCGGGCAGGCTTCTGGTCGGTTGGAGTTCGGCTGGCGTCCAGGTACTGGAGAACTTACCTTTAAGGTGTTTCCGGTGCCTTGAGCTGGGGCATACGGCCTTATTGTGCTCGTCTGCTGTCGATCGCTCTGCACTCCGCTACAGGTGCGGCGATAGCGGACATAAATCGGCCGCGTGTGTGGCCACGCCGCGTTCTGCAGTGTGCACCGCAGCTGGTCGCACTGCGGAGCACACCATGGGAGGGAGATTCTGCCGAGCCCCCTCGTCGAAAGGTAAGGTGGCCCCTGGACCTCGGGCCGCTGCATCCGTGAATGGCCGTAGAGGCCAGGAGGAAGCTGAAATGTCAACCTAAATGGGAGACAGAGTACGCTTCCTCCAGGCGAATTTAAACCACTGCGCCGGGGCTCAGGACCTGCTACTGCAGTCCATGGCGCAGTGGGAAATTGATTTAGTTGTGGCCTGCGAGCCCTACTTTATCCCTCACTCACCCAATTGGGTGGGGGACAATAAGGAAGAGGTGGCTGTCCTGTCCAAAGGATCTGTCGGCCCTCCCCTCTCTACACTGGAGAGGGGCAATGGTTACGTTGTGGTGGGGTGGCGAGACTTCGCTATCATCGGTATTTATTTCTCCCCCAACCGCGGTCTGGCGGAGTTCGAGTTATTCTTGGACTCCGTCAGTGCCGCGGCTCGGCGTCAGTCGCCGAGGAAAATTGTGGTTCTCGGCGTCTTTAACGCGAAGTCTCGCGTTTGGGGGAACCCTGCCACAAACGCTAGGGGCACGGCCGTCGAGCAGTGGTCCCTGCTCTCCGGTCTGTCCCTACTTAACAGAGGGACGGTTCACACCTGCGTGCGACATCGGGGTGGGTCTGTGGTGGACCTATCGTTCGCCAGCCCCGCTGTCGCTCGCGAGGTGAGTGACTGGAGAGTAGAAGAAGGGGTGGAGACTCTCTCGGACCACCGATATGTGCGGTTCGAGATCTCTGCCCCTCGGGGACCACCAGAGCCCCGGCGCGGAAGAAAGCGTGGACTCCCAAAGTGGGCCATTGGTCAACTTGACCTAGAAATGGCCCGGGAGTCTGCCATAGTACAGCGCTGGGGTAGGACAGGACAAATGCTACTTACAGATGTGGAGGGGCTCGCAGGTCAAATGAGAAGTGGCCTTGAGGTAGTTTGTGATGCGGCGATGCCGAGGGCTCAGCGAAAGCCGCCGCGTCGCCAGGTGTACTGGTGGTCGCTCGAGATAGTTAATCTTCGGGTGGCTGCCAATCGGGCGCGGCGTGCTTATGTTAGATGCCGACAGCGGGCTAACTGGGATGACGTTCTAGAGGGTCAGCTGCGGACGGAATATACAAGAAGGAAGAAAACTCTGCAGCTGGCCATCAGCCAGGCGAAGGAGAGGGCCCGTGAGGAACTCCTTACGGGCCTCGACAGGGATCCTTGGGGGCGCTCATATCAGCGGGCGCGAAACAAAATTCGCACCTGTGGCGCCCCCATCGTCGAAACGATGGATCCGGGTTTCCTGTCGGGGCTAATGGGGGAACTGTTCCCGCGTTCTGCGGGACACGTTCCCCCCCGAATGGCTCCTTGGTCGGTGGTAGAGGTGGAGACCTCAATCCCACTCATCACCGACCAAGAAATGGCGACAGCCCTCTCCCGACTCCGCGGGAAGCGGAAATCGCCTGGTCCGGACGGCGTCCCGGGCATTGTACTCGGCGTCGCCGCGGAATACCTCAGGGGTGAGCTCCGGGAACTGCTCAATACGTGCCTGAGGTCCGGGCAGTTCCCGGAGCAATGGAAATGCGGCAGGTTGTGCTTGCTGCGGAAGGAGGGTCGCCCAGTCGACTCCCCTTCCGCATACAGACCGCTGGTGCTGCTGGACGAGACGGCTAAATTGTTCGAGAAGGTGCTTGCGGACCGTCTCGTCCAGCACCTCGAGGAAGTCGGACCGGGACTGTCAGAGAGTCAATACGGGTTCAGGGGTGGCCGGTCAACTATTGACGCACTGGCCGCCCTGAAGTCCTTGGCCACCGATGCCGTGGCCAGAAAGGAAGTCCTCCTGGCAGTTTCGCTGGACATAAAGAACGCCTTCAACAGCCTCCTGCATGAGACGCTAAAGGAGGCACTCCAGTATCATGAAGTGCCTCCTTACCTCTGGAGGCTGTTGGAAGCGTACCTCGAGGGAAGGCACGTGCTCTGGGAGGGGGGCGACGGGCGCATTCATCGTCATCGGGTGGAGTGCGGCGTTCCACAGGGATCGGTCCTTGGCCCGATCCTGTGGAACGTCGGATTCGACTGGCCCCTACGGGGTCGGCTTCTTTCCGGGATGGGGGTCATCTGCTATGCTGATGATACCCTCATCACGGTGAGGAGGCCTGACTTCCTGGGGGCTGCTCGATTGGCAGAAGAGGGGGTTGCGCTCGTCGTGGGCCGGATCAGCATGTTGGGCCTGAGGGTCGCGGTGGAGAAAACCGAGGCCCTCCTATTTCATGGCCCGGGTCGAGGTCCCCCCCGAGGAGCACACATCAGCGTGTCTGGGGTTGCTGTGCCGGTGCGGGCCCAGATGAAATATCTGGGTCTGCACCTTGATTCTAGGTGGAGTTTCGGGCCGCACTTTGCCCAGCTCGTTCCGAGGCTCATCAAGACAGCCGCGGCGTTAGGTAGGCTTCTGCCAAACACAGGCAGTCCTGGGTCGTCCTGTCGGCGTTTATACGCCGGAGTGGTGCGGTCCATGGCGCTGTATGGTGCCCCTGTTTGGGCGGACTCTCACACCGTCCGCAACAGGGCCCTTCTGCGACGCCCTCAGAGGGCCATGGCGGTGAGGGCTGTCAGGGGCTATCGTACGGTGTCATGGACCGCAGCGACGTTGCTGGCGGGCGACCCACCTTGGCCACTTGTGGCCGAGGCCCTGGCTGAGGTCTACCGGCTCCGTGTCGCGGCGCGGGTCAACGACGAGCAAGTCTCCGTAAGGAGACTGGGCAGAGTACTGGAAGTGGCCCGAAGGGGAGTCACTCAGCGGTGGAGAGAAGATCTGGAGTCTCCCGTAGCAGGGCGGGGGACTGTGGAGGCGGTTGCGCCACATCTCCACCGCTGGATTAGTAGAAGGCACGGCAGCCTAAGCTTTAGGATGGTGCAGGTGCTTACCGGGCATGGGGTCATTGGTAAGTACCTGCACAGAATTGGAAGAGAAGGGGCCCCAGGATGTCACGAGTGTGGTGCGCCAGTAGATGATGCGCGTCACACTCTGGAGGTGCCCTGCCTGGGGGCCCCAGCGCCACGTCCTATCGGCGGTCGTTGGGAGAGACCTGTCGTTGTCGACCATCATCTCGAAGATGCTTGACAGCGACAGGTGCTGGTCGTCGATGGCCTCCTTTTGCGAGGTCATCATGAAAAGGAAGGAGGCCGCGGAGCGAGAACGCGAGGCGCTTGCGTCAGCTGACTCGCTTCGCCGCCAGCGACCGGGAAGGAGGAGGCGCCGTTATGCGCACCTCCTCCCACCGCCTTGAGGGATGATAGGACGTGGCCAGAAAGCCAAGCGTGGGGGTGCCGGGGATCGAATGTCAGTAGACGATCTCTCCGGCTTCCCGTAAAAGCGCGGAAGGGGCCGCTGTGGTTTTAGTGGGTATTCCGGCCGCTAACATCTATGGCCGGCGAGTCCCACACTCCCCCTCGTCTGTCACCGGCGGGGGATAGCGCGCAAATGCGTTTCCTCAGCGAAAAAAAAAAAAAAAAAAGGCTGTGCGATGATGACTCAGTCAATCAGGACAAGCTCTTTTATATATATATATATATATATAGATGAAAAGAATAAAAAATATAAATAAAAAAAGAATAAAAATTTAAAGCAAACCTACCAAATAAGTCAACTCGGTGCAATTATTATATATTTTTTATAACCCTTGTTTAGTTAATATTTCTATATCTTTAATGTTGATTGTACGTAAAAGAAAAAATCGTAAGTTATACTTGAAAGATGTGAGGTGAAACAATAATTTTGCAGGCATACTACCTTTGCTGTATCACGTTAAATGTCCAAGTGAGCGTGGGCGACGGACGGTAGCAGACGTCAGGCACCAACTTATACTATATCGTGTTACAGTTTTGCACAGATTATCTACCATATATTTCATATATACATTTATTCATATATCTATTACTAGCCTTTGCCCGTGGCTTCGCCCGCGTAAGAGGTTACTATCCTAAATTTTTTCATCGCCTATTTTTATTTACCCCTTAAGGGTAATTTTTACGAAATTTTAATAGCATATTTTTTTTGTATCTAATCAATAGCCTAAAAATAAGTTTCAAGCTTCTGGCTTTAAATGATAATTCCTTACAACGTTTCATCCCCCTTTACAACCCTTTTTTTGCGTTAAAAAGTAGCCTATGTCCTTTATCAGGCTCTAGAGTATCTGTATACCAAATTTCATTTAGATCGGTTCAGTAGGTTTGACGTGAAAGAGTGACAGACAGACAGAGTTACTTTCGCATTTATAATATTAGTAAGGATTGGATTACCACAATGTTCTAATAGAAAATATATAACATTTAAATAAGTTATTAGGTAATATGTAAAGTTATTAATTTAGTTTTCCGTGTGGTGACGGAGTAAGAATACAATTCACCACCCCATATCTTACCCGTAGGTGATCGTACGAGACGACTAAGGGATATAAAACGCATATAACATCTATGCGAGAGAAGGAAAACTCGAAACAAAACCCTATACCAACACGACCAGCGCGGTATAGTAGGTTAATTTCCCTCCCATTACGGAGGAGGCCCGAGCCCAACAGTGGGACATTTATGGGCTGTGGTGATGATGATGATGATGATTAATTTAAGTAAAATTAGAATAGATTTCTTTTAAATAACAAACTTTCGCTTAGGAATTAATTCTTGTTGGCTGGCCAAATGGCGGTGGGTAGGGCATACACATTTTCACATAAGTCGCCTTTCTGTCGCCCCGGACGAGGAGGACTACGTATGCTCACACCATAGCCTGCCATAAAAAAGGAATTAATTCTTATGTTATACCTAATTGTAAACATACCGTTCGTCATCATCATCATCATTATTTCAGCTCATTTATGTTCAACTTCGAGGCTCACTCTTCTACACCACGCCGGTCAGACGAGTTGGTATGTTTTATATTTTTTATTTGTATGATTTTACTTTGAATATTCTTTCTTTTGCAATGATGGTATCAGCATATAGTATTTTTTTACAACATCCACAGGTAAGGGTGGTTAATTGTATTCTAACTCAGTCACCACATAGAAAGACAGACAGCTAACTAAAAATATTATAAAAAATATCCATATTAATTTAACCACTATGCCATCTGTGCGATTTAAATAAACAAATTACAATCTACTGAAATTTTTAGCATTTAATATGCTTAATTATTTATAAATACCCGATACGAAACGAAAAATGATGTCACAAACGGGGTTCAACCCGCACCTATTGGGAATCCGGCCCAACCGTGCTGCCACTTACACCATTGTGAACTATTTTAGGACATGCAAATTTCGAATCATATTATATCTTACGTCTTCAAGGTGACGTATGCCATCTATCGGACAATGTTTACACATTGTATAGACTTAATACTTCAAACTTTACAGTTAGAATTGTATTAAACGATGACACAACCTTGTTATTCAAATTACTGAAATTTTTAGCATTTAATATGCTTAATTATTTATAAATACCCGATACGAAACGAAAACACATTTGTGACATCATTTTTCTAAGTAATTTGAATAACAAGGTTGTGTCATCGTTTAATACAATTCTAACTGTAAAGTTTGAAGTATTAAGTCTATACAATGTGTAAACATTGTCCGATAGATGGCATACGTCACCTTGAAGACGTAAGATATAATATGATTCGAAATTTGCATGTCCTAAAATAGTTCACAATGGTGTAAGTGGCAGCACGGTTGGGCCGGATTCCCAATAGGTGCGGGTTCGAACCCCGTTTGTGACATCATTTTTCGTTTCGTATCGGGTATTTATAAATTACAATCTGTTTCTTTTTTCTCTCAATCTTCAGTCCCACTGTTGGACACAAACCTCCTCTATATTATAGAGAAACAAATTGTTTTACTAAGCGTAATAGTATAATACTATGATTATATTAGATGGAATAGGAATTTATTTCGAGTTTACCTACTCTCATAGTGAACTTCTACATGTGTAAATACCCGCGAGAAATACGTTAATCGATGTCGAATTGTATTCTTACGCAGAGATCAATTTATTTAAGATGTTACATTCACTGGTCTATCATTATTCACTGTTAAACATAGGCCTATCAAAGGAAAGGGATTCTCTCTTTAAATGACATACTCGCCAAGCTTATCAGGCCGTTTTACAATCGCAGTTGGCGATGTAAGTTCCTAGTAGAGTACTACTGCCTATTCCACTTGTGATCCCGCCGTTGCTTTTGACAATTCCTACTAAAGCTAACTAACTAACTTCTAAAATAAAGTTAATTTATTTTAATAAACACACGCAAATATTACTAAGGACGAGATAAAAACTAATAAAAAACAAGCGCAAAAACTTATAAATGTTGCTTTTGAAGTTTATTTTTATCCAAACTGAATTAAATTTTGAGGGCATCGATATCAATGAGTCAGAAGATGGTAGCAAAACTTGCGAACAATAACAAACAAGCGAGCCGGTCACGCGGCTGCACTGATTCCAAGTTATGAGAGCGAGTACAAAACGATCGTTAGTCAACGAAGTGCTACCTAACACACCAAGCCCATAACACAGTTCATTATTTATATTAACAGTTTAGCAGTCAGTGCGCAAGCTCTCTCGATCCCGACTTATAGTCGCGTGAATATGCGTGGGTATTATTTGTACCCTTGTTATGCGCTGAGGATATTATAAAAATGATTCCTTTATTTGTGCTGTGACACTCGTTGGAAATTGGTCGTTTAATTTATGATCATCATAAAAAAGGATTCGAGGATACAGGTTGGGATTTCATTCATAAGGACGCAGAGGCGTTTCGGTCTTTATGGATGGATGTTTTCATTAATTTAAACTTGGATCCGGTGAATGCCACCGAGATATCGGGTGTCAGGTGACGGTGACACCAGATACTGAGATAGTCAGGCTCGTGCTGCGACTACCGTTTATCCATACTATAACATTTGTTGCATTTTATCAAATTATATACAACCCTTGAGTTATTAATTTGTTCCATGATTTTTGATAATATTTACAAAGATTGTCATAGTTTTGATTGTCATAGTTTTGCGATTCCTCAGAATAAATAAATACTGACTGAATTTTTTTTTAATTCGGTGAAATACAACTCGTGATCAAGTCATATTGTGGTCATTTACATATCAAATCAAGCATTCCCAGACACTCGAGTTAATTTATTACCGTGGTCAATATAAAATAATTTTTAGACATCTCAAAAGATCTGTCATTTGTCATTACGGAATTGTGGCTTGTACAAAGGAACGCGTCATAGCTTTGGATGTTGGCACTGAACCACGGGATACGTGTGACGATGGGGAGGCGATGCGCCTGAATATCATCAGATAAGCGATAATAACTCGATACGCGTTCCAAATAAGCTCAGGAGCGCATTAGTTACCGCGGTGACCGACACAAACAGTTCGCCTAATCCACTCAAAACATTTGGAGACATTTGTCGGCTCGTGGCGGGATCGGGTGATCGATAGTGAGACTCGCCACAAAACGATAGATAAAAGCCGATAAGTCAAAAGAAATATGACGCGGACAAAATCGGGAGATGTATGTAATAAGATAAAAGTCAAACAATGATTCGACCGCGGATTCGCCGCGGCATAATTTATGTGACAACGCGTGATGGACGAGCGGAGACTTTCGGTAAACTATTTACATACGGCGGCGGCCGCGCTGTCGGATTGGGTTCTGGTTGTGACAGAGGGTGGAGCTTAGTACCGAAAACAAATGTCACTGTTATTTATTAGGTTACGCTAGTATTAAGCCTAAGACGGGAATTATGGTTTAAGGATAGCCGTGAAAGGTTCAGTAGCATCTAATCTGGCTTATTACAACGAAAAGTGAATAAATTAAAAGTGTAAGAACAATAAGAATAAAAGATAATTGAGCATGTATCTACTTATATCTACTAAAGTCGTTACAAAAATTGATCCTTATTTAATACTAAATATTGCCTGCGACTTTGTTCGCGTGGAATGATACAAAAATAACGTTTGTTCAGTTTGTAGAATTTGGAAAAAAATAATTATTCCGTGTTTCTCGTAAAGTTAAAGATATAGTAAAATTGATTTATGAATTTCATTGTTTATAAAATACAACTGCGTAGCGGCTACGAATACTACCAACCCTTACTTTGCTCGTAGATGTCGTAAAAGACGACTAAGAGCCTTATAACGACCTGAGTCAACTCCATCTGATGCCGTTTGGTCAACAATTACATTCCCTAGGAGGGTTGACGTCTGGCAGGCGGCCGGTCATAAAACTATTGCCAATAACTTTTACAATATGTACTATGAAAGAAAAGTACATATTGTATCGACCCCAAGTAATTAGTATAAGAGTAGGAGAATGATGCAATTTCATTGTTAATAAAAAAAATACTACTTAATGCGAAAGAATTTCATGAAAGAAAACAGAAACTAGTTCACTGACCTCATCATCATGGTGTTCATATCCAAATTACTTGGAGTCGAGGTAATATGTACTCCAACTTCAATCGTACATATTGCAAAAGTTATTATATTCCATCGTACATGTAGTAAAAGTTATAAGTAAACTTTAGCGTATACCTGCCGTTTGACGGAATTGGTCTTTCACTCTTTTGATGTATTTTTTTATGTTTTCGTATATATATAGTAGTGACTCGCCCTCGCTTCGCTTTGGTTACGTCAGTTCAGTTGTGTAGTTTACTTTCGCTATATAAAATTCCTTTCGGTGAAGGAATTTCTTAAAATCCTACTTCATCTGACCTTCACCAGGCAGAAAAAAGTCCCCACCAAATTTCAAGTCTGTAGGAGTTATATTTAAAAATGTTGTTTTTACACCCCAGCTTACGGGTGGAACTTCGTAAAATCAGTTCTTAGCTGACCTCTACTCAGCAAAAGTAATATTCCTACCAAATTTAAAGTCTGTGGCTTTACAGTTCCAGAGATATCGTGATGAGTCAATACATAGGTGGAAATCTCTTATATATATATATATATATATATATATATACAGATTATGTTACGTAGGTATGGGTGGCCTGCCCGACATATAAGACATAGATAACCGTATAGTGACGGAGTAAGAATACAATTCACCATCCCCACTCTTGTCCGTGGGTGTAGGAAAACACGATCAGGGGAATAAAATGCAAATAACGTCTTTGTAAGGGAAGAAAAATTGTAAATAAATTCCTGCATCAAGAGGTCTTGATCAGTGTGGTATAGTAGGTCAATGACCCTTCCAGTTGAGGAGTTTCCTTGTTGAGGAGGCTCGAGTTCAGCAATGGAACGTATATCAGCTGACATTTATGAAACCCGATTACTTATAAAACCCGACAATGTGTAAACTTATAACAATGTGTAAACATTGTCGGGTAGATAGCATACCGTCACCTTAAGACGTAAATATAATACGAAGTGAAATTTGCATGTCCTACATTAAGTCACGGTGGCGTAGTGGCAGCACGATTGGGCCGGAATCCCAATAGCCGCGGGTTCGAATCCCGCTTGTGACATCATTTTTCACTTCGTAATCGAGTTTTTATAATAATTAAGCATATTAAATGCTAAATTTCAGTAATTTAAATGACATTTATGAATCAAAATTTAAATGTTGCATGATACATAAGATCAATCAATCATTGACTTCGTGTTTTATTGTTTGCCTTAGATAGGTGAAGAAACACCGTGAAGTTTAAGCACGCAGGAGATGACTGACAGCGTTTAGCATAATCCTTTTGCCTGCGCGGCGGAGGGGTAAGTACACATAAAGCCTTTTTTCATATAAAAGAAGACTTTATCTAAAATTTAGGTGTCTTTGATGAGAGCAGAACTCCGTCACTATACAGAAGCAATGTATTAAGAATATAATTCCCTTACCTGGTGTCGCAAAAGCCTACTAAGGGATATAATGTGCATATAACATTTATACAAAATCTCTTATATCAACTTGTCTAACCAGCTTGGTAGAGCATAGTCAATGTCCCTCTTATTGTGGGGAGGCTTGAGTTCAGCAGTAAGACATACATATATGGATTAACTTAAAATAAAAATGTGTATCAACCCTTCTGACCAGTATGATAAAATGGGTTATTTTCCACCCTATCGTGGAGGAGATTCAAGCCTAGCTGTGAGACGTAAGCTATGATGACAATGGTGATATTTGTGAATAAAAAAACCGACTTCAAAAACGGAAAAGCACAAAATAACTTAAAATACTAGCTATCTATTGATAGGTTTGAAATCGGTGCCAAGCCTTAAACAAAATTATAAACAGCTTACTTACTGTAATGAAATTCCTACACTAAAGATACCGACACCGGCACCGACTTCAAACCTATCTATAGATAGCACATACAAATTATAGTATTTTAAGTTATTTTGTGCTTTTCCGTTTTTGAAGTCGGTTTTTTTAATCGTAGTTTTATTTTTTTATTGTTTACTTTTTAGTGTTACAGACACACATATGTTCTATTAGCGGGGCTTGAGTTAATCGTTCATTTGTCGCACACATAATGCTAATTTTAGCCTTATATTATGGTTTTCTCATGGGTGCCATTGTCAGAACTGGAACAAATTAAAATGGGACCATACGGGCAGGACCAGCTTTCAAATAAAAAAGAATCATTAAAATCGCTTCACCCAGTCGAAAGTTATTAGGTAACAAAAAAAAAATACGAATTGAGAACCTCCTCCTTTTTTGAAGTCGGTTAAAAACGGACATTAGTCTGCTATACCACGTTGGATAAAGAGGTAGCCATATATTTGCCACCGACAACAAAGACCGGGTTCCGGGGGCCCACTCACACGGCGTGGAGAGGTACATTGCGGGGCTGGTTTATGCATTTGGTTTACGGATTTAGCGGGGTGTGACCAGAACATAGCCCGCGGCAAAAAAAAAAGGCTTATATTTCGAGTTTCTTTTATCTTACAGTGATGTTATTTATTTGCGTCTTTTAGTCGGCACTTAAGATATTCTCGAGAAAGTAAGAAGTAGTGAAACATTAGTATACTTACATACATACATACATATCATCACGCCATATCCCTTGCAGGGTAGGCAGAGAGAACAGAGTGCTAGAGAACTCTATCTCTGCATACTTCACTCGCTTCCTCAACATTCATAATTCTCTTCATACACGCTCGCCGGTTTCGGAGACTCTTGACTCCACCTTCCTCCAGTACCTGACCGATCTGGTCTAGGTAGGTTAGTCTCGGTCTCCCGCGGTACCTACATCCTTCCACTTTCGCATTGTATATCTTCTTAACCAGACGTTCGTTCGGCATTCTTTCCACATGTCCGAACCATCGGAGCATTCCATTTCGCATCTTTACACCAATACTCTCTTTCATACCTACTCGCTCTCTTACGTCGTCGTTACGAGAAAAGTAGGTACTTTCGAGTACAAATATATCAAGAAAATATAAAATAAGTTATATTCAATTTAATCCATCCTTCCTTCAGTATGACGTGCCAAGTTTAAGCTTTCCTCGAGTAGGAATAGTTTAATAAGTTGCTAGATATAATTTATTCGCCTGGCGATTTCTGAATTAGACTTATGATTCCCAAGGGAAGGACGATGGAAGGGAAGGGAAAGGGGTCGAGTAGCACGTTGCATTCTCAATCCATTAAACTAATTATTTGTAAAAATTATTAGCAATAGTGATTAATAAATTACATGAATTTTACAATAAAATTTCTAGACAATGTTAAGTAGCTATCTTCTTCAGTTGAAGTTCCATAAGTCCATAAGTTGCAAAGTGGTGGACACACAGCGCGGTGGTTCTTGGCTGCGTCAAGTCCCTTGGCGATCTCTCTAATTGAATCAAGCGGTCAAGGCACTATCGACTCCCTTAACACGTCTACTTAGATTATTCTATCTCAAACTTTTTTATACAACGAAGGGTGGTAGAGAACAACAGGGAATTCTTTACTTGTAAACGAAAACGAATTTGTTATAAGGTGTACAAAGAAGATATAGACGCTTAAAATCCTTACTAATATTATAAATGCGAAAGTAACTCTGTCTGTCTGCCGCTCTTTCACGCCAAAACTACTGAACCGATCTAAATGAAATTTGGTACACAGATAGTCTAGAACCTGACAAAGAACATAGGCTACTTTTTAATGCAAAAAAGGGTTATAAAGGGGGTTGAGAAGTTGTAAGGAAGTATCGTCATTTTTAAAGAAGCTTGAAACTTATTTTTAAGCTATTGATTAGATGTAAATAAATATGATAATAAAATTTTGTAAAAAATTTACCCTTAACGGGTAAAATAAAAATAGGGGATGAAAAACTTTAGGAAAGTAACCTTTTATGCGGGCGAAGCCGCGGGCAGAAGCTAGAATTTTTATATGTCTTTTACATTAGAATTAACTTAATTTCGATGTCCAATAGCAACAATATGAATGGATAAATCTTAGAATAAAAACACAGAAGGATAGTTCGGTACTTGTAAGTGTTTAAAAAACTAAAGCCAAAAATCCTGTTGGTGTGCAAGCAATTACACGAGTATAAAATGGAACACCTGACCTTGCAATGCAATGACCTTGCACACTACGGAACAGGCCGCCATAGGGTGACATTTCAGTCATCAATTTAATGGCGTCAAATATTGTTCGTGGAATTGGTTTCTATGTGTTATTATTCTAAGGTATAAATATACAATTTACTTAAACATATATATGAAATACCGCTAAGTAGTCGTTACAAATATGTTCAATAAACAGTTTTCAGGAATAAATAAAAGTATTTATTTTGTTCATCGTTATCATCATTATCATAATACTCTCATCCCGTGGGGTCGACGTAATATGTACTCCACTTCCATAATCATCATCATCATCATCACAGCCCATAAATGTCCCACTGTTGGGCTTGGGCCTCCTCCGTAATCGGAGGGAAATCCTACTATACCGCGCTGGTCAGACGTGTTGGTATAGGGTTTTGTTTCGAGTTTTCCTTCTCTCGCATAGATGTTATATGCGTTTTATATCCCTTAGTCGTCTCGTACGATCACCCACGGGTAAGATATGGGGTGGTGAATAGTATTCTTACTAAGTTACCACACGAAATATTGTTACATATTGTTAAAGTTATTAGTTTTAGTTTTATGACAGACCGCCTGCCCGACGTCAACCCTTCTTGAGAATGTAATTGTTGACGAGACAACATCAGATAGAGTTGGCCCAGGTCGATGTAAAATTGTGAAACACAGCATAATATGCTCCTTTCTCGTAATAAAATTTCAGTACAGATTATAAATCATTCTTCATTCATTTTATTTATTCATTCATCATCTTCAGCTATTTTCTTTTTATTTTTCTTCTAATTAAATACTGATATTTTTTTTTTCATAGATGCTTTGACTAGTCTTGTGGTATGCAAAGAGATATTTAGATAGTGTGTTCTTAATATTTAAACCTTAGAATAATAACACATAGAAACCTATTTCACGCACAAAATGTGTGGCACTAAATTGGTGACGAAAAAGTCACCCTACACCGGCCCGTTCCGTAGTGTGCAAGGTCATTGTGTTCCATTTTATAATAGTGTGCATGTATACTCGTGTAATCACTTATACACATAACAGTATTTATAAAACCGATTACGAAGTGAAAAATGATGTCACAAGCGGGATTCGAACCCGCGCCTATTGGGATTCCGGCCCAATCGTGCTGCCACTACACCACCGTGACTAATTATAGGACATGCAAATTTCACTTTCATATCATATTTACGTCTTTTTTTTTTTTTTTTTTTTTTTGGGGGCGGGTTACGGGCGGCACACTCCTCGCACCACTCCGTCCGGGGTGACAGAGGGGCGTAAGCATGCACACCCGTAACCCACCCGTGACGTCGCCTTCGTCGTTGGGCCAACCACCGGAGCAGAGTGACTTGACGTCAGTGGTATCATATTTACGTCTTAAGGTGACGGTATGCTATCTACCCGACAATGTTTACACATTGTTATAGGTTACACATTATAGTAGTGTGCGTGTGTACTCCTGTAATCGCTTGCACACTAGCAGGATTTTTGGACTCACATTTTTAAACACTTAAAATACCGAACTATCCTTCTATGTGTTTTTATTCTAAGATTTAGACCTACTTTAGTAGGTAATGTAGTTTTCACCTTGCCCTGTTCATTGCGGCATAAAGTTTGTTAGTCATGGCAAGATCCATAGGTTTATTAACTTAGTTAAAATAGCATTAGTTATTTGAGCACTCCTTATAGGTAAAGGCATTATTCACTTAAACTTTTTCAAACAAGATTACTATTATCTATTCGATTGTATAATTTATATGATGTTATTGCCTCCGGTTTACTGTATTAGGTCATAAATTGCTTTGGTAGCTACAGTGTAGAACATAGGGGTTGATGGTAGGTGAAACATTAGGAGAGCGACAAACCCGCGGAGACAGCGGCGAGGCAGCATCGCTTTTTTATCTGGCACTCCTCGTTCGGTACGGCAGCGTTCGTTCGACCGTGTAATTGGATGAGAACGGTGCGATCCCAATAGCGCGTCCTTATCTGTTCGCGGCAAATCCACCCCCAGCCTCCTCTCACCCGTTCTTCATCCCCGCAACGCTCCGACAATAAGTTTTTAGTGAGTAATTCAAGATAACCCCTTGATGTTGTTCATTTTCACACTTCCTTTCGCGAGAACAGCTCTTTATTGCGTAATATGTAACTGTCTTTTCGCCGACGGGTGTCCCGGGGGCTCGTACACAAACTTCGCCCCTTTTATGATGTTAATGCGATCGCCTCCGACCCTCCTATCTGGATAATGATAATTGCTTTTTCCGAAATTATTGTTTGATGTTGTCGCTCGATGTAATTTCTAAAGTCCTTTTAAATGGAGTCTCGACTTTTTGACGTTAACAGGTAATTTGTTTGAAATGTTTAAATCGTCTATTTGTATAATTACACCGTTTATAAATTACAAATAGATTTTTAATTTCATTTTAAAGTATGTTTTTTCTAAATATATACTTTAAATATTCTAAGAATATTTAAAATAAATATGATCTATAAAAATTCTATAAACAAGTCGCGAGGTATTTAGCTATGATATTACTTACTGAAACTTCTCGTACTAAGTTATTATAGTCAGACTAGAACAAGTACTTTTTTTCCGTGTGCTGACGGAGTAAGAAAACTATTCACCACCCCATATCACCACACAGAAAGATGTTATACCTATGCATGTTATATCCCTATATCACTATTCACCACCCCATATCTTGCCCGTGGGTGATCGTACGAGACGACTAAGAGATATAAAACGCATATAACATCTATGCGAGAGAAGGAAAACTTGAAACAAAACCCTACACGTTTGACCAGCACGGTATAGTAGGTTAATTGCCCTCCCATTACGGAGGAGGCCCGAGCCCAACAGTGGTACATTTATGGGCTGTAATGATGATGATGAGAACAAGTACTTAGTTATAATGTGCTTGTCTATTTTAGGTAAGTGAGATGTATCTTCGTATATTTGGGTACGTAGGAAGAGCGTACCACTCCTTCACACCTCAAAAAATTAAAATTATGTTGCATTTATATTATATTACTAAATCCAGATGGTCTTAGTTATAGTCAACGAATTTTACTACACATAAGTCACTAAGATAGCATACTAACTCATGTATAGTAAAATTCGTTGACTTCTTTTTATTTTTCTGAAAGTTCATGTTATGGTAATGAAGTACCTAATATAATTAAATAATTACTATGGTTCGGACATGTGGAAAGAATGCCGAACGAACGTCTGGTTAAGAAGATATACAATGCGAAAGTGAAAGGAAGTAGGTACGGGGGAAGACCGAGACTAACCTACCTAGACCAGATCGGTCATGTACTAAAGGAAAGTGGAGTCAAGAGTCTCCGAAACCGGCGAACGTGTATGAAGAGAATTATGAATGTTGGGGAAGCGAGTGAAGTATGCAAGGATAGAGTTCTCTGGCACTCTGTTCTCTCTGCCTACCCTGCAAGGGACATGGCGTGATGATATGTATGTATGTATGTAAGTACCTAATATTAATAAAAGTATAATGAATATAATTTAGGTAAGTTTTTATTTATTATACAATTTATAGTTTTAGGAACACGTCGCTGATAGTTTTCTTTCTACAACTATAATTTTGTTTGTATAAATAATAAGAATACAATTTACTTTTTCTTATCTGTGGGTGTCTTAAAAGGGACCAAGGGATATCATCATCATCATTATCATCATTACAGCCCATAAATGTCCCACTGTTGGGCTCGGGCCTCCTCCGTAATGGGAGGGAAATTAACCTACTAAACCGCGCTGGTCAGACATGTTGGTATAGGGTTTTGTTTCGAGTTTTCCTTCTCTCGCATAGATGCTATATTCGTTTTACATCGCTTCGTCGTCTCGTGCGATCACCCACGGGTAAGATATGGGGTGGTGAATAGGGATATAACATGCATAGGTACCGCTGCCTATGTTACCCGTGGGTGATCGTAAGAAACGACCAATTAGGGGTATTGAATTTTATTTTCACTCCTTAATCACAAGTAAATAAAAATATATAGTAACAATTTTCTTTCATTCATCACAAGACGTCTGTACTTAAACCACTCGCCTATCTGTAAAATAATTACTATGAATTAAACAAGATATAACTGCACAGAATACACGATAAGGCCACTATTACATAACTCTGCTCATAAAAGCTGACAAAACGCGACACATTTCGCCTAATGCAGTATGGTGCTGTGTTTATCTATATCATTTACGTGTGATACGAGTCTCGGAGGCCGGGAGCTTGCGAACTGTCGTCGTATACAGCGGCTATCTGATCTTCTCTCTGGGGACCCGCTATCTATTCACCCAAACGCACCCACATAACAACTGCCCTACAACTACCACTTGATTATATTTTTAAATTATACTAAAAAGTATGGAGTCCGAGTATATGTATTTTTGCTATAATCTAAAGGTTGACGAAATTAAACTATGATTAAAATACATGATTAGAAAATCGACGTCCTAACAATAGTTTCTATCTCAGCCTCCAAGGATGAAATTGTAAAAAATATTTCTTCATAGTCTTAACTAATATCATGAATGCGAAAATGAGTTCATCTGTTTGTTTATTACACTTTCTCGCCTTAACTACTGAACCAAACGTCTTGAAATATACATATTATAAGGAACACCCACTCATATTGCTGTGTGGTGGCGGCTACGAATACTACCAATACTTACACTGAACGTGACTATCTTAAAAGGCGACTAAGAGCTTTAAATCAACTCGGGCCAACTCTATTCGATGGCTTCTAGTCAATCATTTCATTCCTAAACAGAGTCCGAAAAGCATCCAGTCATGAAATCTTTGTCGAAACTTTTGCAATATTCTCGATGGTAGAAGCGAAAGGTACATATTGCATCGATCTCGAGTAATTGGGATAAGAGTAAGTTAATGATGATGATGATTATCAAATTCTAAAACAGTTATAAGGTTCTATCATCTAGAAAAATACTGTTTTCGAAAGATAATGAAATGATGGATAAGATTTGCATTAACGCGAGGGAAGCTGTACGCATAACTAGTGTAAAATACAAGGCAAGCTTACTTGTACAGAAGTCGAAAATTTAAGGTTTTGATGATTATAAATATATTACTTACATATATAATACCTAATCGGCTAATTTCAATCTCATGACGTCCATTCAATAATGTAAAGGTAATTTAGAAGTTCGTAGAACAATTTCGTCAGATTGAAACACGAATAATATCATGTTTACGTCGATCAATACAAGAGGCAGTATGGTGCAGGAGTCACAGCTCACGTCGTCAGGTCTCATTTAAGGATCCGCCGAAAAATATTTTTTGCTGTGTTCATTATTTTGAGTGAAATTGCGAGAGCATTAAGTTGAGTATAGGGTGGGACGCGACGGGCCTATTACCGACCGCCTTGTGATCAGAGCTTGCCGCCTGCTCCGCGCGAACACATCATTCGAAACATATATTATTAATTTGTTAGCGATTTCTTGGACTGTTCCTCGAATAACTGAGAAGTGACACACTATGTAATGTTTTGCTGTTATTACTACTCATTACACGCAAATGTTCACACCGGTCACGATATTTATAAAATGCTGTTGTTATTCACAAATTTGTGCCGGTTAATTTTATGATCAGTAATTTTTAAATAAAAACTTGAATATATATATTACTTTTAAAAAAAAAAGTTATATAGTATTTTCTAGACAAAACTTTATGGTATCAATTAACTCTTTTCTATATTACTACTACTACACACTATAATAATACAATTGATCAAACGAACCTAATTCTGAAACAGATTTTTTTTCCTAGTTATAGAAAACGAATCTATTCAAACTGTGAGGCTATACTTATTGGTATAGTATATTACATATATGTACTGTATTATGTGAAGATACAAGATGAAAAAAATATTACGTATAATATATATCTGTATCTAATAATAAACCGCATAATTTTACACTTTGATATTACAATTTAACATAGAGCCGTATCGGCGCGGCCGCGGCTGAGAGCAGACAGCGCGGCCCGTGGCAACGCATCATAAACGTGCCATCGGTGTGCCAGCCCTATAATTTCCTCCCTAATTTTCTCATTTTAAACCTGTGATCCAAATTAGGATTTGCATAAAATTGTTAATGACAGTTAACGCTATATTCGACGTGTCAAAATTGGCGTCTACCTATTCCAATTTTATTATGGATTATATTATCGTTGAGATTGACTCAAATTGGGTTCGACTGAGTAATTTGCCTTTAATATTCGGTTAAGCAGAAGCTAAAAAAAGTAAAATAAACGATAGAATCATTTTTACGAAAAGATCAGATGTAAACCTGTATGGTTTGTCGTGTCGGCTAAGTATTTATTACAACGGCAATACTTATTCTATTACAATTATTGTGATGTCGAATCTATTTAGATTACGTAAGGGCGACCGCATTTTACCATTGTTCCGGACCCGTTGTTTCTTGGGTGGCAATAATTACTTATTCTAACACTTTATTACTGTTAAATAATGATTATAAGTGAGTGAGAGAGCACCGCCGGTGGCGTGTCCTCTGTAGTCTGTAATCTCGAGCCGACCCTCAATCACGCATTTCTCACCCGGGCGCGTTGAAAAAATAATACATCGGGAGATTTGTCTATAATTTGTCGGATGCCGCATGTCTGCCACCCGCGTACGTAGCCAGCCAAAATATACCGAATTGTTTTCTATTCCATTGTTATTTTATTTAGACAGTAGCTTTCTAATATATCTACACTATAATTTACGATTGATAATACTGTAGTATAATTGGCTTCTGTGGTGTTTTAATATAACACTTTGGGATAGTCACGCGTTAAATGAAAACTATAAAAACTTATCGATCATAGAAATATAATTTATCAAAAAAATTATAATGTCAATTTATCTTTGTATTACGGACAGTGTAGTGTAGGTGCATTG
Source organism: Lymantria monacha (assembly GCA_905163515.2). Lineage (NCBI taxonomy): Eukaryota > Metazoa > Arthropoda > Insecta > Lepidoptera > Erebidae > Lymantria > Lymantria monacha. Next base: position 12,988,281 of record LR991084.1, on the reverse strand, counting down.
ATATTATATATGACATGATTTAGCGAGATACTTTTTTTTTTACATTTGCCTTAAGTAATACGTGAAGTAATTGTAGATTGTAATTGAAGCAATATGTTTTTTACTTCAATACGACATCACACGTCAGCTCTGTGATCATTCCCTGTCTATTCATGTGTGAAGCATATTCACAATATGCTATCTAATTCGTATTATCATCATCATTCTCCTACTCTTGTCCCAATTACTTGGGGTCGATACAATATGTACTCTTCTTTCATAGTATATATTGTAAAAGTTATTGGCAGTAGTTTTATGACCGGCCGCCTGCCAGACGTCAACCCTCCTTGGGAATGTAATTGTTAACCAAACGGCATCAGATGGAGTTGGCCCAGGTCGTTATGAGGCTCTTAGTCGTCTTTTACGACATCCACGAGCATAGTAAGGGTTGGTAGTATTCGTAGCCGCTACCACACAGCTCTACTACTACACAGATGCTATCTAATTCGTATATAGATGTATAATAATGGATATTTTTTTAGTTTTATCTAATGAAGACTAACCACCACTGTGTGCTGTGTATACTCATAAGAGTCTAACTCTTAACAGCTAGAACTTGGAGACTGTAAAGTTCGACGTATATTTTCTATACGGATACTTATGGTTCACATTCGCAACGTCATCGAAGTGACATTTCAAAGATTATTCAAGGAACAGAGATCACGCACACGGTGGACTAACGGACTTTACATTCCTACTATCATCGAGGATGGTGCCATCAAGATATAAATCATTATCACTAAGAAAGCAATATATATGGTTGCTTTTAACTAAAAATCCGATTGAGGGATCACCAAAAACAAGAAAAGCGGTACTTTCTTGGGCAATATAATAGCAATTGCGATCACCGAACCGCCTGTCAAGCCGGCGGTTATAGTGTTATACTCCCTTAACAATACCTAAGTCCAACAACGTCGATTGGAATGGAGTATACTACATTACACGCACTTGTAGTACTTGCGATCTCTTCGGAAAATCTGTGGAGTTAGGCTGACCGACCGCATTCGTAACGACGACGTAAGAGAGCGAGTAGGTATTAAAGAGAGTATTGGTGTAAAGATGCGAAAGGGAATGCTCCGATGGTTCGGACATGTGGAAAGAATGCCGAACGAACGTCTGATTAAGAAGATATACAATACGAAAGTGGAAGGATGTAGGTACCGAGGGAGACCGAGACTAACCTACCTAGACCAGATCGGTCAGGTACTGAAGGAAGGTGGAGTCAAGAGTTCCGAAACCGGCGAGCGTGTATGAAGAGAATTATGAATGTTGAGGAAACGAGTGAAGTATGCAGAGATAGAGTTCTCTGGCACTCTGTTTTCTCTGCCTACCCTGCAAGGGATATGGCGTGATGATATGTATGTATGTAGTACTTCATATTGGCAAGTTTATTTAATATCCGTAATATATTTTCTTCTGAGCGTGTGTTTAGAGATTTTCTTTTTTCTAAAGATGTTATTCAGGCTCGGTGCAAAAATAGGTGTAATAAGTTTAAGTGTTTTTCCGTGACATCGTAACTTCTAATTGAATGACCTTACATGTATAATGGGCATTTTACTTTTAAATACATTATTGTGTGAGATTTAATATTTGATAGGTACAGCATGATGGTACCATGGAGATCATCAGATCATCGGTTGATGGAAATCGATGGTAGGACATGAAGTTTTGGATTGTCTATAGGCAACCATCAAGTTTAGCCTTATTCGATTCGTCTTAACTAATTCTGTATATCTATTAGCGCTTTTTAATGTCGTTAGATTACTTAAAATTTTTAATTCATATATTATTTGCCTAAGTTACATAGTTATTTTTTACATAGTATTTTTTCTGTCACTATATGGAAAATATAGTATTAATATACTTAATTACCTCAGATTTATACACTATTACTAATTAATAAAATTGTCTAAAATATCTGGAAGGTCGAATTAGCAAATATAAAACTCGAAACCCGTATTGCTAGTTTTATTTCATGTACAATAAATACACTTAACATTTTGTTATTTTATATTTATAACAAAAAATACATAATAAAATCTTTATACCGTGAAATATTGTGTATTCATTTGACACGTGTGATTCTGTGACCGCGTCAAAATTCAACATGTTATGGGAAATTAGGCGGCACTCTTATATTCTATCGTGATATTGTAGACATTTGAGTGACAGTTGCTTTCGATGAAGAATTATGCGGAACAGACAAGAGACGTAAACCCGACGTAATACAATAAAATTGCTTTTAGACTGTCAAAGCAACCAACAACACGTCAACAATATGGATTTAGAAAAAAAATATCTTTTTTTTTTACACTAAATCTTTAAATATAGGTAGAGATAACAAGTTTTTTTTTATTACACCGGCAAAATGTGATTGATGCTTTAAATCGTATCTAGAAAGGCAATTTTTAGGTGAACAAACAATAAGCAGGCAACTCTCGCTCTGATAAGGGGCCGTCCATTAATCACGTGAGGCTTGAAAGGGAGGGAGGGGTTTGACAAAAATCACAAAGTTATAAACCGTCATAGTCTTAAACCTCACCACGTATCACCAAGGGGGAGGGGGGTTAAAAATGCTAAAAAAAAGATCACGTGATTAATGGACGTCCCCTAAGCGATATACACTCAAACAAGGGTTTAGGATTTTAAGCAAAATTCTGGAACAAAAACTAAAAATACTTACTGGGATGTGGTAGTAGCAACATTTATTGGTTGCCATCATGCATCATAATCATCCAGAATTCCCTCAACTAAACAGTAAAAAGAATCAAAGTCAGTATAGTCATTTGTAAGTAGTTCAGTTACATATGTACACACATACAAAAGATAATTCTTTTGGTAGCTAATTCCTTCAATATATAATTATAATGAAGGAATTAGCTAGGTACCAGTTACATATATAAAAATAATTATTATGCTATAAAAATTAGTAATAATAATTGTTTGAGTACCTACTATTAAAAGAAAGGGAGAGTGTTTCTCTCTGTGAGAAGGTACTAATTAATATTACAGGTACTTATAAATACCCGATACGTCATAATTAAGCATATTAAAATGCTAAAAATTTCAGTAATTTGAATAACAAGGTTGTGTCATCGTTTAATACAATTCTAACTGTAAAGTTTGAAGTGTTAAGTCTATACAATGTGTAAACATTGTCCGATAGATGGCATACGTCACCTTGAAGACGTAAGATATAATATGATTCGAAATTTGCATGTCCTAAAATAGTTCACAATGGTGTAAGTGGCAGCACGGTTGGGCCGGATTCCCAATAGGTGCGGGTTCGAACCCCGTTTGTGACATCATTTTTCGTTTCGTATCGGGTATTTATAAATAATTAAGCATATTAAAATGCTAAAAATTTCAGTAATTTACAGGTACTTGTTATTGTGCAATGAGTTCGATTTTGTACAGAGAGTAGATTTATACTTGCCATTGACTTCGAAATAATAAGTCAAGTAGCATTATTCTCTTATTCGTTTTGATCAGCTACAAATTATCATAATGAAGTGAAGTGAAAGAGATGACACAGATCTTCGCAGTTAAAAGCTTTTCTGTTTATATTTTTCTTTAAGTTTCTATTTTCAGCAAAACTTTTCTATACCTCTTGTATTACAATGTCTAACTTCTTTTCTGAAAGGGAAAATTAACTTATTATATTGTGTGTTAGATAAGTATAAGATTTTGTTTCATGTTTTCCTTCTCTTGCTGCGATGTTATGTGCTACATTATTTCATCGTGTTTTATGAAAGTCGCTTGAAAATATACGATCGAGAATTGTATTTTTACTCCATCAGTTTTTACGAAGAGATCTTCAAGTAATATATAATGGTAATTTGTAATCATTTAATAAATGTAGTAATTTTTTTATATTTAATAAAAATTGTATATCGTACTCCTATCAATACGTAAAACAAGGCGAAAAAGCAACGAAGAACATACATTTGTTATATATAGCGTTAAAAACCATGGCAATACAAACTAATAATGAAATGCTTACATACAACTTGATTTTTTTAAATGTCATTAAAAATAAATTCTTATCTCTCGGAGACTTTACAAACATACAATTCATAAACACAAATTAGACTTAGAGTAAGATTTAGAATATACATTTGAACATCTTACAAAGAATTATTCTGCATAGGAATTAATCCAAAACACTCACAGCGAGAGCTCAGGCACTACACTATCTGTACTATTAATATACTTTAATCCTGGTTTTAACATGGACTATATTTCACGCAAACATTTTAAGTATAAAACTAAATTTAAAAAAAAATGTAATCATAAAATAAAATGTCTGGTTAGCTCATGGTATGTCACTCTGGCCACACAGCTTGCTTGTCAGCTAATATGAACGATGGCTTTCGAATGCTACCTATAGTTGTTGCACTCAATCTGATCCAGCAACTCATCTACACAATAGCCATTCATATAAGATAAGTTTGTGACGTGAGGTCATCAAATCGATATCAACGTTTATTTGCGTTAATACGCTTCTTAAGCTCATACTTGGGAGCGATTATTAGCGACAACTATATTGGGATATTTGTAACTATTAAGCTATGAACAGTATCAAAGTAAGAGTACCATAATTGTAAAATATTAATAAGCTAAATGCCAGTGTATCCGAATCCGTGTAAGCTGTTAAAAAATTAAAAATAGACTACGCTTGCTTATAATTATTATTGTCTTTATATGTTTTACCATCTACATTCATGTGAATTATTGAATTATATTCAATTTATAAAACCCGATTACGAAGCGAAAAATGATGTCACAAGCGGGAATCGAACCCGCGCCTATTGGAATTCCGGCCCAATCGTGCTGCTACTACACCACCGTGACTTATTGTAGGACATGCAAATTTCGCTTCGTATCATATTTACGTCTTAAGGTGACGGTATGCCATCTACCCGATAATGTTTACACATTGTTATAGGCTTAATACTTCAAACTTTGCAGTTAGAATTGTATTAAACGATGACACAACCTTGTTATTTAAATTACTGAAATTTAGCATTTAATATGCTTAATTATTTATAAAACCCGATTCGGAAGCGAAAAATGATGTCACAAGCGGGATTCGAACCCACGCCTATTAGGATTCTGACCCAATCGTGCTGCCACTACACCACCGTGACTTATTGTAGGACATGCAAATATATAATACGTCTATATACGTCATATTTACGTCTTAATCGTTCGTATCATATTTACGTCTTAAAGCGAAATTTGAATTTTTGTGAAGAAAATCTAGGTGGAGTAGCTGTATGAGCATTCCCTTAGCCAACCCACACATGCTGCATGTAGTTCAAAATGCATGCACCTAAATTGTATATTTTAAAAATCATTTAAAGAAAAGTGTAATGGCAATGAGAAAATTATAAACATGTATTTAAGTCAAATTACTGAAATTTAGCATCGTTTAATACAATTTTAACTGCAAAGTTTGAAGTATTAAGCCTACAATGTGTAAACATTGTCGGGTAGATGGCGCACGTCACCTTAAAGACGTAAATATGATACGAAGCGAGATTTGAACGTCCTACAATAGTTCACGGTGGTGTAGTGTCGGCACGATTGGGCCGGAATCCCAATAGGTGTGGGTTCGAATCCCGCTTGTGACATCATTTTTCGCTTCGTAATCGGGTTTTTATAAATGTATTTAAGTATTATAAATTAAAAATTTGAGGAGAAAAATTAACAAGAGCATGTTTTTATTTTTAATATTTCAGAATATTGATCAGGTAGTGGTGGCCTGGCAGGTGAAGGTGATCGGTATCGATAAATTGGATTGACAGCTGGTGTGTGAGTTGCATAAGAGATGCCGTCATGCGCGCGCGCCGTACTCGTATCAGACTTGTTTGAGTTTCACAACTTTCAGATAATCGCATACAATCTTCTAAATTTAAGCTATTGTATTACTAATTTATCTCTCTGTATTTTCGTTCGTTCTCATTGTAACTATTTTTTTCGTATAAAACAGGTGCAACTTATTGCAGGAAAAATACCTTTAAAATGATTATTACGGGTCTAAAACACCGGCGCCTGAGGCTAAATGTGTTGAGTGAAACGCGATTGATCTTCAGGTATCTGGTGTTGATCGAAGCAGACCACCATAGTGTACGTTTCGTATTATCACAAAATATATTTTTGTCATATCTAAAAATACATACATATCATCACGCCATATCCCTTGCAGGGTAAGCAGAGAGAATAGAGTGCCAGAGAACTCTGTCCTTGTATACTTCACTCACTTCTTCAACATTCATAATTCTCTTCATACACGCTCGCCGGTTTCGGCGACTCTTGACTCCACCTTCCATCAGTACGTGACCAATCTGGTCTAGGTAGGTTAGTCTCGGTCTCCCCCGGTACCTACATCCTTCCACTTTCACATTGTATATCTTCTTAACCAGACGGTCGATCGGCATTCTTTCCACATGTTCGAACCATCGGAGCATTCCCTTTCGCATCTTTACACCAATACTCTATTTCATACCTACTCGCTCTCTTACGTCGTCGTTGCGAATGCGGTTGGTTAGCCTAACTCCACAGATTTTCCGTAGAGATCACATTTCGACTGCATTAATTTTACTTTCATGTTCTTTTCTGCATACCCAACTCTCGATAAATAAATGGGATCTATAAATAAATGGCATTTTTTAAGAAAATTTTATATACCACACCTGCTATATGGTGGAGGCTACGAATACTTATACTGTTCCTTAGCGTCGTAAAAGATGACTCACCTCAGCTCGTATATGTCCCACTGTTGATTTTGAGCCTCCTCCATAATGGGAGGGAAATTAACCTACTATACCACGCTGGTCAGACGTGTTAGTATAGAGTTTTGTTTCGAGTTTTCCTTCTCTTGCATAGATGTTAAATGCGTTTTATATCGCTTAGTCGTTTCATACGATCACCCACTGGCAAGATATGGTGTGGTGAATTGTATTCTTATTCCGTCACCACACGGAAAAAGACGACTATAAGATTAAAATAGACGTAAGGCTCTATACTCTATCTGATACCGTTTGGTCAATAATTACATTCACAAGGAGGGCCATGAGGTAATGGTCATAAAAGTATTGCCAAAATTTTTGCAATATACACTTTTGTACTATGAAAGAAGAGTAATATTGTGTTGACCACAAGTAATTGGGATAAGAGTATGGAGTAAAGGTGATAATAATGATTATTCATAGATATCTTTTTTTACTTTTTTTTTTCCTTTCTTCGAATGAGCAGTGATTACAACAGCAAAGTTCTGTAACTATGTATTTATTATACATATGCATAAATAATAATTATTTTCAGGCTACTGAACTATTTATAATAACAACCCGATTACTAATATATAATAAAAACACGATAATAATAATGTGTAAAAAATGTCGGGTAGATGGCATACGTCTCCTTAAAGACGAAAATATAATTACGATGCGAGAATTGAATATCCTACAATAGTTCACGGTGGTGTAAGTGACAGCACGATTGGAACGGATTTTTAATAGGTGTGGGTTCGAAAACGTTCGTTTTTATAAATAATCATGCATATTAAATGCTAAATTTCAGTAATTTCTATCTATAATAGGATAATTTCAGCGTCTATATTTTATATTATCCCTGGAAAAAAGGAGAAACCGACTAGCCGTTAAACGTAAAGATATCGTTTTGTATTGATAATACTCATTAGTATGAGAGAAGAGTCTAGGATTATCGATAATTACTAATTAATACCACTTTAAACATTAAATGAAACAAAAACTCATTCGAAAATGGGTTTTTTAAAAACTAACTAGACACTTTAAAAGACTTCCTTCAGTCTCTTTTTGGATATCAACATATAATAATTTATTAATTATATCACTAATATTATATTCTACTAAAATATAAACTAAACATCAAATTCTAAAATACCAATTATACAATACACCACGAATACACCACCATCTTCAGTAATTAAAGGAAGTCACGTATCATTTAAGCGGAGATTAAGGGTGTACTGCAATGACCCTTGCGATTAGTAGCCTAGCTAGGTGGCGGTGGGTTGTGGAACGTAAAGCCGTCGGTAATTGCGGCTTCGACGCCGGCCCCGGCAATCCTTAACTTATCCCCGAGGATGTTCGTTAGTGATACCCACTCACTCAGCTATGTTCTGTATACTTTCGAAGCAATTCCTAAAGTATTTTCTATGAAAAGTACGTTAGTTATAGATCGATTGTATCTCTGGAAGTGTTAACGGCATATAATGATCCTAAATATTATTTTTAATTACAATTATACAGATTTCTACTCTAAATACTAATTATACAAAAACCTACATACAAAAAGCTGTTTGCTTGAATTTTGCTTGCCTGAATATTGCCGTAGCGAATAGGCTCATGAATTGTTTCCATGAGATGGATAAATCCATCCATTCATTCTTATTAGCGTATATACCTACGTCTTATTGTTAGAGTCGAGCCTCTGCCACGATAGGAGGGAAACTACTAGGTATACTAAGTTGGTCAGTCGTATTGGCATAGGGTTTTATTTCGAGATTTCTTTCTCTTTCATAAATGTTATATATGTATATTATATTCCGTAGTCGTAATTAATTGTATTCTTACTCCGTTGCCACACCTACGTACAACATGGACCCATAACAGATTTTTTTTTGTTAAAAACAACGTCCGGCACTAAAGAAATAATCCTCGTATTGCCCCCCAAAGTCCCCCACTTTACAAATATATAATTTCACGGAAACAAATTACACACAGCATTGCAATTTATGGATTGCACAGAGTATTGTCCCGCACGAGAATCGAACCCGTGACACTTAGCACGGCAGGTCGATATCTTACCTACTCATTACGCCATCTATGCAGTCAAAGTACTTGCTTATAGCGAGGGCAGACCCTGTTGGTATTTCATGCGATACCTATCTCCCGTTTCACCCTTTGTTGGTTCTTTCCAATAACTATCGCTACTGATCCACTTCTATATATCACGCTATTATATTTAGTTTACAAATGTCATGATATACATTCTGTAATATTTATTCTATTCTAGATCTGACCCACAGTTGCGTAAGCATTGACTCTCTTTTCCAATGGTAGTGAGTGCCAGACTAAGTGGCAACTGTAACAACTAAACGTTATTTCTTGAGACTATTCTTACTAAAAATATTACAAAGTTTCATCATCATCTCAACCCACATATGTCCCACTGCTGGGCTAGGACCTCCTCCACAATGGGAGGGAAATTGACCTACTATACCACGCTGGTCCGATGTGTTGGTATAGGGTTTTATTTCGAGTTTTCCTTCTCTTGTACAGATGCCATATGGATATTATATCTCTTAATCGTCTTTTACGATACTAACAGGTAAGATTGAAGAAGGGGGTGGTGAATTGTATTTTTACTCCGTCACCACACGGAAAGTTTAGCTTTTACAAAGTTTAACTTTAACTTAAATACTAGTTAACATAAATATTTATTATTCGATATAATGTCTATTCTTCGAGTACGCGAAGGTGCAACGATGCAATCTCGATAGCCTTCTTAAAGAATTTTTACAGATTCCTAACGATCAACAATACAAACAATAACGGTGATATATTGTTATCGGAGTTAACTAACTGAAGGACATAAATTAGTAAGGTTGTTAACGTTTGTTAGTGATTTCTTTCGCTGCTGCCGCCCGCGCTGCGTACACGCAAGTCATCCAGGCATCTCGCCGGCGATCACAAATTACAAACAAAAAAGCTAGGAGCGTTCTAATCTGACGTCGCATCATGTTCGATCATCGACTGATCATGATTTACGAACACGTTGATCGGTGATAGGTGATCAGCTTTGTAACAATTGATTCTTGTTTGTGGAACTTGGGCACGAAGTAAATTTATTATACTTAGTCATTGAGTATTGAGCTTAATATATGCAGACAGTAACAGCATATGTATGTATAATAATTATTTGTTTGAATTTTGGCAAACACAATATAATTTGCCACAATTTTCACACCTTACTTTCCTTCAGGTGACGTGAATAACTTAAATTGGACTTCGCAAATATTCATCCGCCTATATTAAACACAGACCTCTCCAACGGGGGACAACGCCATTATCCCTATGGTTCGTAGTTACCAGGGAAGATGTGCTAAAAAATGGGTTAGTGATACTGCCCATTCTGATGATTTCTTAAGCGGTATATAACTGTTACTGCGACAAAATAAGAAATGACGATCACTTCTTATTTTGTCGAAGTAACCGTTGTCGAAGTAATATTATATTCTTGGCCCAATATTCGGTCCATTTTGAACATCGTGGGTATTCAAATACGATGGGGTACGATGCCAGAAACCTCCGCGTGGTGTACCCTGGGTGCGGGCGACAGTCCCCCAGATCCCTCTGTTGAATTGTCGCCCGTAGCGAATCTCTGGCGCGAGGGGGGTTCCCCAGCAATGGGTTGAGCCCCAATTCGCTCCTGACCCTCTAATTGTAGGGGGTACAGGACGCGAAATCTCGGACGGGCCCGGTCATTCATTAATTTGAGGGCTGGGCAGGCTTATGCCACCGCCGACATATCGTAAACCTGATATCTTGCTTCAAGACATATTGTCGTGAGGCGTAGTTTCAGGAGCGAGGGTCTTGGCTTAACCGCCCGGACCGCGAGGAAGACAACCTCTATAAAGAATTCGACATTCGAATTCGGAAATTACCCAGAATCCTAAGTTCTGGCGTGCGGCGAGAGGATGCATGGCAGATGGGGTATTCTGTTCCTAGCACGCTCCAGCCAGGGTACCGGCCGACCCCCTGGTTGGTAAATGTAGGCTTGCCCGGGTACAGGGATCTCTGCCCGGGTCGACCGTTAGTTCTCCCATACTCGTGGGAATCAAATGGATTTGCCTAAAAACTCTTTACCAGACGGGAATCCAGCGGATTCCCACATCACGGCCTTGTCAAGCCAACGTAAAACTGACAACGACGCCTCGTCCTCAGGACTTGAGGCGTCCGCCGAGGGCCCGGCACAGACCAAGGAGGCCCCAAAGACGAAGAGGCGTGGGAGGCCCCCGAATAGGGGGAAGGCTTCCGGCGCCAAAAAGCGACAGGCGGAGCGGGAGGAGCGGCTGGCTCTCAGGGAGGCTACCACCGCTGGACCCCAAGATGATGGCGGCGGATCTACTGCAGGGCCGTCAATGGACGAGGGCGACAGTAGTGTCGCAGAGCCGTCCAAAGATGAGGGCAGTGGATCTGCCGAAAAAATGGACGAGGGCGATTCCGCAGAGCCGTCCAAGAAAGTCAGCGGGTCGGTTGAGGAAACCGCCCCCGCCAGGTCATCACCGCATCTTGCAGCGGCGGTCCTGACTGTCAGGGTGGAGGCCCTCCCCTCGAAAATGCGGAAGCGCCCCCTGAGCAAGGAGGGCAGCTCGGGCGCCGATTCTGAGGGGAGCGTGGTGATCATGCCTCCCCCTAAAGTGCCGGCGTCTCGCAGAGGGCGAGGAGCCGTGACGACGGGCAGGACGACTCATTCCCCGGCCGGCGGAATGCATAGAGTGGCGGAGGCTGGTAGGCGGGCCGACAACGAGGCGGCTGCCGCGAGGGTGCTGGGGGTGTTGTCCGGCATCCCTCCCACCGAAGTGGCGGCCGCTGGTGCCCGCACGAGTGCCCCAGCTGCGAACGTGGAGGCCCTGCAGGCCGAAAACGCCCGCCTTGGTGGCGAGGTGTCAGGCCTGCGGGCCCAGAACCGCCGTTTGGAGTCAGAGTTGGCCGCGGTACGGAGGACCAACCGCCTCCTTACTAAGGACGTGGCCGACCTAAAGGCCCAAATGGCGCGGCTCGTGCCGCCTGCGCCATCTGCGCCGTCGGTCAATGCTGGCCGCTAAGGAACCGTCGCCGTCGTCGCCGCCCCGAAGCCGCCTCGAGGTGCTGGCCGTCCATCGGTTGCCGCCGCGCCGAAGACGCCGCCGACCAGCACAAGCCCGCCAAATGTCGCCGTCGTAGAGCAGGCCCCGGCAGAGGTCCAGCCGGTAACGCTAATCCCGTTGCCCGCGGTGAGGGGCGTGTCGGACGAGGCCTTGCGCGCCATTATCGACACGATCGGTAATATGGTCAATGCGCGCTTGGCCGTTCTGGAGGCAAGGCTGCCTCCAGAACCACGTGTTCGACCGCCTCTCGCCGCGGACAAGCGGCCATATGCGGCACCAGCCCCCGCCCCGCTGCCTTGTCAGGGTGGCCGCGTGGGAGGCAGCTACGCCGCGGCCGCGGCTGGACCCAAACAAAAGGGGCCTAGCCCTAAAAAGAAGTCGGCACCGGCTCCTGCCGTGCCGCAGTCGTCGCCCGCATCAACACCGCCGACGACGACTAGCGCACCCACGACCGCGCCTCCCGCGCCTGCCATGCCCGCTGCGCCCGAACAGGGTTGGCAGGTGGCCGAGCGCGGCAAGAAGAGTCGCGGCCAGCGGAGGAGAGCGGTGGCCAAGCGCGCCGCTGAGGTCTCCGCTCCCCAGGCAGGAGCCGAAGGAGGCGGGAGGAAGAGGAAGAGGCCGCGCAAGGGGCTCCGGCCGCCGAAGACAGCCGCAGTGGTGATCACTGTGCTGCCTGAGGCGGCAGAAAGGGGCCTCAGCTATGAGGCCGTCCTGCGGAAAGCCCGGCGGGAGCTTGACGTCTCCGACATAGGAGGCGTCGAAGCCAGGACCCGCAAGGCCCGGACAGGGGCTCGGATTCTGGAGTTCCCTGGGGCCGAGGGCACCAGGACGGCCGATAGCGTGGCGTCGAAGCTGCGAGGTTTGTTCGCCGAGGAGGGTGGCGTGAAAATCGCCAGACCCGTGAAGTGCGCCGAAATGCGCATCGCGGGTCTGGACGACTCCGTGACGGTGGAAGACATCCGGGAGGCCATTGCCTCGAAAACCGGGTGTCCCCTGGACACCGTCCGAGTTGGTGCCATCCGACCCGGTCCGGGCGGCGTAGGTGCCGCCTGGGTGCAGTGCCCAGTGGAGTCGGTCAGGCAACTGGCCGGCTCAGGCAGGCTCCTTGTGGGCTGGAGCTCAGCGCGAGTCACCGTGCTGGAGCACCGGCCTGCGAGGTGTTTCAAGTGCATGGCGGTCGGGCATACCCGGCCAACATGCACTAATTGCTTTGACTGCGGCGGACTCTGTTTCCGCTGCGGTCAGACTGGGCACATGGCGGCATCTTGCGCCGCCCCGCTCCACTGCCCCGCGTGTGCGGCGGGCAATAAGCCTGCCAAGCACCGCATGGGCTCTGGGGCGTGCAGACCTCCGGCTTCGGCTCCAAAGGGGCGGAGCGGCCCTTCGACTCCGGCCGCTTCAGCTCCTAGCGCGGCCCGATCGCCCGCCGCAAGCCAGGAGGTGATAATGGACACGGCCCATTAATGGCTGCCCAGTCCACTCACCTCCTGCAGGCCAACACCAACCACTCCGCCGGTGCGCAGGATCTCCTCCTGCAATCCATGGCGGAGTGGTCGATCGGTGCAGCCGTAGTCGCGGAACCGTACGTCGTGCCTGATCGCCCCAATTGGGTGGTCAGCCGGAACGGAACCGCGGCAATCGTCACCTCCACGCAGCGGCACTTCCCGTCCTTATCCCTCTTGGATAGGGGCGAGGAATTTGTCGCGGCGGATTGGGGAGGGGTCACACTGTACAGCGTTTACCTCTCCCCTAACAGGAGAATGGACGATTTCGGGGCCTCCCTCACCACCTTGGAGGCTTCGATACGGCGACTGGCACCAGGCCTCGTCCTGGTCCTGGGGGACTTCAACGCCAAATCCACGGCGTGGGGGTCCCCGATGACGGACGATCGCGGGCGGGCGATCGTGGAGTGGGCGGCGTCACTGGGCCTCTGTGTCCTAAACAGAGGCTCAGTGAACACGTGTGTGCGACAGCAGGGTGGGTCGATAGTGGACTTGTCGTTCGCTAGCCCCGCTGTCGCACCACGAGTGAGGAACTGGCGTGTCCTGGAGGAGGCGGAGACCCTGTCGGATCACCGTTACATCCGGATGGAGGTCTCCCCTCTCCGGGACCCCAGCAGGGGTCACAGGGCGGACCGAGCTCCCGCATTTCCGCGGTGGGCTGTGGGGCGGCTGGATAGGGACCTACTGGCGGAGGCGGCCATCGTGAACACGTGGCTGTCCTCACCCCCCCCAGCGGACGGAGTGGACGTCGAGGCTGTCCGCATCCGCAGTGCGTTAACGCAGGTCTGCGATGCAGCCATGCCCAGGGTGCGGCGTCTACCTCCGAGGCAGGGGGTCTACTGGTGGTCCCCAAGACTGGCGGACCTTCGTGCGGCGTGCATTAGTGCCCGAAGGTCCTACACCCGCAGTCGGCGGCGTCGCCGCGATGAGCGGGAGGGCCAGCTGTACGAGGCGTACCGCAGTGCGCGTACCGCCTTTCGGCTGGCCATCCGGTCCGCCAAGGACGCGAGTTGGCAGGAGATGCTGGACGGTCTCGACCGTGACCCCTGGGGTCGCCCGTATCGCGCGTCGCTGAATAAGCTTCGCGCGCAGGGCCCCCCCCTCACCGAGACCCTCCAGCCCGACCTCCTTCGTAGAGTGGTCGAGGAGCTGTTCCCGCAGCAGTCGGAGCACACGCCCCCGGTCATGGCTTCGCCAGATCACGACCGGGAGGCCATCGAGAGTGTTCCGCCCGTGACGGAGTCGGAAGTGGGGTCAGCCGTGGCGAAGATTCGTTCCGCCACCACGGCCCCCGGCCCGGACGGAGTCCCAGTCCGGGTGTTGACATTGCTCCTCGAGCATCTCGAACCTCGCCTCAGGCGACTGTTCAACGCCTGTCTGACGTCTGGACGGTTCCCTGAGTGCTGGAAGGAAGGGAGGTTGGTTCTCCTGCCAAAGCCGGGACGGCCCCCGGATTCGCCGTCGGCCTACAGGCCCATTGTGCTTCTGGACGATGTGGGTAAGCTGCTGGAGCATGTCCTCGCTGCCCGCATCGTCCAGCACCTGGAGGAGGTGGGGCCCGATCTGTCGGACGCTCAGTTTGGGTTTCGGAGGGGGCGTTCGACCATCGGGGCCCTGCTACGCCTGAGGCAGACGGCCGCGGAGGCTGTCGCCGGCAAAGGAGTGCTGTTGGCGGTGTCGTTGGACATCGCCAACGCCTTCAATAGTCTGCCATTCAGCTGCATCAGGGAGGCACTCCGGTTCCATGGAGTGCCCCTGTACCTCAGGCGGCTGGTGGCAGACTATTTGGAGGGGCGCAGTGTCCTCTACGCGAGCCCCGCAGGGGACATTGTGCGGACGCCCATGTCGTGCGGTGTTCCGCAGGGGTCAGTTCTGGGGCCGACTCTGTGGGACATCGGTTACGACTGGGCGTTAAGAGGGAGTCTCCCCCCCGGGCTGAGCGTTATTTGCTATGCTGACGACACGCTCGTCACAGCCCGGGGCAGGACACTCGAAGAGGCGGCGAGCCTGGCCACTCTCGGCACCGAGGAGATGGTCAGGCGAATTGAGGCGCTGGGGCTCAGGGTGGCCCTAAACAAGACGGAGGCCCTAATATTCCATGGGCCCCGTGTGAGGCTGCCCATCGGCGCCTCGTTAGTCGTCAACTCCATCCACATCAGTATCCAGGCCCATATGAGGTACTTGGGCCTGGTGCTCGACGGGCGATGGTGGTTCCGGGAGCATTTCCGTCAAATTGCTCCCCGGCTGTTCGGCGCGGCGTCCGCCCTTTCTCGGCTCATGCCGAACGTGGGCGGACCCAGTTTCGAGGGCCGACGGCTGTATGCGGGGGTGATCCGCTCAATGGCCATGTACGGCGCACCCGTGTGGGCGAGGGCTCTGAACGCCCAGCTCAGGGCGGTGCTGTGGAGGCCACAGCGAGCCATGGCGGTCAGAGCCATTCGCGGGTACCGCACGGTGTCTACCGAGGCGGCATGCCTATTGGCCGGGACACCCCCGTGGGACCTAGAGGCGGAGATGCTCTCCGACCTCTACCGGCGGGTTACCTCAATGCGCGAAGAGGGTGGCTCCCCATCGTTCAACGAGATAGCCACCTGGCGCGAGGACGCCCGCCGAGAAGTCATCGCCCGTTGGGCTACGCGGCTGGAGAGGCCTAGACACGGTGTTTTTACCGTTGAGGCCCTCCGGCCCGTACTGATGGAGTGGATGGAGCGGCGGCACGGAGTCCTCTCTTTCCGGTTGGTGCAGGTCTTGTCGGGGCATGGTTGCTTCGGCAAGTACCTGCACACGGTCGTGCGGAGGGAGTGGACTCCGTCCTGCCACCATTGCAGTAGCGACGAGGACACGGCGCAACATACGCTCGAGGTATGTTCGGGCTGGGACGGGCAGCGCCGTGACCTCGTCGCTGTCATCGGTGCCGACCTGACGCTGCCGACTGTTGCGCGAGCAATGGTCGACAGCGTCAGGAATTGGGACGCGGTCGCCACCTTCTGCGAGGCTGTCATCTCGCAGAAGGAGGCGGCGGAACGGGCCCGGGAGGATTCCCGTGACCCGGGCCGCCGCCCGCGGCCGGGGCGGCGCAGGCGCGAGTACCTGCGCCTGATGCCGCCCTAACCGAGGCTTCGGGTGATCGGACCGGGGAATTGTCCGATCACCCGACGTGAGGCCACCGCGTGAGGACGACGCCTCGACGGCGAAAGCTGTCGGGGCGTCGACAAGAGAGGAGCCCGAGAGGGCATACCGCCGAGCGGGCCACCGAAGACAAAGATCGGGTACCGGTGGCCCGCTCGCACGGCGAAGAAGAGGTGCTTGCAGGGTGGGTCAATGGGGTCGTGCGCCGCCTCTTCCGTCACCCCGGACCGATTTGGCGGGGTGCGACGTCCATAACCCACCGCAAAAAAAAAAAAAAAAAAAAAAAAAAAAAAAGGGTATTCAAATACGATTATTGATAGACGAGGAACGTTCTAAATAAAACCTATAATAATGTCTAGCTAAATATATGGTATTTGGTGAGACCAAATACGAGAACGTAAATACAAGAACTAAAGGAAAAAAATATTAATATAAGTGAGAATCGCATTGCCTTAGTTAACAATAAAGAATTGTTGCTTTTCTTATTTTCATGTTTAAAAGCAATCATCTGAAAAGTTACATTCGCAAACTGCAGAGAAAATATCAGCTTGATATGATTTAAAGCTAAATTGGGCTGATTTAATGTATTTTATATACTATGGATATATATGTTGAAGTAAGAATGCAGTTCACCACTTCTTTGTCTGTTGAGTATCGTAAAATACGATTATGGAATCTAATATGGCGATAACATACATCTATTTTCCGTGTGGTGACGGAGTACGAATACAGTTCACCACCCCCTCTCTTACCCGTGGGTATCGTAAAAGACGATTAAGAGATATTCAATATGCATATATTATCTGCGCAAGAAAAGGAAAACTCGATATAAAAGCCTATACCATTACGTCTGACCAGCGCGGTATAGTAGGTCAATTTCCCTCTCATTATGGAGGAGGCGCGAGCTAAACAGTGGGACGTATATGGGCTGAAATGATGATAAATCTATGCGAGAGAAGAAAAACAATCAACCAGTCCGACTAGTGTGGGACTATATGAGCTGCAAGGATGATAATGAAATGTATTTAGTCTTTAAATCAATACAATAGATGTGTTTAAATCTTAACAAGATTTCATAGTCAATCTTATTATTGAAGTATAAATCAATTTCGCAATAGGTTACTTGGATTTAAGTCTGTAATGAATTGTGATTTATGATTTCGATCGCGATATCTTTGTTCACTTTTTTTTAGATAAGTAGATACATGTTATTGATTGTGTTTTATTCTTGTTATTATAATAAATGGAAATGTGTGATCGTTTGTCGTTCCTTTGCTAACAAATGTTCATAATCAGCGACAATTTTTACAGATCAAGGAGCCAAAACGAATCAACCTCATTAAAGTGTATTATTTCTGTGGAATAAATTTAAAGTATTATATAAAACAATAATAGTATGAACTAAGTGATACACACATTTATTATTATTTTAAAACAGAGAAAAGAAAGGGACCACCACCACTTGCCCACATTTATATATTATACTAAAGCCTATTCCTTTACAGTAATCAGTAAGTTCTAGAGAAGCCATCACAGCCTTCGCAAAGCGGTTATTCTTCATGAAGATGATATTTAAATGCTATGCTGATTCATGACCATATTAAAGCTTTATATAAGCTAAAATAGCCATTTAAACTGAAAGTAGCCTTTAACTTTAAGTGAAATTGATTTATTAATTATTTTAACATTTCGTTTATTCATACTATGTTGTACAAATTCTTTTTTAGATATAAAATATATTTTTCATTTATATTAGAATAAAATTAATTTAATATTAAGTACACAAGTATACGAGAATTAAGCAAAAAACTTCGAAAAACTCTAATAACACTTTACCCGTCGCAGAGATCAAGTCTAGGACCTTCATCACTAGTGATATCGTATGCTTATACTACTTAAAAATTATGCAGTTATAAAAATAAAAATAGCATTGCCTACATCATAAATATTGTGTGATCCTTAAAAATCTGGATTCAAAACTTTCAAGATTAATCTGAATTACTTATATGAACGAAATTATTTAACATATGAAAAATGATATATATATCTATATACCTAAGTGTATTTAATTTCGATTAAATATCATTTTGGTTTAAGATTGTATCTATTATTAATTTGAGATGTTTTAAAATAAGTCCAAACATAACTGAAAAGTAATATTGTAAAAAAAAAACTGATTGATCATCATCAGAATCATCTGTAAAATATTCTAAAAATCTAACAAAAGTGAAGAGGTTTATAATATCGATCGATCATAACACATTCTTTGTTTAGCACGATGTGGCATGGTGAAGGTGAATCCGGGCGCGAGGTGAGGCCCTCGTCAGCCCATCTGTCCGATTAGCATCACCTCCTTTATACGGGTCCCTCACTGACGGCATACCGTGCCAGGAATTGAAATCTGTTTCGTTATGCTATGTCAGTGGATCTAGTTGACGTAGAGAAATTCCATTGGATTAAACGATGACTAATAGTTAGAAATTCACATTTATTAACCTTGTAACATGCGTGTTTCTAAAACCAATCAACGATATGTCGTCACTCAACGATATCAAAGTTACATTACCATGTAATATCAATAGACTTACAATGGTCTGCTTAATTGATTACAAAAACATTGTTGCACGGATACATGGGCCTATTTCCTCAGTCGTTGCATATATTAATCCGAATTAAAAGCAGCTACGGGTACCAAATGCCGAGCATTAACCGTCCGGCCCTAGAGACTCCATTACGGGCAATAAAATGCCTATTATTATCGAGGGCCGAAAAGCTGATGCACGCGATGCAATTACTTGATTGGTGGTGTTCTGGCCTGCTCCGGCTGAGCTGTGATTGATGGTGTACATAATTAGAAAACACTTCAGCGTGTGTCTTCATCGGCGCAATCTTAATTGCGGGCAGCACTTACCTCGCTGAGTCAAACAGCACGTGCCACAGAATCACTGCGTTTTACCACCAAGCATACGATAATAATTTGATATTGTCCGAAAAACATTCACGTTTGATGTATGTACGGTACGGCTGCTTTGATAGCGTTTGAAAGCTGCTTTATGTACCACTGATACGAACTAAAATCACATTTGAAAAGATCTAAAAGAAATTCTTTGAAATATTATCACAAGTGTTGTTTGTTTAGTTATCAAATTGAAATATTGGTTGAATCAATTTACTGTTCATTGCAATAAAATTAGACTAAACTTATATAAAACTTAATAAACGAGTTATAATTACATATTGTACGACATAAATTTCTCGTAGTCTTTTACAAATGTAAATATTGTAACGGCAATTTTACCGCAATGCATTATTAAACATGGTATCTAATATATTAAGTAATATATACCTATTATAAAGTATTTATTTTCAATCGTTCATCATTCACTCTTATCTCAATTACTTGGGGTCGATACAATATGTACTCTTCTTTCATAGTACATATTGTAAAAGTTATTGGCAATAGTTTTATGACCGGCCGCCTGCCAGACGTCAATCCTCCTTGGGAATGTAATTGTTGACCAAACGGTATCATATTGAGTTGACCCAGGTCGTTATAAGGCTCTTCTTAGTCGTATTTTACGACATCCACACGCAAAGTAAAGGGTTTGTAGTATTCGTAGCCGCTACCTCACAGCTAATTTTGCAATATATTATAATAAATATAACTGCAATTAACTGTGTGTAAAATACGTGTCAGAGAGTATCAGAAAGATAAATAGAAATTGAAACCGTTAAATTACATTAATTTTAACAGCTACTGTTTTAGTTCTCTGTAATACGCAGGCAGACACTCAAAATACTTCCTAAGCTGCTTTGCAAATGATACAAACCATCAGGCGGAGAGTGAGCGGCCGATAGTGGCCGACACCTCGCGATTTATGCTCGCTCAAATAACGACGCTATTTCCGGACTATATTGATATTTTCAACTCGCTACGAGGCTATTAACTCCCGACGCGTTGAAGTACTTCACAAAGTGAAATCACCGTATCTCAATGAAATAAAATGAATTTCACATCGAAATAAATATAACCATAAAATTTTTGATGCAGAGCATTTAGCTTATATTACATTGAAAAGATTGGCGCATTATATTTGAACATGTTTTGGCGGAACAGCAATACAGTTGGAAGTACTTGAAGATTGCAAATCTTTTCTTATGTCGGTTGCATAAGTCGAGATCTTTGAGGCGGATGCAAATCGGCGACCGCTCCCGCCTGGCCCGCAAGTAATCAACCTATTAATAAGGAGCTCAGCACTAATGCGACCAATTAAAACAGTGACTTCCATCTTAAGACGCCCACAGTTTTTGGGCTCACTCCAGCTAGATTAAGATTGCTTCGATGATCTTAGTGTATGTACATAATGTAATCCCACAGGGGTGCTTCTCGCGATTGTATTTTATGTTGTTTTCATGGAAAATTTATGTAAATTCTTGGATATTAATATTCAATTGTCGATAGTACTCATCGCTTGTAATTTTAGGCGGGGGCGAACATAAAGTATGAACCGTGACCGCGTTGACATGGCGAGAGGAGGGTGGGGCGGCGTCTTTGTCGGCGTCGTTCTTTGATCGGTGCGCGGGCGCCAGTAGCGATGGAATCGAGTGCCCGTTTACGGCCACCGACACGTTTTATTACCCACTGCCTGTTTCAATCAACAAGAGCGAACAGTTTTGAAGAACCTATGTAATGCCGTGAACTAAATTTCAGCCTCGTATTGTTGATGACGATGAATCGTCTCGCAGTTCAGTTATGATATCTGAGAAGACTAAAAGTAGCTATGTACGATGCTATTTCATCATAGTTTCATGTAGTCGATTCCAAAAGAGGTACGATGTCAGACCTATAGCCAGCTTATGACTACCTGTCTGAACTTGTACTTAATCAGAATTCTATATAGGTACAGCATATTTTTTTAAATATTTACGCGACTATTACACGTATAAAATAAAACAATTTTTACAGATATAATTGTGTTTTAATTTTATTTTATTTTCTCGAGGTTTTAGATACCTACAGGTGGTTTAAAACCATCCATGGTAAAAGTGAAACAAAGATGTTTAATTCTTGCTTATCTTGTACCTAATTTTAGGTATAATGCTATACCCGGTACCATTGAAATTAGAATAAAGGTAAGGCAAGGTAAGGAACAAGTCTAATACTCGCATAAATTGGAAAGGTGAAAATCTTCGGGTGACTGGACCGTGGAATAGTCCGTCACCCGCAGAGAGGCTGACCGCGTGAGGGCGACGGGAGATGGTACCCGAAAGGGTAAATCGCCGGGCTGGCCACAGATGTCTAGGAAGCGGTAGCAATGGCGAGCTCAATGGCGATGGGGAGGAAATACGATGGCCTACGGGGCCACGCGCTGCACTTCCGTCGGCCCGGACGGAATGGACGGCGTGTGTCTGGACCATAGCTTAACAAACAAAAAGTAGTGAAATACTTTCACGCTATTTGTCGCGAGTTCAATTCTCCGCAGGCCAATGTTTTGTGCGATTTACCTATAATTGTCCTGAGTCTAGTGTTTGTAAAGTCCCTCGCAATACAAACTTTAGTTCCATAGTGTAGGATGTAGTCTTTAACAAAAAAAACATAAAAGCTTTATATAATATATAGAATATAAACCTAGTATTTATCAACAATTATCTTGTTAACGTTGTATTACATAGTTGTTGTTGATCGTTTATTACAATTAATAAGTATGCCGATCTCAACGTTTGCTACGCCTATTTGCTTCCGTGAAAGGCTTTTCTCACGACATATATCTATATTAAGCATCATTAAGTAACGATACGTTTATGCACCATTAGGCGAGTACCGCGAAACTCGCGCAAAAACGTTGTTTCATCGACACCAAGTGAGGAACCGACGGTAATTAGATTCAACAATATAGCCAACAAAAAGAGCAAATAGAAAGAATATAAGATTGAGAATTTCTGTGCATGGTTGATGATATTTTGTATATTTTTAATAAACACCGCGAAATTTTTGCTTAGTACTAGTAACTAAAGTTAAATTATTTTAAGCATAATCTATGTATCTACTGTTTTAAAGCTAAAGAGTTAGTTGGTTTAAACGCGCTGATCTTTGCAACTACTAGTTTGATTCCAAATAAATCATATGGTACCAGATAGTCGGTATACCGAGAAAGTTTAGTCTATAATTATAAAACTATGTGGCAAATAAGGGAGAAACAGTGGTGTTAAATGTTAGCAAATCGTGCTAAATATAGTAACATTGATTGTCAAGCTATCTGCATTGTCCTCGGTGCTATGACAACTGCTGAGGTATAAATGGTGATTAATGTATTATGGATATAGTACTAATAAGTAATATTGATATTATTATCATTATCATGGGAAAAGGTAGGTGTACAAATAAAAAAAAAAATAACGTTAAATACGTACCTTCACAACAAGCTAGTGAAACTGTTGACATAGCAAAAAAAAAATGGAATTAAAACCACCTTATAGTTACTAAGTATAATTTGACATTTACTATTTGTTGTCGGTATAAATCTTACGAAAATATTGTAGATACATATATTATGTATTACTATCTACATGTTTTCTGTGTGGTGAAGGAGTAAGAATACCATTCACCACCCCTTATCTTACCCGTGGGTGATCGTAAGAGACGACTTAGGGAGATGAAACACATATAACATCTATGCAAGAGAAACTCGAAACAAAACCCTATACCAACACGTCTGACCAGCGTAGAATAGAAGCCAAAGCGAAACTCTTATTATGAAGGAGGCTCGAGCCCGTAGGACATATACGAGCTGAGATCATGATGATGAAAACTTAGTCATTTTTATCGAAATATTAAGTAGATATATCAAAATAAACCAGACATTTCAAATGTTTAAATGTCAGTAAATAATTGTTACAAAAATTTAAGGACAATGTCTTTAGTAACTTCAGGAAGAGCCCTTATACCAATATCTTGTACCAAATGTCTGGCGCCAAGATCCTCCCAAGTATACGTGCCATACACGGTTAATCTCTTAGTGAGACGCCGAATCCATCACTTGAACTATAAATAGATGAGGAGAAAAAATGCATATGCCCCATTTATATGCATCATTGTGCGCGAGTGTACTCTTTCATATTTATCTGTCTAATGGAGCTTTTTGTGATCAACATCTATCCGCATCTTACCTATCGTATTATAAGACAGACCAACAACAAGAAATCGCTGTAGTATCCTAGAAATATATTCGTTGAATAGTTTCTAGTCGGAGTTTATTTAGTACATTGTTGCAAAAATGTATATATGTAAATATATCTTTTATAAGTTTATACTTACTAGTTCTTTAGTTACGAGCTTGATTCTTGAAATGTAGCATCAATTACATTTAATAAACGCACTGGACGAGTTTACCAGACTCTCCAAAAGAGTCTTATTCCAAAACTACATAATAATTGAAATGAAAATAATGCTAGTTTTGTCAATAATGTTCAACACCCTATTACTATTAAGACACACATGCAAAGCAAACATTGTATTTATAAGGTGACTATTGCTTACTTCTTTGAAATTACTCTTATATATGTATATCCTAGAATTTAGCTCTGAGGTAGCGGCTACGAATACTATCAACCCTTACTGTGCTCGAGGATATTGTAAAAGACGACTAAGAGCCTTATAAAGAGCTGGGCCAACACTGCACCTTATGCCATTTCGTCAACAATTACATTCCCAAGGAGGGTTAATAAGTGAGGGTTAATTGGGATAAGAGTAGGAGAATGATGATGAGATATCCTATAACTACTCTGTAAAGGCTAGCCTCTAATGTAGGTTTATATATCAAGTCTATTTGAATTGTCTAACTTAGCTCTCAAAATTTTAATATCAAAATTTAGATTGTTGTTTTTTGTAGATAGTTTTAGTTTAGCATTCATAATAATAATATCTTTAATATATATATATATATATATATATATATATATATATATATATATATATATATATATATCTACACTGCTTAATATTTTACAGATGACTTGATGACACACAAATTTGAAAAGAGCGTATTTTCATTATCATTTTTAGGCACATATTCAATATTATTAAGACATTTGTTGGGCAAACATCTTTCTTCACGTGAATAGAAGAAGATCACAATTGTCGCCAATTAACAGGGTGTATGGGGGTGCAAAAAACGACCACCAAAGTTGAAACACCTTGGCTAATGTGCCAGTTGACAAACCAAGATAGTGGGCGTGAAAAAATATAGTTTTGGGGAACCACAGGGGTGCTCGCTTACTGGGCGAGTTGTCCAAACACAGCCCTGCCACAGTATAGCTTTTGATACGATTTTAATGAACATACTATTATCTCAACTTTTTTTTAAATAATAATACTGGGACAAAAATATTAAGGTCTCGTAAATGAATACATTTAAAATATAGTTCTTAGAAATTTCGAATTTATATTTAAGTCTATATAAGTTCACTAGGTGCCTAACCTAACTTACCGGGTTGAGAGCCCTCCGCGCTCACCCATAGTCTAGGTTAAGCTGTGACAGCCATCTGCGGCTAACAGCTAAAAGGCAGACACAAAAAAAAATAACCGAACTTAAAAATAAAAAAAAAACCTTTTTCAAAGTGAAATGATATTTATATCCTTACCGTGTGGTGACGGAGTAAGATTACTATTCACCACCCAGTATCTTACCCGTGGGTGATCGTACGAGACGACTAAGGGATATAAAAAGCATATAACATCTATGCGCGAGAAGGAAAACTCGAAACAAAACCCTATCCCAACACGTCTGTCCAGCACGGTATAGTAGGTTAATTTCCCTCCCATTACGGAGGAGGCTCGAGCCCAACAGTGGGACATATATGGGCTGTGATGATGATGATGATGATGATGATATTTATATTATCTCTCAAGATTAATCGTGCGAGACACTTAAAATTTTATCAATATCAATCTAAATGACTATGTGTTTGTTTTCGAAGATTCACATGAACAAAAGTACACATTATTATTTTATTTTTTATAAGTATCTATTTCCATTAAAAGTTTTCAGCCAGGGGAACAGTTAATTGCCATCGAAGACAAAGCCCGTGTTCCAATAGCGCACTCGCACTGCGTATATAGGTACCTACTTTGTTAGGCGGATCTACGGAGTCACGCGCCGCTTCTTTCATCACCCTGGACGGATTAGCGGGGTGTAACCACACTGTAGCCCACTAAAAAAAAGGGAGGAACAATTAATAGTAACTGCTAATAATAAAATCATTGCAAGGTTTTGCCTTTCTTTTACAATTAAACGTAGAGCAAGAAGATTTGCTGAACCGGTACCATATAAAAGACGATCCTACACATGCGAATTTTGTTCTTCAGCTAGTATTTAATTTAAATTAATTATTTTATTGTTAAAATTACATGAATATCATCACGCCATATCCCTTTCAAGGTAGGCAGAGAGAACAGAGTGCCAGAGAACTCTATCCTTGCATACTTCACTCGCTTCCTCAACATTCATAATACTCTTCATACACGCTCGCCGGTTTCGGCGACTCTTGACTCCACCTTCCTTCAGTACCTACTTGACCAATCTGGTCCAGGTAGGTTAGGTCTCGGTCTCCTCTGGTACCTACATCCTATAAATAAATTAAATAGAATAAATAATAAGTCTTAAAAATCTTTAAAATTATTTTAAAAGTTTATTCAAAATAGCAAATATGTCATCACTAATATCATTTGCCATACGAGAAAACTTTGTACTTTTACTAAAAAGGAAATTTTTGTCACTGAATAGTGAGTGCCACCGGGTGAGAGTCATGAGAGATCACAAAATTGACTTTATTGTGAGTAACGAATGTTTAATTTATATGCCGAGATTATTTTTTTATTAATAGCCCAAAATGTCAAAGGGGAATCAATAAAAGTAATTAATAATTCATATATATACCTACATAATCTTAACAGGAATTAAGGTATATTTTTGTTGCTATTAGCCAGTAGACGAATTCATAGAATGTTACACTGTTATAAAATTTAATTACCCGTTTCTATATTTATTAATAAATTTTCTGTCTGTGGTAGGAATTACATGCAAAAATCTTTCAAATAAAAGCATTGTTCACTTAATATTAAGTACATAAATATATTAAGTCGTTAAGACATATGTAATTATAAGTATGACAAATTTAATTCGCTATGATCTATAATATATAGGTACTATCCAAGTAATAAATACTATATTGTGAAAGTTTGATTCTGTAAATACTAGGTTTATTACCGTTGCACGATTTGGCATAAATTTTACGTAGATAATTATCTACTTAAAGTTATGCTACCATATTCTGTTCCGGTATAATACTCGTACTTAAATAAAATACGATCTGTCTCTCAACATGTATTATTGGAAATAGGTTTCTAGAGAGGGGATGGTGATCTCTCAGCTGGTTCTCATGGGTCTCACGGAAAAATGAGAGATGGTAATACGTAATATTCTCAATATGGGTCATAAGTGAATAAAATACAACAGTTTAAGGTCTAGTTACCCTACCTACTTGAAACTAATTGCCACTTCTCACCATATGAAAAGTCTTAAACATTGACCTTGATAGATAGGATTAAAATCTGCACTGTACACTTACCTAATAAAAACCAGCCAAGTGCTAGTCGGACTCTCGCACGAAGGGTTTCCTACTGTTATCTAAAAACGGTAAAAATCACGTTTGTTGTATGGAGCCCCCCTTAGTTTACAATGAATAGAATGTACCAGTGTGATGGGGTACGTTCCAACAATTATACATACATACATATCATCACGCCATATCCCTTGCAGGGTAGGCAGAGAGAACAGAGTGCCAGAGAACTCTATCTCTGCATACTTCACTCGCTTCCTCAACATTCATAATTCTCTTCATACACGCTCGCCGGTTTCGGAGACTCTTGACTCCACCTTCCTTCAGTACATGACCGATCTGGTCTAGGTAGGTTAGTCTCGGTCTCCCTCGGTACCTACATCCTTCCACTTTCGCATTGTATATCTTCTTAACCAGGCGTTCGTTCGGCATTCTTTCCACATGTCCGAACCATCGGAGCATTCCCTTTCGCATCTTTACACCAATACTCTCTTTCATACCTACTCGTTCTCTTACGTCGTCGTTACGAATGCGGTCGGTCAGCCTAACTCCACAGATTTTCCGCAGAGATCGCATTTCGACCGCATTAATTTTACTATCATACTCTTTTCTGCATACCCAACTCTCGCTTCCATACAGTAATGTTGGGACAAGCACTGCGTTATGTATTGCTACACGTGCCTTCTGGCTGAGGTGGTGGCTGCCGAGAAGTTGCCCCAACGCTCCGTTCACTCTATTTCCCGCATTCACTCTTCGCTCTATATCAGTGGTGTACCTTCCATCTCGGCTAAATCCACATCCAAGATATACAAATTCATCCACTTGCTCTAGTACATCATTACCTATTGTTACTCTTACATCTGTTCTGGTTTTATCTCTTTCAAAGACCATTATTTTGGTTTTGCTCACATTCACGCGTAGACCCCTTTTCTTACAATCTTCTGTCATTGTGTCGACTAGGAACTGCAGGTCAATCGCTGACTGTGCCAGCAGGACTGCATCATCTGCATAAAGCAGAGCAGTAACCACTGAGTCGCCCATCTGGACTCCCACATTCATATCGTTCAACCTTTGGAGACATTTATCCAGATATATGATAAACAGCCTGGCTGACAGAACGCACCCCTGCTTAACGCCGATATTGACGTCAAACCAAGGTGACATTCCATCATCCAGCCGCACACAGGCTCTACAGCCCATGTAACTGGACTGCACAGCCTGTAGCAGTTTACCGTTAATACCATACTCCGGTAAAATGTCCCAAAGTTCCTTTCGTACAACCGTGTCAAATGCTCTCTCCAGATCCACAAAACTGCAGAAAACCCTCTGACCTAGAGCCAGATGCTTCTCCACAATGTTGCGCAGAGAGAACACTTGATCCATGCATCCCCTTCCACTCCTGAAACCTCCTTGTGTCTCACACAGTAAACCATCGGACACCATCCTCATTCTCCTTTCAATAATTTTTCCATACACTTTTGCTGCCAAACTGGTCAAGCTTATGGCTCTGTAATTTGCGCAGTCATAACGTGAACCCTTGTTTTTAAACAAAGGCACGATGACTGCGCTATTCCAGTCCCTGGGAACCATTCCCGAGCTCCAACATAAATTGAGGAGCAACAGGAACGCCTCCCAGACACAAGAGCCACCAAGCTTGATCATCTCGGCAGACACCATATCAATGCCCGCTGCCTTACCATTTTTCAAACTTCTTATCGCCCATTCAACTTCATCCATACTGATGCCATCGGAGGACGCCGTTGTCGAATGTTGATCTACTAAACCACATCCAACACCGGCGCCAACCGTAGCATCCGCATACATATCGCCAAAATATTCACTCCATCGGCTTAACACGTCTTGTGTTTGTGTAAGAATGTCTCCACCTTTAGACCTTATTTTATTCATTCTGAAGGCTGACCAACCACCCCGAGACTTCTTCACCTCCCTCCAAAAGAGTTTGGTGTTACCCTCGAAGTTTTTAGTCAGCCTATCTTCTGCACTCATACTTGCTCTATCACGTTTCTCTTTCACTAAGGCCTTGGTGTCATTCTTACATTGCCGATATATTTCTTTCTTCTGTTCAGTCATACTGTCATTCAGATTCAAAGAAGAGACATAGTCCAGCCACGCTTTCTTCTTTTGCTCTACGGAAGCTGCCACTTCCGCATCCCACCATGCATCACCATTTGTTTTTCTATGCTTCTTTGAACTTCCACATACTTCTTTCGCTGTATCTACCATACTCTCTTTCAATACTCTCCAGCATTCTTCAATGTCCGATTGCGGCTGGCTTGCCATCGTCAGCCGTTCTCGGACACCCTCTGCATACTTTTCTCTTACACACTCTTCTTGCAACCTTTCAACCTTTATTCTTTCAAGCCCTCCGAAGTGGACACGCTCTCGCCAGTGCCTCCACTTTCTGAACAGACCACTAAATCTCGCAATAACGAGATAGTGGTCCGTGTCGACTGTGGGGCCCCTGTAGGCTCTTACGTCCAATATTTTGCTTCGGAGGCGACTGTCTACCAAAATTAAATCTATTATGCTTTTCTGTTCATTCCTTCTCCATGTATACATATGGATGTCCTTATGTTGGAAAAATGTGTTTGACACAATAAGGTTTTTCTCCATGCATACATCCGCTATGAGCCTACCTGCGTCGTTCACTCTCTTATCACCAAATGGACCAAGTACGTCCTCATAGTCGGGACGCTTGGTCCCCACCCATCCGTTCAAATCTCCGCATACAATCACGCGTTCACTGGTTTCTGCCATATCCAGAACTTCCCTAACATTGTCCCAAAACTTCTCTAGGTCTGATGCCACCGAGGATCCTACGGGAGCATATGCTACAACCATGAATACCTTGGTGACACCTAGTTTTATACGGACCCAGAGAAGTCTGGGATCATACATTCCGTAATCCTTCACACCTGAGGCCAAGCGAGAGGACAACAGCACTCCTACCCCCATGCTGGCTCGATCGCTCTGTGGTACACCAGACCACAGAGCCATCCCGCCACCAGGAAGATCGCAGGCGTCGCTGCCCCTTCGCTTGGTCTCTGTTACACAGAGCACGTCTAGCTGTTTGTCCGCCATGACGGATATCAGCTCGTGCAACTTACCTTCCACACAACCTCTTACATTCCACGTGCCCACCCGGCACTCCGTTCTCCTCGACTCGCCTAACTGGGCAAGGCGTGATGGGTGGCGGCCCCCATCGCCGCAACTGCCGATGTTCGTACCGACGGGGGCGGGTCGGTACGCGTCGCCTCCGGGGGACGCCCTAACCCGCATTGCGGTACGCATTTCGAGCCGGATTAGCAGTCTAATTAGACTGGCAGGGGACGCGAACGAGCACGCTCCGGACTATGCCCCCCAATTCCAACAATTATAACGTATATTTTTTTGAAATTGTAGAAAATGGATCATGTTGTTTGACGTGATCCATTTTATATAATTTTGTAACCGATGGAGGTTACAAAATTATATAAAATGGGTCACGTAACTCCTTGGTAACCAACCATAGGAAAGCCAAAACCCAATTTTGTTCTAGCGAGATATTTTTGAGACCTCTTCACCCTGAACAGATCACATACTCATACTGGGTACGTTCCCTAATACCTATATGCAAACTTGAAAACAGCGCCATACCTATATCTATAGATAATGTAAGTGCAACTTTGATTAGCACTAATTAATTGTTTCTGAAGTAACTCATTTTTTCATTTTCTTGCAGTTTTCATTCAATTAGGTATCGAATATCACATACCTGTTTAAGAAGTTTCACATAAAATGAAGCTATAACGTGGCAACCTTTCAGAGGGTTTGATAAAGCAGTTAACATTGTATTTATTTTTAAAATATTTCTAACGACTCTATAGCAAATGTATTTAAACCATTTGTTTATTAGTAAGGGCCCTTGATGTCTCGTAAGCATTTATAATAATACAAGTAAAAATAACATCGATATATAAAAGTCATTCAGTTGAAAAGCTTGTCACACCTGGAGACACACGCTGTGCTATTGCCTAAACTGAGACATCCTTAAACGGTTTGAATTACATCCTTGTATGTTTGTGGTATTGTTGGGACTGCATTAAACTTCAATAAGATAGATGTTAATGATTTTACTTAGCTTTGAACAATTTCAAACAGGATTTTATTCTTGAAAAATCGGTCCGGGGTGACGGAGGAGGCGGCGCGCAACCCCATGGATCCACCCTGCAAGCACCTCTCTTCGCCGTGCGAGTGGGCAACCGGTACCCGATCTTTGTCTTCGGTGGCTAGGGTAAGTAAAGACCAAACGTATTTAACACAAACATAATTTTAAATCCTGTATATGTTTACGAGGCTATCACTACTTTCTTGTTAAGTTTGTGCAAAGGAAAAATATTACGACACTTATACTGCTGTACTGCCCAGTTCGGTCATTTACAAACTGATTTACTTAAGCAGTCATAGCAGTTAGTCAATCAAGTCTTGGAATATGTCAAACCCGGACTTATTTTAATGACCGCACGATGACTTATGCGTATTTACTTACAAAATCATAATAAAATAAGTTTGAATACCATTCGTGTCGAGTGAAGGCAGCGACTGACCAAACGAATGATGTATCTTCGTCACAATTTACATAAATGATATATGCGATCCGCCTAATGCTGCGCACCGGTCATTTATTAAGCAGTTAGGAGTATGAAGCGTTCTGGCTGGTTGCATTGCGCGCGTGCCGGCTCGCGCGCCGACAGCCTTACGATGGTGGACCACACTGAACAACACTGGCATACCATGTTCCGTTCTGGGTCAACCTTGTTGACGTATGTTAATGTGCTGATTGTTATCTCCAGATACGTAACGTTGGACTACACTTGTCTCCTGTCAAATGTGATTGTTCAACTCTCGTACCATTAAGATATTGAGTAGGTACAAATAAAATTGTAATGGAAAGTATATGATAATCATATTTTACTTGCCAATGTATTAAATGAAGTCCCGTGGATTAAGGGTTTATGTCGTCACGTCTTAATTGCCCGTGAACACATAAAATCGGCTTGAGAGATCACCAGAAAAACGGGCAACCGTAGAAATCATACTATAAAAAGTCTGAATAGTTTTCGATCTTGCAAGTTAGGTATAACTAATAGTTCTACGTTCAGTTTTTGGAGTTTACCTACTCCTTAAGAATCGATTTTCATTTAAGGCGCCCAGTATGAGAAAAATTTGAGGAGTAAAATCTAGTGATCGAATGACCTCGTTACGTTTTTGGTGCGCAACCTATTCTGCGCACCTTTCACTTTCTGACGTGAGATAATACTTCACAGAACAGTTTTAATAAATGTAAATAAAAATATATATATTATTTTTAGTCAAATGAGCTTTTTTTTTGCGCCTGTTTTGATAATCGTACTTAAGGAGTAAACTCCAGTCGTGCATCGGCGCTGACACACACACTTTTTTTTATAATATTTACAGTTCGTTCATTTTATGGAAAATCAACCTGGTGACAAACTATAGGGCAACCGAACCAGAAGAATACCGCACGAATATATGGGGTGTACAACATTCTTATATAAATATGTATAACATCTAAGAAAAAAAATATAAGTATATTTAGATGTACAAAACGATTTAAAATTCAATATTTATCATAATTCATAATATACCAAATTTGTCTTTTATATATTTTGCGATATATTTTTTTTTGCAAAGAAATCATAGATAAGCTCACGAAGTTATGGAAACGATTTTGTCCATAGTGTTATGCACACGCCCTCCGGCGGGTGGCGAGCGCGCGTGTGGTCCAGGCTAGTCGACCGACTCACCGCCGCACACGGTTCCTTCACACGTTTCCACACCACAACATACATTGTACTCAAATAGATCTACAGCTAACACCACAAGGCACAATTTCCCTTAAAATAAAAAACTAAATATGCAGCATTTTCACTTCACCAATGCATCTACTAACTCATTAAACATGATAGTGGGTCGGCCAAAAGTAAAGATTTGGTCGTAATAACAGATGGGTGTTAATTGCTATCATGAGGCGTCAATAATTGTTTTTTTTAGCCACTAATGGCAATGGAAGTTCCGGGTTATGAAAGTTTTTGTACAGTGTAATCAAGTCGTAATCAGCGGTTTGGCTAGAGCGTGTGAGCTACTCTGCGGCCTCACCTTTCGATGCGAGGAAATTATTACTTTAGTGGATCTATTCCGGTGTTAGTTCCACGTTCAAATGTTCATGAGTGTTGTATGAAGACATTAGAGCGATCTTTATGATTTGTTGCGTGTGGTACTATGTACTAGCAGTATAATAACATTACTTTGTCTCTGTAATTTGTAACTAAACATTGGTTCATAATATAACAGAGCGGAGATTGTTCATATGATATTTTGGAAACAGCATTTAGAGCATCAAAGCACTTATTATCAATCCCATCCGGAACTATACCACATCATTAACTAGAAGCAATAAATAAACCAAACACCGGTTTCGGAAAACAATTTGTAACGCCTTACTGTGACCATAAATCAAAGATGTGCATCTTGTTTCACAGAAACAGCGCATTGCCGAAATATTTTAAATCGCTTCTGTCATCTCACGGGTTAGTTTTTGTTGCTGCTTGGTTTTTGTGAGCTACCGCCGCGTGCTAATGAGATGAGACTGACGAAATCTACCGCGTACCCACGTCAGTCTAATTCTTGTTGTAAATCCTGTAATTTCGACATAAAGATTAAACTAAGTGCACAAATTAATACATATATTAGTAATTTAAGTATTACTTATTTCACGTTATCAATTTAGCTAATAGCACTTAAGTTTCAGCTGTCTATTTTATGACTATTTATATGCTATAAAAATTAATATCCTAATAGTTTATATTAATAAGTAATTAAATCATAACACGCCACAACATAGTATAACTTTGTTAGAAATGCCATTTGTTTAAATGCTAAAGATATTATCAGTATTAAATTAAAAAAGTATTATAACTGTTCCGTCATTAACAAGTTGTGTTCATTGTGGAGAAAGGCGGTCGTGAACCTAGAGCCACCCACGCACCTAACAGTCAAACGCCACAGAGTCAAGCACGGAAATAGTCCGTGACACAGCTTGTACCTACAATGTCACGCCTATCTGATTAGTTGACTACCTACCTCGCAGTTTATAAAATCACAATACTAGGCACGTCAAGAGCTTATAATATTTATCTCTATCAAATTGTCATCCTATAAAAATAAACATTTTGCTTTGTCATTCGAATGTTAGAGTCAAATCCTTCCCCATAATAAAAAATACAATCAGCGTAAAATAAAGATGACACACAAGAAAACTATCTTGCAAATAAATTTTCTATAGAACAGGCGCGGGATTCAAGAGATCATATCGCAAAACCCACTACTTTTGTTGTAGACCATATTTTTGTCAATTTTTCGTGTGACGTATCCTATTTTCTATTTAGAAAAAAAAACATGGAGCAGACATGAAGTTGGAAAACAAGGGAACGGAAAAAAGAGCGTCTCGTTTGAAACGACAGATAATCGTGTTAGCCGGCCGCACCGGCGAATAACTGATGCGAGCAGCCCGCGCCCGGTGCACCCGACACAATGAGATTGCGGTGTTTTTTCCGCCGACGCTCCACTGAGACAAACAAGGGATGCAAATTCGTGTTGACACCGCGATCCATCTTGTTGGCCTCTCCGGAGACCTGTTCCTGAATAAATAGTACCGTGATTGAGACGTCCCAACGGTTTATTTGTACGTAACACGATTTCAGATGTTTTTCTTTGCCGTTGGACCGAAAAATAAGTCTATTTTGTAGTGCGCGAGTAATAAATAAGCGTGAGGTCAGTGAGAAGCGAATGCCAGCAGTTTAGTTTCGCTTAGTCTTGGAAACAAAACTAGCGACGGGTGTATCGTAAAACAGGAGCAGCGCGACAGCTCGGCCACACTACAAACTGTAAACCTTAGTAGAATGAAGAACGACACTCGCTTCGCACACAGACGCAGACTAACACCCTACACTGAATATTTAAACCAGCGTTGCTATTTTTTATCTTTAGGTTCATATACTGTCTTTTAGTATATGAACTTTGCTATTCTATAAACATACTTCCAATTCAAAATTTATTAAAGTATCTATCTAATAACATATATACAAACAAATATTCCGAATTTAAGTATACTTTTGCTGTTCATACCTTTTAATATGAACATCGTCATTCTCTTACTCTTATCCCAATTACTTGAGGTCGATACAATATGTACTCCTTTTTCATAGTATCTACATATTGTAAAAGTTATTGGCAATAGTTTTATGACCGGCCGCCTGCCAGAAGTCAACCCTCTTTAGGAATGTAACTGTTGACCAAACGGCATCAGACAGAGTTGGCCCAGGTCGTTATAAGGCTCTTAGTTATCTTTTACGACATCCACGACCAAAGTAAGGGGTGGTAGTATTCGTAGCCGTTACCACACAGCTTTTAATATGAACATATGAAACAAAAGCCATTTGTGGAACCATACATTAAAAAAAAGATGTTTTTTTCTAGAGTAACAGTATTTCTATCGAAATAATAATTCAAATCAAGCTCATAAGTTTTTATCGATTACTTAAATTAAGACTGTCTGTGTGTTCATATGTCACTTGTAAATAAACTTCAATACCTGAAGAAAATTATTAAAAGTAAACAATAAAAAAAATCATATATCTGCGTATCTACCTATAAGTTAGCCGGTAACAGTGTAGCAAACATAAGGCTACAGTCGCACAGAGAATAGATCATCCGCCGGATCGGGTAGCACCGCGCACTGTCCAATAAATATATTGTTTCGCGCTCAGCCAGTGCAGATAAAGCAAGCTCGCGCCCTGCTCTGCCTCGCTGCCTCCGAGTAGAGCTCTAGTCACAGCGAACATTATTAAAACAATATTAAAAATTTACGTATTCATGGCAAATAAATCGTATGTTCGCGATTATATCATTAATAGTTGATGAGTGATTCTGATTAATAATTTCAACTACCATTATCTTACCTAACCCCCGTTAGTAGCCCAGTCCACTCACCTCCTGCAGGCCAACACCAACCACTCCGCCGGTGCGCAGGATCTCCTCCTGCAATCCATGGCGGAGTGGTCGATCGATGCAGCTGTAGTCGCGGAACCGTACGTCGTGCCTGATCGCCCCAATTGGGTGGTCAGCCGGAACGGAACCGCGGCAATCGTCACCTCCACGCAGCGGCGCTTCCCGTCCTTATCCCTTTTGGATAGGGATGAGGAATTTGTCGCTGCGGAATGGGGAGGGGTCACACTCTACAGCGTTTACCTCTCCCCTAACAGGAGAATGGACGATTTCGGGGCCTCCCTCACCACCTTGGAGGCTTCGATACGGCGACTGGCACCGGGTCTCGTCCTGGTCCTGGGGGACTTCAACGCCAAATCCACGGCGTGGGGATCCCCGATGACGGCCGATCGCGGGCGGGCAATCGTGGAGTGGGCGGCGTCACTGGGCCTCTGTGTCCTAAACAGAGGCTCAGTGAACACGTGTGTGCGACAGCAGGGTGGGTCGATAGTGGACTTGTCGTTCGCTAGCCCCGCTGTCACACCACGAGTGAGGAATTGGCGTGTCCTAGAGGAGGCGGAGACCCTGTCGGATCACCGATACATCCGGATGGAGGTCTCCCCTCTCCGGGACCCCAGGAGGGGTCACAGGGCGGACCGGGCTCCCGCATTTCCGCGGTGGGCTGTGGGGCGTCTGGATAGGGACCTACTGGCGGAGGCGGCCATCGTGAACACGTGGCTGTGCTCACCACCCCCAGTGGACGGAGTGGACGTTGAGGCTGTCCGCATCCGCAGTGCGTTAACGCAGGTCTGCGATGCGGCCAAGCCCAGGGTGCGGCGTCTACCTCCGAGGCAGGGGGTCTACTGGTGGTCCCCAAGACTGGCGGACCTTCGTGCGGCGTGCATTAGTGCCCGAAGGTCCTACACCCGCAGTCGGCGGCGTCGCCGCGATGTTGAGCGGGAGGGCCAGCTGTACGAGGCGTACCGCAGTGCGCGTACCGCCTTTCGGCTGGCCATCCGGTCCGCCAAGGACGCGAGTTGGCAGAAGATGCTGGACGGTCTCGATCGTGACCCCTGGGGTCGCCCGTATCGCGCGTCGCTGAATAAGCTTCGCGCGCAGCAATCCTCACCGAGACCCTCCAGCCCGACCTCCTTCGTAGAGTGGTCGAGGAGCTGTTCCCGCGGCAGTCGGAGCACACGCCCCCGGTCATGGCTTCGCCAGATCACGACCGGGAGGCCGTTGAGAGTGTTCCGCCCGTGACGGAGTCGGAAGTGGGGGCAGCCGTGGCGAAGTTTCGTTCCGCCACCACGGCCCCCGGCCCGGACGGAGTCCCAGTCCGGGTGTTGACGTTGCTCCTCGAGCATCTCGAACCTCGCCTCAGGCGACTGTTCAACGCCTGCCTGACGTCTGGACAGTTCCCTGAGTGCTGGAAGGGACGTTGGTTCTCCTGCCAAAGCCGGGACGGTCCCCGGATTCGCCGTCGGCCTACAGGCCCATTGTGCTTCTGGACGATGTGGGTAAGCTGCTGGAGCGTGTCCTCGCTGCCCGCATCGTCCGGCACCTGGAGGAGGTGGGGTCTGATCTGTCGGACGCTCAATTTGGGTTTCGGAGGGGGCGTTCGACCATCGGGGCCCTGCTACGCCTGAGGCAGACGGCCGCGGAGGCTGTCACCGACAAAGGAGTGCTGTTGGCGGTGTCGTTGGACATCGCCAACGCCTTCAATAGTCTGCCATTCAGCTGCATCAGAGAGGCGCTCCGGTTCCATGGAGTGCCCCTGTACCTCAGGCGGCTGGTGGCAGACTATTTGGAGGGGCGCAGTGTTCTCTACGCGAGCCCCGCAGGGGACATTGTGCGGACGCCCATGTCGTGCGGTGTTCCGCAGGGATCGGTTCTGGGGCCGACTCTGTGGGATATCGGGTACGACTGGGCGTTGAGAGGGAGTTATTTGCTATGCTGACGACACGCTCGTCACAGCCCGGGGCAGGACACTCGAAGAGGCGGCGAGCCTGGCCACTCTCGGCACCGAGGAGATGGTCAGGCGAATTGAGGCGCTGGGGCTCAGGGTAGCCCTAAACAAGACGGAGGCCCTACTATTCCATGGGCCCCGTGTGAGGCTACCCATCGGCGCCTCGTTAGTCGTCAACTCCATCCACATCAGTATCCAGGCCCATATGAGGTACTTGGGTCTGGTGCTCGACGGGCGATGGTGGTTCCGGAAGCATTTTCGTCAAATTGCTGGTCGGC
The DNA here is from genome assembly GCA_905163515.2 of Lymantria monacha. NCBI lineage: Eukaryota > Metazoa > Arthropoda > Insecta > Lepidoptera > Erebidae > Lymantria > Lymantria monacha. The sequence continues at coordinate 12,949,761 of LR991084.1, read as the reverse complement.
GCGGCGTCCGCCCTTTCTCGGCTCATGCCGAACGTGGGCGGACCCAGTTTCGAGGGCCGACGGCTGTATGCGGGGGTGATCCGCTCAATGGCCATGTACGGCGCATCCGTGTGGGCGAGGGCTCTGAACGCCCAGCTCAGGGCGGTGCTGTGGAGGCCACAGCGAGCCATGGCGTTCAGAGCCATTCGCGGGTACCGCACGGTGTCTACCGAGGCGGCATGCCTATTGGCTTGGACACCCCCGTGGGACCTAGAGGCGGAGATGCTCTCCGACCTCTACCGGCGGGTTACCTCAATGTGCGAAGAGGCTGGCTCCCCATCGTCCAACGTGATAGCCACCTGGCGCGAGGACGCCCGCCGAGAAGTCATCGCCCGTTGGGCTACGCGGCTGGAGAGGCCTAGACACGGTGTTTTTACCGTTGAGGCCCTCCGGCCCGTACTGATGGAGTGGATGGAGCGGCGGCACGGAGTCCTCTCTTTCCGGTTGGTGCAGGTCTTGTCGGGGCATGGTTGCTTCGGCAAGTACCTGCACACGGTCGTGCGGAGGGAGTTGACTCCGTCCTGCCACCATTGTAGTAGCGACGAGGACACGGCGCAACATACGCTCGAGGTATGTTCGGGCTGGGACGGGCAGCGCCGTGACCTCGTCGCTGTCATCGGTGCCGACCTGACGCTGCCGGCTGTTGCGCGAGCGATGGTCGACAGCGTCAGGTATTGGGACGCAGTCGCCGCCTTCTGCGAGGCTGTCATCTCGCAGAAGGAGGCGGCGGAACGGGCCCGGGAGGATGCCCGTGACCCGGGCCGCTGCCCACGGCTGGGGCGGTGCAGGCGCGAGTACCTGCGCCTGATGCCGCCCTAATCGAAGCTTCGGGTGATCGGACCGGGGAATTGTCCGGTCACCCGACGTGAGGCCACCGCGTGAGGACGACGCCTCGACGGCGAAAGCTGTCGGGCGTCGATAGGAGAGGAGCCCGAGAGGGCATACCGCCGAGCGGGCCACCGAAGACAAAGATCGGGTACCGGTGGCCCGCTCGCACGGCGAAGAAGAGGTGCTTGCAGGGTGGGTCAATGGGGTTGCGCGCCGCCTCTTCCGTCACGCCGGACCGATTTGGCGGGGTGCGACGTCCATAGCCCACCGCAAAAAAAAAAAGCAAAAAAAAAAAAAAAAAAAAGGGGGTAGGCAGTAATACAGTTCTAATAAATAGCAATAAGGTTGTAATTCTTTATACGATGACGTAATAAGAATATAATTAATCACTACCCTCTTTCTTAGAAACATTTCGTATGTGATGACTGATGAAAGTGTTCAAATTCAAATTCAAATTCATTTATTTACTTTTACTTTACTTTTACTTTACTTGTTGTTATTTTTCTTACACAAATTTCTCGATACTCGACTGAAACATGTTAAATTTTACAATAATAAAAAAGATCCCCCCATCTTACCCGTGGATGATCGTAAGTGACGACTAAGGGTTAAAAAAACGCTTATAACATCTATGCAAGAGAAGAAAAATGAAACATAACCCTATACCAACACGTCTAACCAGTGTGATATAGTTGGTCAATTGCCCTCCCATTATGTAGGAGGCTCGAGCCCAACAGTGGGACATATATGAGCTAAAATCATGATGAAAAAAAATACTACTTCATGGCTGCCTAAGTTTTTTTTCAATGACAACACCCGGTGCTATGGAAACGATCTTTGTCTTGCGCAGAACTTCATAAACATATAATTAATGGATAAAAATTACACCCAGAATGAGAACAAATTGTAGGACTTTTGACGGGAATTTGAAAACGTCATGTGGTGCTCTTGTATTATATTCGATATATTAGTGTTTTAACGTGTTATATTAGATAATTTTGATGGCATTTTATATAATGTGATGGGCGGAACTACTGGGATGTCGTGAATATCATATAAAAGTGTTTTACAACGTTTTCATTTTCCATCAAAATTCCAATAAGATACCATTAACAGTGTGGCCATAGCACTGTTGATGGCGACAATTTGACTTAGACAATGACTAATCTGAAAGACTAAAACCGTGAAGATATTTATAACTAGTTATTGGCGAAAAATTGTAAACGCCATTTAAAAAAAAAAAAAATAATAAAAAAATAAAAATAAAATAAAAAGCAACAATTTGTACCAGATTGCAGATTATCAATGTAATAATCCTGCGTGGGTATTGAAGACGTGGCACGCTGTCGGTATCTTAATCATTGCGCCATCTGTGTAGTCAAACGTAAGTATACCTATAATCTAAATATCGACCTCGCATCTTCTTAAGTGATTTTATTCTCATGCAGGATTCTCTTTTGCGATCCAACTAAGTATGCGAGCAACATTTCGACATACAAATTTGTACTTTTCGTGCGAAGTACCTTAAAAAAACAAGACAAATAAAGATTTAACAATATAGAAGTTTTAAAGCATCAGATTATTTTTATTACTAAGAAAATGTATCCGATTATAATAGCACCCTACCCTATCTTCTATGACCGGAACACTGTCAGCCAAACGCGGAGAGCTTGGCGTTTGCACATTATGACTAGCGGAGCTTGTGTTATACTATCCTTATTTATCATTTCACTGTTTTACTGCCGAAATACTGCAGTTAAATGTAATAGAATGAATCTAAACTTTTCTAGTTTTATATTATATTTTTCACACTTTTTATTTGTTTCTTAACTTTTACTGTCGCAGCTTTAGGCTAAGGTGTAATGTATTCGGATTATTATTTATAACTTTTAGTCTACGTTATAATTTTGACTTATCGTACTTATAACTTCATAGATACGAATTATGAAATTAATGATTATTTTTTATCTTGTAGTCCCCTGCCATAATTCAGCCAGTCATTCCATAAATCGGGATTGTTATAAGTATTTTTTATTAACCAAACGGTCAATAAGGCTTTCTTATTTTTTTTTTTTTTTTAAAAAGACACCTCCCTGCTCTAAGGAAAATAATCCTTGTATCGCGGGGGACTTTACAAACATGCAATTAACGCAGACAAATTACACCCAGACTCAGAACAACACTTTGTGGATCGCACAAAGTATTGTCCTGCGTGGGAATCGAACCCACGGCACTGGCACGGAAGGTCGGTATCTTAACCACTACGCCATCTGTGCAGTCTTAATTAGAGTACACAGAGCCACACTGTTGATAGATTTCCATCTGCAGTCGCGGGTCGGTGCGTTCGGGACAGTATCACACTCCCGCAGAAAATCGATGTCTGAGCAGTAGCGATGTGCTTTCGTGCTTCGTTCGGTGAGTGAGAGAGCCGGAACCCAACTTTTAGGTGGATTTTGGTTGGTAAGCAGCGGCTAAGCTGTATTACAAAGGTCTGGTTCCCTAGTAATGAAAAGGTGTATGAACAGTATCATTTACCAACAGGTGTGCTTGCACATTTTACACCATTTTTTTTTCGGTGGACTATGAAGGTGGTCACGCTCCACCAAATCGATCCGGGTCGACTGAAGAGGTGGTGCGCGACCCCATAAACCCACCCTGCAAAGCGACTCTCTTCGCCGTGCGAGCGCGCCACCGGTACCCGATCTTTGTCTGTGGTGGCGCACATTTTACACCGTAAGCAATTAAAAAAAGAAACACTTTTGTAGATTAAATCAAATAAAAATCATTAATCAAATATAAATTATACGACAGCACCTATATACATATTGTTAATTTTATATTTTGTCTAAAATTAATCCACTATAATCTACCAACGGAACACGACCACAAGGTAAAAAAAAGATCTGGCGAGAAACTCAGTGAGCTCGATCTATTTTTTAACTAATCTTTTGTATAAAAATGTAGGTATCTAACATGTTTAGTAACTATTAGCTCCATTGTGCCCTTCGAACCAGAACATATTTAATTTTTTAAACAACGCTAAAAATTTCGTTGACCCAAATCCTACAAGCAGCACCCGATCATGAGTGAATTACTAGAGCAAACATCATTCTTCTCAACCGCATTGGAAGAAAGAGTGACCCGCACCACGTAGTTACTGCAAGCAGAGGCCTTTCTGTAAATATGACCAATCTATAAGCTACAAAAGCAAATATAGTCAAAATTTAACAACAAAATAAAATAGATATAAATAAAATGATTAAAATAACATAGGTATAAAATTAATTAATTAATAAATTAGTTAATGATGTTTTTATTAACTTCTCACACGAAGGAGGAGATGATTATACTATTTTTTTTTTGGTATGTTTCTTAGTTAATTCGTTTTTTTTTTGGGTTTCGTACCGCAAAAGGAAAAAACGGAATCCTTATAGGATCACTTTGTTGTCCGTCCGTCCGTCTGTCCGCCTGTCTGTCTGTCAAGATCCTTTTCCTCGAGAACGTGTGGAGGTATCAAACTGAAATCTATATCAAATACTCAAGTTTACTGTCCCTTAAAGCTGTGAAAAAATTAAACTTCTAAGCCAATGCAATCAAAAGATACAGGCGTTTATGCCGAAAATTTCCGCAAATTTTCTACACTCGCAAGGGAATCGAAACCTACAGGGTACTCAGAATCTTGAAATCTGCTGCGTAGCAACGTCTTATAGCACAGTTAAAGGAAAAATTGCGAAATCCGTATATTTTTAATTACATCATATAATCATCAATAAAAATATTTTTAATAATTTTAAACTTACTACCCCTTTCCTCATGAACGCGTAGAGGTATCAAATTGAAATTCATATCAAATACTCAGACCTATAAGACCTTTAAGCTGTAACAAAATCAAACTTCTATGTCGACGCAATCAAAAGAAACAGCAATTTAAGCCGTATATTTTCAAACACGCAACTACTAGCAAGGGGATTAAAACCTAAAGGGTTGCTTCCAGTCGAAATCGTCGAATCTTGAAATTTCGCATGAAGCAACGATTTATAGCATATATAAAGGAAAAGTGCCGAAAACCTTAAATTTTTAGTTACATCACATATTTTTTTTAGTTTTACGGAACCCTTCATGTGCGAGTACAACTCGCACTTGGCCGAATTTTTTTAAAGACAACACTCGGCACTAAGGAAATAATCCTTCTATTTTGGAGATTTTTCCAAATATATAGTGTATGTTAATGGACGCAAATTACACCCAGACTCAGAACAATAATTTATGGATTGCACAAAGTATTATCCTGCGCGGAAATCATACCTATGGCACTGGCACGGTAGGTCAATGTCTTAACCATTACATCATCTCTGCAATCATTATAATTTTCTATATTTTAGATAATTTTTTTACTATTAACCAAAAAAATTACTGGATCGTATGACACTAAGATTTAATATAATATAAGTATAAATAGCGCTAGTTACTTTTCTTTTTGCCTACCATATAAATAAAAATAAAATAAATAGTATTAGAATTTTTATTATAACCTATTTCTATACAAATCTTTACAAATGGTTAAATCAAGAGTGCTACGGTAGCGAGCTTTGGAGCTATCACCGATACAAAAGGAAAGCAACAAATAAACGAAAATAGAGGGAAACCAATACGATTTAGCGAGTCCCTGGAGAGGTTCTCGTGTCCGCCGACCGAAGCGCATTGTCACTGAGCGTACTGTACTGAGGGAGTTACTTATATAATATGTCGCATTTAGGATTTTCAAAGACAAGGACATTTTCAATTGTCTCTTGCTAAAATATTTGTATATATTAATATAATATATTAGCTGTAGCTCAAGGCATTGACCGCGTGAAATAAAAAAAAAAAAGTTTATTCGATTGGCACAATTTTTCAAAGTTAATTCATAAACCTATTACGCGGGCGAAGCCACGGACAGAAGCTAACATTATTATATTTTTCGTAAACACGTACAATAGTAGATATAAATAAAAATGAATATAAAACTAAAAAAAAACCTTGACAATTTGATCGGAAAGATTTTTCATGGAAAAAGTTAGTACACAATTTTATTAGCATTTAATTTTTGTCGCGCAAACTGAATTACTTTTCCAGAATAAAAGTAGTCTATTTTACTCCTTGAAATATCAACTATCTGCCAGTGAAAACTGTCAAAATAGTCGAGACGCTTTGGCAATTGTTACCCGTGAGGTGTCGTACGAGACGAGAAATAAAACGCTATACCAATACGTCTAACCTGCATTGCATAGTAGATTAATTTCCCTCTCCATGTGGAGGCTCAAGTGCAACAATGAGCTAGATAGGCTATATAATCTGACTCTGTCTCATCCAGTTATTCCACAGCTGATACTTCCAGTATCAGCTGGGTAGAATGGGCCCTCGTAATCTAACGTGTGAAATTTTATCGCCTTTGGCGTATACCACTAGCCATAAGGTTTAAACTTTAGTGATTTAGGTCAGTATAACTAAATTATTTTATGATCATTTTATAAAAGTTTGACGTGTCAGAATTTTAGCAAAATTAAAATGGGATTTTTAAAAATTGTTACTTTTAGTGTTTGCTGCGTCCACTGAAGACAAAGACCGGCTTGCTTGGCGTAGAGAGGTACACGTAGGACGGATCTATGGGGTCACGCGTTTCTTCCTCTGTCGTCCCGGATGGTTTTAGCGGGACGTGACCACTCCATAGCCCGCCGCCAAAAGAAAAAGTGATTGCTGCGTTGTCGCATAAGTAGTAGGGTTAGAATACGTTATAATATAAGTAATCTAGATATATATCAGATGTAATTTCTTGATATTAACTGTATGCCTGATAAAAATTTAAAGAATCTACGCAAAAAAATATACACCACATAAACAAGCTATTAGGAAACCCACTTAAACACCACAAAACAGGCTCTTAATCACGCTAAAAGTAGTAGTTGTATATGTAGAACATTAATTAACATCGGACCTTCCTAATTTATTCAGGTGACAGGGAGCGACATGGGACAACATTAGACTGCTATGTTGGGTCACTCTGGTCGCAACGATCAAAGCGACTTCGACTCTGCAGTCATTTCAAGATTTAAGACATATTGAAATGCCTTAAAGTCTACCATGACTTAAAAGTTTTTGCAAATTATTTTAAAACTGTGAGGGATAGATCCTTAATCCAGTTCATTATTTGTATTGTACAATACTCGTGTGATACATTTATGTCGTAACGACTTCTAATGTTTGCGCGAGTATTATAGGTACCTATACATATTTGAAATAAAATTATTTTTACGGATTCCATCGCGTTTGTATTTAATTTATAATTTCCCGATGCTAAGAACATTTTAGAGCGTTCATTGAATCGGGAGACGGTCTTTCCTCCCGAACTAAAAAAATCAAATACAAATGTGATAGAATCCGTTAAAATTGCATCAGTTATATCATAAAATTGTGTTCTTAGTCTATCATGAAATGTCAGCAATGTTATTATTGTCATGAATGCAAAACTTTAGATAGATAGCTGTTTGTCCTAAGGTAGATGTTGATAGAGATATGTATATATATTTTCAAACAAACAGTGAAATAAATATAACTTATTATAAAATGGCTTTTAATTCATTTTAACGTCAAACATTTTTGTAAACACAAGCCGAACGACAAAGAAACTTACTTGGGTAGCTCATATATGAATCTCAGCTCTATTCATAGATACAGATTTACAATTATTTTTGCATATACGCAAGGTTTATCATAACATACAATAACACCATCAAAGAATTAAATCTGCAAAAAAAAAACTAAACGTAATTAAACTAAATTTAATATATTTGTTATTAAGTAATTAGTAGGTATATATGTGAGTTCTTTTGGAAATTAACAAAACCCCCCTTTTTACAGTTCAGCATCTTATCAACTGTTCGTAAATTGTGTTCAAGAGGAGAGAGAGAGGATCTTTGCATAGTCAAAAGATGGACGGCCATTTAGTAGTACCGACATTTGGTATTCTTAATGTTCGCTTCGTGAAACTTTGTCAAAAATTACGTTTATTACACTACATAATTTAATTACTTATTTACAATGCTTCATATTAGTTTACGTAATATGGAAATGTCATTTTTTTTATTATAATACTGAAGAAATATTTTTGTCAATCTGGTTGTGCTTTCTTTAATTAATGTTAAATTAACATGGAATTTTGAAAATTGACTTGGATTATAAGAAAAATGAAACGTTTCACCATTTCATATTTTAAATGACAATTCAAATGAAAGAATCATCTATCCATTTATCCAATAACTCCTAAACGTCTATTATTCGACCCACACAAAAATACTACTCAGATCCAAATGCATCCAACAGTTCTTTGTGCGTAGTTGAAGATGTCGTCAAATCATGTGGGAGAAAAACAAAAATTTTGTTTGGATACTTGGAAATTTCTTAGTATTATTCAACCGCGCTCTAATTAAAGATTACTATGATTCTTTTGTAATTAAGAAAGCTTTTCTTCCGGATAGCCATTATCAAAGCTTTGTTTCGAATGGTTATTGCCTAATACTGTTATAATATAATAAAAATCTTCAACAGATGTCAGAACACAAAGGAGTTGAACTACAAAGTCGAAAGAGACTTACACACATTATTAATTTTTCTAATGAAAGAGTCGCGAGAGTTTGTAGGGCATCAACGTCAATTTAGTTGACATGTTTACTATTTTTAAGGGAACACCAAAGGCAATTGTAGAACATGAATGAGAGCAAACATGAATGACAATAAAAATAGATCTATTCAGTTTCAAAATGATTTCTTTGATAAGATGTGGCAATAGAAATGTATATTTTTATTTAAACTAGATAAGCTAGCTTATTGAATTATATTACATTCATACCGTCAAAAGTATCTTGACCGATATTAACATTATTTATTAAATTTCATCATCATCACAGCCCATAGATATCTATATGGCCCACTGTTGGGCTCGGGCCTCCTCCGTAATGGAAGAGAAATTAACCTACTATACCGCGCTGGTCAGACGTGTTGGTATAAGGTTTTATTTCGAGTTTTCCTTCTCTTGCATAGATGTTATATGCGTTTTATATCCCTTAGTCGTCTCTTAAGATCACCCACGGGTAAGATAGGGGGTGGTGAATTGTATTCGTACTCTGTCACCACACGGATAGATCACGGATATTATTAAATTTATTTTACTAAAACTCATCAGCGTTTGCTTTTGTAGTTTCTAAGAATAGCTCAAAGTAGCGCTTTTGCTCTACTTTAACCTCAACAGCATATTCTTTACCTTTTAATTTTTTTAATAATTTACAACTGCCTGACCTCAACCTTTTTAGCTAAATTTTGTAAGTCTTTACTGCTGTTGTGATCTTTCCTAATCTTTCAAGACATATTTTCTAATGACTGTATTGTATAGCAGCAAAGAAGCCGTATAGAGTTGATTATCTTTTGATAATTTGAAATAAAACTACTTTTACGGATTCTATCGCGTTTGTATTTGATTTTTAATTTCCCGATGTTTCGAACGCTTTACAGTGATTATGGTCACGGGAGAACTGTTCGAAACGTCGGGAAATTAATCAAATACAAACGCGATAGAATCCGTAAAAGTAGTTTTATTTCAAATGTGTATCTAATACCTACTCGCGTAAACATTAGAAATCATTATCTTTTGATAAATTTCTAAGCAGTTTAGACTGGTGACTGTTCTTTCATTTTAATACGAATGTTTAATTGTATTGCCCTAATTTTTGTGAATAATAATTATTTCGTCAGTTCACAGTTACTAAATAAGTTTAAAGGAATCCTTTTTTATTAATTTTAAAAATTCGCTGCTATACTACTTTTTGTACAAACCCATTGTTATTTAAGCATGAACTGTATTCTAAACTTGTTTAGAATCCCACAAGGTAATTTTAAATAAATTCATTGAGATTTCTGGTGTAGCAATAAGTAACTATCTTAGTAAATTTAAAATTGCTACACTCCTCAATTTCACATTCTTGTGTCTGCCACAAATTCATTCATATTTTTTACATTTATTTTGATTGGTATATTATTATTTAATTGTTAATGAGCACCATTTACGATAATGTCACAAAACATTCACTTTTAATATTAAAAACTATTGTATCTACTACATAATTATACAGTATAATTAAATAAAAGAAAAAGGGGTTTGTCAACTGTCTTAACTCATACATATATCTAATAACGAGTTACGTTCGTATAATTAACTGTTTTGCTCACAGATTAATAAGCGAAATAGAATACTATTGTCTGGGACGAAGGATATTATTCAACCAGCTTACTTTTTAAAAATTTAAATATCTATTTATCGTAATTGCTGTTTAGACATTTTAAAATCTTTGGGTATAAAATTAAGTAGATTTAATATATACTGTGAGAAAGTATCAACTTATCACGACAAAGAGTAAAGACTGGTGTAGTTACCTATATATGAAAAGGAATTAAGTATAATATTTTTTCCGTTCCGTATGGTGACGGAGTAAGAACACAATTTACCACCCCTATCTTACCCGTGGGTGATCGTACGATACGACTAAGGGATATTAAAACGCATATAACATCTATGCAAGAGAAAGAAAACTCGAAACAAAACCCTATACCAACATGTCTTACCAGCGTGGTACAGTAGATCAATTACCCTCCCATTGTGGAGGAGGCCTGAGCCCAACAGTGGGACATATATGGGCTGAGATGATAGGTATAATATAACGTAATTGCTTCCTTCAGTAAGATACTTGGGGCTTAGGCATTGATTTTTTTGCGATGGCTTAAATATTTTTGATCTATATATTGTTTCTTGTTATTGCAAAATGAATTCTACAGCGGATTTCAAACCTAATATAATACTATTTATATATATATATATATATATATATATATATATATATATATATATATATATATATATATATATATATATATATATAGAGGAAAGGAAGGTAATATGGAATACCATTTTCTTTTTTGAGTATAAAAAAATATTCCTCAGAGTTAAAATTGAAATACACGCACTAATTTGTTGGAACATTAATTAGCTTTAATAATAATCTTTACAAAAATAATATAACTATATTTTCTTGACAAAAAACAACCATAAATCAAAAATGTTGTAAAATGACAACCGACCCAAGTTACAGATAATATGGAATATGGTATTCCATATTATCTGCACCAAAATCGTACACACTTTAAACAGTTATTTTATTAACTCAAACAAAATCTTTTTTATAATAGTAATTTTATTAATCACAGTATTTTGTATGGCAATCTTAGAATTAATAAAATATTCAAAAATCAACATAACTTATATGAATAAGTAAAAATCAAACTAATTATAAATCATATTAGTCGAACGATATAAAAAAAAGATCAGAATTTAAAAATGTAAATTATTTGCAATAATCACAAACGTAGTTACCAAATTCATAGCCCGCGCAGTCACAATGCACCCACAATTGGCAAATAAGGCACTGAACCCATTCGTCTCCTTTATCATCTTGGTTATACTTTCTATTGCAAAAAAATCGGCCAAGTGCGAGTTGTACTCGCGCACGAAGGGTTCCGTAAAACTAAAAATCTCGTTTGGTCGACAATTACATTCCCAAGGAGGGTTGACGTCTGGCAGGGGGCCGATCATAAAACTATTGCCAATAACTTTTACATTATGTACTACATACTTTACATTATGTATTAGTACCCTGTAGGTTTTGATTCCCTTGAGAGTGTCGAAAATTTGCAGAAATTTGCGACATAAATAGCTGTATCTTTTGATTGCGTTAGCTTAAAAGTTTGATTTTTTCACAGCTCTAAGGGACAGTACCTAGACCTGAGTATTTGATATAAATTTCAGCTTGATACCTCTACGCGTTCCTGAGAAAAAGAGTCTTGACAGACAGACAGACAGACGGACAGACGGACAGACGGACGGACGGACAACAAAGTGATCCTATAAGGGTTCCGTTTTTTTCTTTCGAGGTACGGAACCCTAAAAAGCATTCTGAACCATTTTGAGGCGGTACCTCGCTTATATTCTCGTCATATGAGAAGAGATCATCGTCATCTTTGTCATGAATATTAAAATTTTCATTGAAACTATTATCTGAAGAGTCGCTAACTGAGTAAACTTCCTTTGATGTCTTTTTTGACGATTTACCCTTGCCTTTCCCTTTGCTCTGTTTCTGCACTTTTTCTTTCCCTTTCACTTGACTTATAGCTATTGTGCTTTTAAATCTCTTTTAAAATCTGCAGATTTTTTGATCTGCGACAATTCAAGGCTTATATGAGCCTTATATGTCATGGCTCATATAATTCATATAATATGAAATACTATACCATATTATATGCACTAACAGTATTCCATATTAGCAACAAGGCAGCATACGCAAAAAATAAATTTTAGATTTAGGGGTTTCAATATACGATGAAAATCAATACACATCCTTAAACTTTAGTGCCCTAAGCATTGTTTGAATATCAGTTATAAAAAACAAAGTAATTATACGTTATGATAATAAAAAATTTAAAACGTGCCAAAAAAATTTTGTCGTACAGCCTTCTAGTTGATCGTGTCTCAAAAAGAAAAGAACAGTATGGCGGATTACTGTCACTTGCACAGATTAATAGGTTCATTTGACGCGTCAAATCCACAACATCGCGGCATAGATGACACTACTAGTTTTTATAAAATCTCAGTATCCCATATTAACTGCATATTCCATATTACCTTCCTTTCCTATATATATATATATATATATATATATATATATAACTAATGGGTGTGTGCATTATGCGGGGATATTGCAGTGTATGATTTAAGTATTTCAATAAGGCAACGGTGCTAAAATTTTATCGTTCTAGAAAGCGGGGTATAACAGCTGCGTATTCAACTATTGGGTGGACTTGTAATGTACAGTTCTAAGAACTAGTTATTTTATCTAAAGATATTGTATATTGTAGATACTTAGGTATATGATATATGAAGGAATATTATTAATATTTTTATTTATTTATTACTGTAAACATTAGATAATAATTAGGTAACGTTATTTAGAAGCAGTTTTTATTTTAGTTTAAGTAAATATTCATGATAGGAAGCAGTTAATTATACTAAACTTATTTAATAAGATTTTTTTTTATTTTATTTTTTTAAAGACCTTGCACTAAGGAAATAATCCTTGTATTGCGGGGGACTTTACAAACATATTAACGCAGATAAATTATACCCAGACTCATAACAAAATTTTGTGGATCGCACAAAGTATTGTCCTACATAACAATCGAACCCACGGCGCTGGCACGGAAGGTCGGTATCTTAACCTACACTATCTCTGCAGTCAAAAAAGTCTTTTGTAGCACTGTAATATGTAACTGTTTATTGTCCCTAATCAATAAAATAAAATAAATTTAACATCATTTTCAATTAATATTTTTGGTGGTTTTTATTTATATAATCTTTATTACCTTATTATACAAGCTCAAAAATAAATTATGCAAGTCAAGTATTTATTTTATTTTCATAAGTATTAAAATAAAAAGTATAACAGAATCAAAAACAATTACCCATTGCAACAACAGGTATCTCGTTTAAAATAATTATGCCTGATTAAACAAAGGTATTTTTAAAGTCTTTCGAGAGTTGCCGACGAAAAAAGCAAAGCATGGCCTGTACTTGAACGATACTTAGCCAAGAATTACCTTACTCCCACATCGACTTGCATCGGATGCACATCTCTAATTTAATAGTAAAAACAAACTGTAATGTGTATAGAATATAGTTCAAATTAGCTTGTTTTTTAATCGTCCCGCCTCTAAGGGGCGTCTGTTCCCCCTCTTTAGTCGGCACCGAGTGCGTTCACACGAGTGACTACTTTTAAATTTTAATCACAACTTGCTTGTTGATTTGGGCAAAAAAGTGAAATGGACGTTCCGTGACAGCTGTACTGTTTGCACTGTGTCATATATATGCACTGCATTTTTATCCAATGTGCGTACTTTAAATTTAATAATTGAATATTTGATTTCCCTATAATTCATTGGTTTTACTGAGAACGTGGGGCTCCTTATATTAATAAGTCGTGACCGAAATCATTTATATGGTAGGGTAAATAAAAATGTTTGCAGAAAAGTTGGGTAATTCCGGTTTACACTTAGGTACCTACATATTTATATATTTATTAGTAGTTTTTTTTAAATACTCTTCATTTAGATATTTCTCTTTTCAATATTATTCTCTTAACTTCATTAGATAGGTAACACATAATTTGTTTTTTGCATTTTTATACTGATTTCAATGGTTTACTGATTGTTCCTTCTTATAATCATTTATTATTTATTGCCTTTTCATATAGCTTAAAGATCTCCGATCATTAAATTCGAATCTTTTCCACATTCAGAGGACAGTTGGCCTTCTAAACGATATCTAGATGGATCAGTATGGGCTTTTGACCCGAGTTTTTCTTTTCTAACTATGATATTATTTGATTACGTCATTTATCTAGGTACTCGTTTCATATGGCACGCCATATGCATAATCAAGAGACAGCCCTATTATTGTATGTTTCCTCCGAAATCATGCAGTTAGATTAAGGTACATAATTAAATAACCTGCCTATAGTTTATAGAATGCCTATAGTATAGGTAGGTAATCATTATCTTAAAAACCCATATGTTTGCTGTAACTTAAGATATTAAATTTATAAGATTTTAAATTACCTATGCAAATATATTTATCTTGAAGATTTAAATGTTCCATCGCTTAACTAATTTCCATGGGAAAGGTAATTGGTGATACCGATAACGTAGGTATAACTTAGGTGACTTTAAATCTATATAGGTATATAAAAGAAAGTTGTGTTAGTTACAAAACTTATAACTCGATAACGGCGGGACCAATTTTTATGATTTTATGTTTTTGAGTTTGTCTTCGTCGGGAATAGGATATTAAAATATGATATTTATCAACAAAAAAAATCATTAAAAAAACATCAGTTCTAAACGTCCATTTGTTGATGATGTAACAAAACGCAACTGACAGCTCACGTCATTACGTGGTCTAATAGTTTGTTTGGAAAACAATGCGAAAAGTTGAAATTAAATCTGACCGCTCAGAGTTCGTTTTGTGCGAGTGTTACAAACTATCACGTATATTGTTATAATAAATCATATTGTGTCTATATTGTCATCAACAATGCCGCGACCAATAAGATCAAATCTTGCCTGACAAAGCCGTAACGCAATTAGAATTTGAAACATCACGAATGTACCTAACCACGGCAGAAGAACAAGATATTGCATATTTTCGTGGCAGCCCGTGAAACGGCTCGGTTGACAATGCGAAATCGTCGAGCAAATCTCAGAGATCAACCATTAGACAATTTTCAACGCGCTTGAAGTAAAATGTCGTATAACACACGGTACTTCTTGGTCTTGCGGGCACGTTATTATTTTAATAACGTGCCCGACTTGAAATTTTGAATTTATATATTATACATATCTATTATCATAATAAAAATAAATAACTTGATAATTTTGAATTACCTAATCGAAATCTGCATCATCTCATTCATTAACTGTTAGGCGGAACGAAGTGTGCCGGGTCCGCTAGTACCTACTTAATAAATACGTTGGTAATTGTTTTAGTAGTCTATGCAGTGAGGCATTTTAACTATAACTCTTAGGCAGAATTCTGTAAGTAAGCAGATGAAAGTGTATATGAACCTTCAGTTATGAAGGTATGAAAGAATCTAAAACATGTTTCGGTATACGAAAATGCATCTATAACTAAGCACTTAGCTAAAAATCAAATTATCTAGATATATAGTTTAAATTACGTAGGTAACTATTAGGATTACCTATCCAATAAACTAATTCTTAATCATAAAATTTAAGACTGATGCTACTAAATTAACTTCGAAGGATTATTTTAAAAAGGGCCTATAAACGGTTGCATTGATCTCTTCATAAAATAAGACCTATATAACCTATTAGGTAACTACCTATGTACCTACTTATTATTTAATTTTTTTGTCATATTAATTTTTAAGGCATGATAATAGGTATATCCTGTAGGGGAAGGTTGCGATCAATGGACCAGCGCTTTCTTTGGACCACCTAAGTAATTCAAAAATTAGACAAGTTAGAATGTGTTCAATCTATTGTTAGGCAAAAGTACCGAGCCCAGTAAATACCCCTCAAACCTCAGGATCACCATGCCATCCATTGCGGAGTAACGTGTACGCACGTGTTTGTGAGGACGGCGATATAAAAATTACACAACGAAAACATCCATGTAAGTATTGTAATACTTTTGTTTATTAAGCGATAGTATTCTATATTGATAGAATATTAATCTGTATTTTAGTAGGTGGTTGAGAAGCTTTCCGATTTCATACCCTTTTTTAATAGAAATATATTTTTAATTTAGCATCTAGTTGCTACCATTGGCCCACCATGGTGATGCTATGATTGGACTGGTCCAATCAAAGAAACTTTAATATACAACTTTTTTGAATGTTTTGTCAGAATGTCGAAAACTATAGGATTAAACGAAGCATCTAGAATTAATGGTGTTCCAAAAACAACTCTAAAACATAGATTGGACGGTAAAAACCAAAAAGCTGTGGAAGTGACTCAAATTATAGGATCAGAAGGTGACTTCCTGCAGTATTAGAAACGGAACTTGGCAACCACATTATAGAGATGGAGAATTCATTGTATGGAGTTACTCCTAAATATGTCATGAAACTAGCATTTCATTTAGCCGAAAAAAATATAATTAAGCATAGATTTAATCAATAGAAAAACCTAACTGCAGGAATGAAATAGTATTACGCATAAACACCTACATTTTGTAACTAATGTTTTAAGTTTTAAAGTGTAACGTTAATCGTTAATTATGTGATTGCGATTGTTCTCATTAATAAAAGTTGATTAAAATTATGTGGTTTAATCATATTACCATGATTGGACCTTTTGTCTATAGCTTTCTAAGTCCATTGATGGCAACTGGGCGGTCCATTCAATGCAACGGTGGTCCAAAGAAAGCAACGCATTTCTAAATCGTTTTAACACTATTCTGCTAAAATTGCTCAACTTTAAATTGAAATAAATACAGCATCGTATTTGTATTGAGAAAGGATTAAATATTAATCATTAGTTTTATTCTATCACTTTTATTTTATTAGATATGACACTTTAAAGTTATGTGGTCCAATCATCGCAACTTTCCCCTAGGTATAGCATATATAACTTAGACAACCGGGTGCTATACCTATTATATATGTTGAGTAGGTAAGACATGAAGAATTATTATTTTAAGAATTATCTATCCTTTAAATATTTTCAATATAAAATCATAAAATAGGTAAAAAATATTATTAAAAAATTATTCAACCTAATGTTAAGTGGTCCTACCACTTATATTATCTATATCTAGATATAATTTAGTAAGTATATTTAAAGAACCATATTAGTTACTTATATAAAAATTAACATATAATAACGGTTATTGCAGTTATATTTTTTTTAGTGAAATCAACAAAATAATTAATGCGATTCGTCACAATTCGCGTATCGGCGGCCATTTATGCTACTATTACCAACTTAACTTCGATAAGATTTATTGCATAACGTCATGGTTAGTTGGACTTCCTCGCACATAATAAATTGTTATTAATACAAAAGGAGAAAGACTGAGTTTAATTTTCCGCAAATTTGATCTAACGCTATAAATGTAGTTGCAATCTTGCTAGTAGACGTTGATTTTCATTATACATTGCCTCTGTTAGCCTTTACTGGTTCTGCCTGGATTCTGGCAATCTAATGTAGTTTATAAACTAACTCTAATTGAACGATTTAGGGCGATAGGGCTATAACAACTAGGTATTTCTTTCTAATAATATTTTCGTAAAAAACATTGTACCTAGAGTCTAAGTTCATTGTAGCTGCTATCGTTACTTGGGTTAGTACTTTAACAGTTCACTAAAAAAAAACCTTCCTTTAAAATTATATTTTTTTTTCGTACAACTTACAATTATTATATCTCAAAAGATTTTTCGTCACATTAATTATGCGGGTAATATTAATACGCATTTAAAATAATTTTAAAGTAGGTAGGTAATTAAGTCAATATTTTATGCTATAATTTAACTACTCCCTTATCAGTTAATTATCTATAATTGAACGTTCTCTTGTGGCGATAATTTACGAAATTGCTTACGGTTATTACTACCTATATTATTTCGTAAAGAAATAAATATTTAAGAAATTCAAAAATACCAAATTGGCGGTTTCAAGGTACGCACAATGACATGTTTAAAGTATTGGTCAGTGTTTATTCACAATTATTAAAATCTACTTAGCTAAATGTGCACATAACTCCATTTAGAAACTATTTACATCAAAGTTGTGAAGGGAAATGAATTAATGAATGTCCTCAAATATTATGACGGAATAATCGGCGCACAGGCATGGCAAGTAATACATTGAATATATACCCACAGCGTAGGCGCACCAAGTAATTCGAATAAATACCTCGATACAATCGACTCACCGTTTAACGAGAGCGCCTTTTCCACGCCGCGGTGAACCGTTTAGCGAATTTCAATAGTTATCACGCGGAGAAAAACTCGCGAAAGGGATAGACGCGAGCTATACGGCCAGCGTGAGCGGGACGGACTTTAGAAGAAAGAAGTAATAAAAAAGTGGTAGTGTGTGCGTGGTCGGAGTGTGGTATAGGGCGGCGATGCAGGCCCCTCCCTGAGGCGCACCGCCTCGCACCTCGCCGCCGCCTCAGTCGAGTCGACAACGCGCCGAGTCGCACCGGTCCGCTTAACCCGCGTCTCACGCGCGCGTCAAAAGTTTCTGCCAAAACACGACAAAGTTTCTACCACAACTTGCAAACGCCGCTCTTAATATCGATGCAAGCAGCGAATGTTATTACAAATATTACTTTTTAAAATATTAAACAGTTCGTGTTGCATTTAATTCTGTGATATTTACGATTCCTTCAACAAACTATTATTATTTATCTGGTATAAATAAATTTAATTTTACATTTATAAGTTAGCTAGAATATATTTTGAATTGTGTACGAATTGTACCAATTTTGAATAACCACATACAAGTGTAAACTGAGGAATTATTTTATTTGAAGTTGCAAAGATTATGTATTGCAACATCGATGGGATGTTCGGACGGTGACAGCGCGTGGTCGGCCGGAGGCAGGCTAAGCTCGCAGGCGGTCAACTTGATGCTGCTACAGGGTGAAGCTCGGGAGAGGCAGGGGTCCGCCATGGACGAGGACTGCTCTGCGCGACCCTGCGCCACAGACTTCTCCATCGCCGCTATAATGGCAAGGGACAGGCAGGAGAGGAGAGAGAGACGAAGGCACAGGGAACCCACAGAGGACACGTTAATGCCTTTAGGTAAGTTTTGTTTAACTAAAGATATATTTCTAATAAGTATCTATTAGATATTCTTCAATATTAATAACCGAAGTTTTAATAAAATAATATTTATACAAAACAAAATATTATTACAGGGAATCTAAAAGTATTTTATAATATTTGTAACAATGCAAATTTGAAACAAATCTCTAGCAAGTATAAATAAATACACATATACATATTTTCAAACTGACATGACTTTTAGTCAAATTTATTAAATAATATCCTTTTATATTATAAAATATTCATTTGTCAGTAGCTCTAACTAATTTATCAAATAACGACACCTATTTTTTTAAATGGAACTAATCCTACCACACATCTCCCACCACTGTAACGCCTGTAAGCCATAATCCACAATGGTCTCTGTATAAAACACCGAGGTTTGACCCTCGGAAAGTCCCGGGAAACACTTCTAATTGTCTTAGGACCCGCAACAACTAATAAATTTATCAAATGTCGTTACATATTTATTATATACATATTTTCAGAATATAATTACTAATAAACATGTTATACACACATATTTTTATAAAATATTAAGAGTATATAAAACCCTACCTACTCATGTTTGAAGATGAGAATCATCTTAACATATAGTCCTACTCGTATTCCATCTATGACTTAAATATAATAAAATTGTTGACCTGTAAAGGTTTATATTATTATAATAGTTCAATAAATAGGACATTTTATGAATTATTATGCCTATTGCCTTCGAGCGAACACGACCTATAATGCGTGGTTATTATCTATATATTTTCTTCTTAAAACATCTAGTACCAATAGCTAGATTCAGGCTACTAGTAGTTATCCTTTGCCTCTTCCAGAAAAAAAACAAAAGAAAATATATTTTGCATAAACATTATACTTACTACTATTTAACAATAGTTTTGTTTCAATTTTTATAATAATGTTATTAAAAATATATATCATTAGATATAATTTTTAATAACATTATTTACCAACTTTCGGCATGGTTATACCTACCTACTATCTAATATAAATTATTCCCTTACGGTATCAAGTATTGTTTAACAGATAATTATATCAAACAAAATATTAGAATACATATTTATAATTATTAGAATAATGTTAATAAAATAATTAACAATAAGGCTAAATTGAAATATAATGATTTTTATGATTAAGAAAATGAAATTGTAAGTGTTTATGGAGTATCTTAAACTCCCTCTCTGTTCGCATATACCTACTTATAAAGTAAGATGAAATACGTTAATAGCCCACACGTGTTGTAAGCGATAACTAAAGGAATCACACAGATTAAATATCATTTACCTAAAAGTGGTGCATGTCATGTATCAAAAACTATCTACATAAAATCTAAAATTTTAAGTCAAAAATATAATTCTGTTGCTTTATATTCGTTTGCTAATCTCTCTATATTTTTGAATGTATATATTTAGGTACAATGCATTGATTTCCTTTCTAATTTTTATCAATGATAATATTTATTTATAATATTTATTTTTAATAATTAACTTAACAAAATATTATTTAGTACTACGGAATGATGAATTAATGAACCTATTCAATAACCTAAAATTAGGAATTTAGATAGTTTAATAACAAAAAAATATCCTAATTTAAAAACAACGCACTTATTGCATGCAAAATCTGGGTAATATTTTATATTTATTATACACCGTTAAGTAGTATCTAGTAAATATATTTATAAATTATATTGGTAGATACATATTTATCATGCTAAGACTAAATATAATCTTGTGTTAATATGCTTAAAAATTCCTAATAATTTAATGATCTAAATATATCCGTGTGGTGACGGAGTAAGAATACAATTCACCACCCCCTATCTTACCCGTGGGTAATTGTATGAGGCGACTAGGGGATATAAAACGCATATAACATCTATGCAAGAGAAGGAAAACTTGAAACAAAACCCTATACCAAAACGTCTGACCAGCGTGGCATAGTAAGTTAATTTTCCTCCTATTACAGAGGAGGCCGGAGCCCAACAGTGGGACATATATGGGCTGTGATGATGATGATAATGATGAAATATATTATTTTCTTTTACTTAAAAACTGCATATTAATTCTACTTAACTACCATTATTTTATTTTGTTCGCTATATAAATTACACGGATATTTATATCACAAGCCATGTTTTATTTTTCAAGGCGTAGGTGAAAACAGCAAAACATACTGTATTTTTTTCTTATTAAATATTATGATTAACCGCCGGCCTGACATCAGATCTACTTAGGTCCATTGATGTTGGTGGTAACTAATACAAATCGTGGCACTCTGTAAAGTATTTTTAATAGTGGTAGGAACACGCTGTGGACAGTTTTCTGTCAACAGCCGCGGACCGTTCCGTTCGGGTTAGTACCACACTCCCGCAGAAGATCGACGTCTGAGCAATGGCAATATGCTGATGTGCTTCATTCGGTGAGCGAGAGAGCCGGAAGCCCAACTGGTGTGGGTTTGGGGTTTGTATTGGTAAGCAGCGGCCTAGCTATTCCCTTGGTATTGCAAAGATCCATGGGCGGCAGTGACACTTACCATCAGGTGTGATGTCTGCTCGTTTGCCACCATAAGCATTAAAAAAAAAGGTATTGGTTATCAAAATGAAATCAATTCTTAGCCTCAGATGTTAACATAATTACTCTAAATAACTAAACAATCAAACCACGCAGGTAGTAAAATTTAACAAATTAATTAAACACAAATTAGACAAAATCTGTGTTTTTAAATTATTAAAAAATCTTTATAAGTATTGATTATTATTAGCTGTGTGGTAGCGGCTACAAATACTACCAACCCTTACTTTGCTCGTAGATGTCGTAAAAGACAACTAAAAGCCTTATAACGACCTGGGCCAATTCTATCTGATGCCAAACGGTCAACAATTACATTCCTAACGAGGGTTGACGTCTGGCAGGCGGCCGGTAATAAAACTATTGCCAATGACTTTTACAATATGTACTATGAATGAAGAGTACATATTGTATCGACCCCAAGTAATTGGGATAAGAGTAGAAGACTGATGATGATTAGATATTATTTGATAACATTATTAAACTCTGAAAGGATTTATAGTTTTAATAATACCATAAGGTAATTAATTACCGACATTATATAACTATTTTCCGTGTGGTGACGGAGTAAGAATACTATTCACCACCCCATATCTTACCCGTGGGTGATCGTACGAGACGACTAAGGGATATAACACGCATATAACATCTATGCGAGAGAAGGAAAACTCGAAACAAAACCCTATACCAACACGTCTGACCAGCGCGGTATAGTAGGTTAATTTCCCTCCCATTACGGAGGAGGCCCGAGCCCAACAGTGGGACATTTATGGGCTGTGATGATGATGATGATGATATAACTATTAGTTGGGTTGTGTTTAGGTGCGTTTATTTTCCTTATATTATAAGCATAACTTAAATCTTCGTAGCAAGTAGTTGGAATTTTTCATATATATCTATTTATATAACCTAGAAACAAACTGAAACTTAGCTTGAAAAATTCACATATAAATTTGTATTATCTAAAAATTAAACCTATTTAATGTTTAACAAAAATTTTGAAAATATGTACAAATAATAAATCCCCCTATTCTATATAAATTCATATCCAATCCGTATTAAGCAAAATGGTGATTCCATTTTTTCCAGTTATTTATTGCAATGTTCTCTTATCGGGGATATATTATTAATGTTACCTATCAGCGATGTATTGGATACAAAATTTACGTTACCATAATTAATAAATGGATTTTATACAAATAATATGAAGTATCAGTGTATTGAAATAACAAACGCCTGCATACAAGTAGGTATATTAAATTTGAATAATATTGAAACTTTGAAACGTTACTTTTGGACGCATATAGAATGTCGAATTTACAACAGATATTACATTAAAAGCTATCGACACATCATAAATATCTAAATTATACAGAGTTAATACCTAGATCTCCAACATTCGCAATGCACTATACCTATATCAAAAGATTGATTATTACTGATGACATATCGTTGCATTTACGGAGGCCCATCTGTAATAGAAAGACATATTAAATGTCAATTTTTTATTGTCAACTAACAACGAAGCAAAGAGCTAAAGATCTGATGTCGATAACTTAGTTATTCGTAGCGGAAGACATGATAGTCAGAACAGAAAATATATTTAATCAATTAGCCTAAACCAAGGACGATAATTTTATAATCCCCATGCTTGGCTGTGGTGGTTTGGTGATTGTAGTTGCTGCTATAATTATTCCAAAAGAGCACTGCTGCTCATTTTCCCGGTGACCTTTCAGCCGATTTATCCAATTCCCACGGTAAAATAAAGTGTTCACCATACCTTATTGTACTTCCATGCCATGCCACATGAAGAAACAAAATATACCTGATATATCTAAAATTGTGTTATTATATTAAATTTAGAGCCAGAATTTAAATATAATATTATTTGGATATTATATTTAAATTCTGGCTCTATTTTCCGTGTGGTGACGGAGTAAGAATACTATTCACCACCACACATCTTAGCCGTGGGTGATCGTACGAGACGACTAAGGGATATAAAACGCATATAAAATCTATGCGAGAAAATGAAAACTCGAAACAAAACCCTATACCAACACGTCTGACCAGCAGGGCATTGTAGGTTAATTTCCAACATTACGGAGGAGGCCCGAGCCCAACAGTGGGACATTTATGGGCTGTGATGATGATGAAGATTATTTGAATCAATAACTAAATATAAAACGTCTATAAAAGAGTCATGTTGTGTCCTGAGTCATGTTGTTATTTCAATTAGATACCAATATTTTAGTATTTTAAAATAAAAATAGGTTAAAACTAAAAGGTGTATAGTTTAAATTACATAATAATGCCAATCTAATTAAAAACTAACATATACAGTTTAACTATACTTACCTACCGATGAGTGAATCCTATTAGATATGAGCACCTTATTTAAACTATGCAGGACACCAACTAATAAAATACTTGATCTTTTCTTAAAGGCTTAAAATTTATGATACTACCTTATAGTAACAGTAAGTTTGATAGTGTAATAAAATTAAAAATGGAAACTAAGTTTTTATATCTTTAACAAGAAAACCTTTGAATTGAAACTGCATCATATATTTTGGACATTATTTATCAGGTGCCTAAAGTATTTTTATTGATACACCTTTGATAATAAATTGTGTGTTATAAAAACGGATTCATTTGTAGAAGCTGCTGTTTTGTATTGTTATTTTGTATTTTTAAATTGTTTGAAATTATAATCATCATTTGACTTTGAAAATTAAAATATAGCATTTTTACTTGATTAATTAATTAATACAGCCAGAAGGCACGTGTAGCAGTACATAACGCAGTGCTTGTCCCAACATTACTGTATGGAAGCGAGAGTTGGGTATGCAGAAAAGAGTATGATAGTAAAATTAATGCGGTCGAAATGCGATCTCTGCGGAAAATCTGTGGAGTTAGGCTGACCGACCGCATTCGTAACGACGACGTAAGAGAGCGAGTAGGTATGAAAGAGAGTATTGGTGTAAAGATGCGAAAGGGAATGCTCCGATGGTTCGGACATGTGGAAAGAATGCCGAACGAACGCCTGGTTAAGAAGATATACAATGCGAAAGTGGAAGGATGTAGGTACCGAGGGAGACCGAGACTAACCTACCTTTTTTTTTTTTTTTTTTTTTTTGCGGTGGGCTATGGACGTCGCACCCCGCCAAATCGGTCCGGGGTGACGGAAGAGGCGGCGCGCAACCCCATTGATCCACCCTGCAAGCACCTCTTCTTCGCCGTACGAGCGGGCCACCGGTACCCGATCTTTGTCTTCGGTGGCCCGCTCGGCGGTATGCCCTCTTGGGCTCCTCTCCTGTCGACGCCCCGACAGCTTTCGCCGTCGAGGCGTCGTCCTCACGCGGTGGCCTCACGTCGGGTGACCGGTCAATTCCCCGGTCCGATCACCCGAAGCCTC
Organism: Lymantria monacha; assembly: GCA_905163515.2. NCBI lineage: Eukaryota > Metazoa > Arthropoda > Insecta > Lepidoptera > Erebidae > Lymantria > Lymantria monacha. The sequence continues at coordinate 12,924,409 of LR991084.1, read as the reverse complement.
GGTTAGGGCGGCATCAGGCGCAGGTATTCGCGCCTGCGCCGCCCCGGCCGCGGGCGGCGGCCCGGGTCACGGGAATCCTCCCGGGCCAGTTCCGCCGCCTCCTTCTGCGAGATGACAGCCTCGCAGAAGGCGGCGACCGCGTCCCAATTCCTGACGCTGTCGACCATCGCTCGCGCAACAGCCGGCAGCGTCAGGTCGGCACAGATGACAGCGACGAGGTCACGGCGCTGCCCGTCCCAGCCCGAGACTAACCTACCTAGACCAGATCGGTCATGTACTGAAGGAAGGTGGAGTCAAGAGTCTCCGAAACCGGCGAGCGTGTATGAAGAGAACTATGAATGATGAGGAAGCGAGTGAAGTATGCAGAGATAGAGTTCTCTGGCACTCTGTTCTCTCTGCCTACCCTGCAAGGGATATGGCGTGATGATATGTATGTATGTATGTAATTAATTAATAAGTTGTTTTTAATTTGATATATATATTATGCATTATAAAATTATTACGCTTTATAAAAGGCCCATCAGATAAACAATTAGAAAAAGGCGTCTTAAAGTATCTGAAGCATCTTATAAACATTTTGGCAGTATTAGATTTTGTGCTTCATACGTATGCATCGATAGTGTAGTTCTGCATCAAATAGCATTTAAATCTTTGACGTTAATCAGTCTTTACGCTGTAAATAATATTCTATTAACTTTAGGAGATTAATTTTCATACTCAAATATGCTTCTTACAAGTTATGAAGGGCTATTGAGATTGAGTAAACAGGTTTTTGAAAATTATGTAGCCGGGTCTTAATGGATTAAATTAAAATATACTGTTAATTGCCATTGAAGGAAATCTCTCATATCATTTTTCGTGATTCGAAGTACATAGGTTATACTGTAAACTTATGGCTAAGTAGCCTGATTCATCTATAATGCTGCGCATATGTTTGTACGAGTATACAAAGAGTAATCAGCAGTATAATTTTTCACTTGATCTACACAAAAATACAGAAAAAGTTCACTAAGCTACGATCTTTTTGATCTTTATTTATCATTTATTCTTTAAAAAAATATATTTATTAATTTAAGAATATTTAGTTACAAAAACAGTATTATCGCTTTTTTAAGTGATTACTCAAAATCTTTTAATATTGAACACTTATTTTACAAGTACTTAATGATTATTTGTGAATGTTATAAGTAACATTACTTAATGGTAATTCACTCTATATACTTAAAGTATAAAAGGTACAATACTACAAGTTCTTTATTTCTTTTAATTATTACAGAAATATGGTCAGAGTTGATACGAAACTTGTATGTAACATTAGACTTCATTAGGTTGTGATTATAAGGCATGATTAAAATATTTCATTGATTAAATATGATTGAATGGCCCGATCTAATCTATTCTCTACCTAGTAAAATATATTTTAAATATCTATAATTTCACACAATTGTAATATATCATGTAATTTAATTTTAATAATTTTTGTTATATTTCTTTTTTACAAGTTCGCAATATTTTATTTATATCTATTTAAACACCATTATAACATTTGAAATTGTTAAAATTAAATATTTATATAATTTTAAATTATTTAGCAAGGGAATTTATTAGACGATTTTAATTAAAATCTTTGTCACGATGCTATAAGAATATAATTCAGTATCATATCTTTTTGTTGCCTGTTCCGTGTGATGACGGAGTAAGAATACAATTCAGCAACCCCTCACTTACCTGTGTGCTCGTAAAAGACGACTAAGGGATAAAATATGCATATAACATCTATGCAAGAGAAAAAAATCTCAAAATAAAACCCTATATCAACAGGTCATACCAGCGTGTTGTAGTAGATCAATTTCACTCCTAGTGTGGAGACAGCTCAGGCTCAGCAGTGGAACATATATGAGCTGAGATGAAGATGAGCTAATAAATGTCCTATTAATCTCTATGCCAATTAGTTTGAACAACATGGTATAGTGGGGCATTTGCTCTACCATTTTGAAGGAAGTACCATTCGTGGGAGTGTAAGCTAAAAAACAATAAAATAAAGGTTACAATGTATTCTTAAATTTATAAATACATAACACATATATATTTTGTAAATATATATCGTGCCTATTTAAAATATGCGTTATGTTTATTAGATTAATCATCATTATGTTGTCATTATAGTTAAAATATTGAAATATTTTACTAATTAAATATGACTAAATACATCGATATATGCCCATAAATCTAAATACACCTATCATTTTAAATAAATTATTATTTATAGTAGTCTATAAAATTATGATCGACTCTTCTTAATATGTCTTGTAAACCTCCATAAAATTTTGTATTTTTGCATCTTCCTAAACCGATATAATAAGCTTGTTGGCAGCGACCAATACGCTATTTTATAGAGTGCGAGACTGAGGACAGAATAAATTATACAAATATTTGTTAAAAGTATGTGATAAAGAAATTAAGAGACGTGTGAAATTCGTGTATCTAAAATCTATATTTAAAATGTCGGATAATGATGACACGTATCTTATCATCAAAGCGAATAATATTTTAGTGGCTTGTTAACTAAATATAAGTTGTTACGATACAACAATCTCTGGAGCAGTAATGGCCTAGGTTGTTGCCGTATTTATTAATTTCTTCAGAAATAAATGTTTGATTATTGTGTCTATTTTTTTCTCTTTTTGATATATAGTTTATAATTAAATTTACTCTTATTATATATAAACATTTTTTTTACAGAAAAATTTGTAGACGCAGCAGCGTCAGCATCAGGTTCTCCTTCGCCTCCTCTCGCGGAATATGAGCGAGATTCACCTGTAGATGTTTCTTCAACATCTGAGGCTGGTTCCGCCAGCGGTGCACCCGGCGGATCTAGGCCATTATCCCCTCCTCCCAGAAATCCACAGCTCGTGGAACGATGGTCTAGCGAAGAGATGCGACATATACAGTGTCACCTCGAAACTAAAGAACTTTGGGACAAGTTTAATGAATTAGGAACAGAAATGATCATCACAAAAACTGGAAGGTGAGTTTTACATTTTTCTTTATAATATTTTAGATAGTGATAAGTATATGTTATGTAAATAGTCTTCTCGTGGGTGAAGGATTAAAATATCATGTTTCATTGCCTTTTACCATGGATGACGTAAAATCGCCTAAGAAAGCAAGGAGCTATTTATAAAACCCGATTACGAAGCGAAAAATGATGTCACAAGTGGGATTCGAACCCGCGCCTATTGGGATTCCGGCCCAATCGTGCTGCCACTACACCACCGTGACTTATTGTAGGACATGCAAATTTCGCTTCGTATCATATTTACATCTTAAGGCAGCACGATTAGGCCGGAATCCCAATAGGCGCGGGTTCGAATCCCGCTTGTGACATCATTTTTCACTTCGTAATCGGGTTTTATAAATAATAAAACGAGAGGTGTCAAGGGACACCTGGATGGAACGAAGTTCCTTTCGATTAATTAGTGAAGGAATTGTAATAAAATTTTATTTTTTTTAAGTTATAATAATATTTTTGAAGTACTTAAAATTTCTTTAGGCGCGACTAGGGAGTAACTCAGATTTTTTTTCAATAGGATCATAATCTATTACTAGATGGCGCTGTAACAAAGTTAATGGATTCTAAGAAGACATGTATTAGAGTCTAAATCGCGCTATAGAAATTTTTGCAAATTTTAACTATATATATTAAAATTTATAATAGAAATGATACACAACCGGAGGTGTCAAGGGACACCCGGATGGATCGAAGTTCTATTTTAATTATATAATTTTTTTCTGCCTTAAGCGATTTTTATCGTTATATTTTAGCCAATTTGCAAAATATCTTTATAAATTATAGCCTATGTGTTATTCTGATGTGCAAGCTATATTACTATAAATTTCATCAAAATCCATTCAGTAGTTTTTACGTGAAAGAGCAACAAACATGTTCACATCCATACATTATTACAAACTTTCACGTTTATAATATTAATAATAGGATATACAATTCCACTAGACTACCAAAACTTTTCGGCCCCGAGCTCGAACGCGAGCCGGCCACGCGGCCCGGTCACGGGCGAAAATAATTTCGTTGCGCATTATTTTGATTTTGCTATATCTCTTAAGGTATTGATTTAATTTGCATGGTCTGAAGGAAAAAAAATATCTTCATGAAATGCTCAAGCCAACTAATGTATTTAAAATGATAAGGATTAATACAGTATTTGTGTAAATAGCTTTTCAATTACCGTTTTATAATAGAACATTTTTTAAAGTATTAAAATGGATATAGTATGTTATCCTTAAGAGATAGATATATACCATCGCGGACTTTTTTGTAGGCCTTTTTAAGCTGTATAATACTGTAGTACTTTATTTTCATCTATTTCGTAGGGTTCAGCCAGCGTTTGCAATGTAAGCGCAAAATAATGTGTTTATTTACGACATCACATTAGAAACCTCTAAAATTATCAGTGTTTCTTCTAGTACATTATGCATATATTATACATATAAACCTTCCTCTTGAATCACTCTATCTATAAAAAAATCGTCGCGACACCACACTGTTCAATGCGAAATAGAAATGAAAATATCTGGCTTGCTTTCTATAAGAGAGCCGACGAGCGACGCCGCACAGCTTACAATAGCTTACTATAGCAAAAAGTGTCGTGACAACTTTTCGTAAGAATTTTTTCCGTCCAGCCCCCTTTCACAACGCGCGATAAGGAACTTCGTTCCAATAATTAAGCATATTAAATGCTAAATTTCAGTAATTTAAATATTTAAGCAAGGAGCTAATTTAAGTACTAGATTAATAATCTGGGCATCTTATAACCACAACTGTAATCGCCAATTTGCCTACCTAACGTGGCGGATATGTCAATATTCCTTCCATCGTAGTTAGGATCGGTATGGTTATAAGTAGTCTATACTCATAGACAGTTTTAATTCAATTGAAGTACTTTTACTATTTTATCACGGTATAAAATACTCTTATACCGTGATAAAATACCGTTCTCTGGCACTCTGTTCTCTCTGCCTACCCTGCAAGGGATATGGCGTGATCATATGTATGTATGTAAGATACTCTTAATTGCATTTTAGTATATTACTAGTGAATATTTTATGGAAGGTAACGTTTCCTTTTCTTATTTCAAGTACATATATACCGTCTTCAGTCCTCTCAGTCACGTTTGGGGTAGTATATTATACGGACCTTGTAGCAACTCGAGAAAATTGCCGTGCTTTCAGGCAGTTCTGCCATATCTACTGTTTTTTTTTCATATCCGTGGTGCTGTACTGCTGCGCTTCACTTATCAGTACATCCACTTATCTATTGGCCTATTAGCCAATTTTTGCTTCATGTCCCCCGATTTGCATAGGAGAGAAGTGCAATTTTTCCAACTCATCCTGTTTTTTTTTCTAATTAAATTTGTTGCGGGTCCCAAGAAAATCAAAATCGTTTCCCGGGACTTACCAAGGGTCAAACCTCGGTGTTTTATACGGAGACCATAGTGGATCCTGGCTTACAGGAGTTACAGTAGTGGGAATGTGTGGTAGGATCAGTCCCAAAAAAAAATACCCTCTTATAAGTCACGAGGCATCCATAACAAGAGAAACAAAAGACATAAATTTGATTCGAACTCTACTTCTCTTACAGTGATATTAATTGCTGATATCTTTTAATTATTAGCACACCTATGGCGAAAAGGAAAGGCAATAATAAAGGCGATAATAAATTCAATTTTATTCCGTCATCACACGTAGAACATCATACAAAATATTGTCATCATAACATCTTTGTGTATTATTAAAGAGCGTTATTTTTGATATAAGCGTATAAGTCTACTGTTATGTTAAATTACTATATATTTATTAGGTACTAGCGGCCCGTCCCGGCTTCGCACGGGTGGACATTTATTTTTTAAACATTTTGGCATAAACGTACAGTAAATGCAGGACACACTTAAATAATAAGGTATTTAGCAATAGCGTATCCTCCAGGGCTCCTTTTGCGTCACCGAAGTTAAAATCGAGTACCGGTGGTCCGCTCGCACGGCGAAGAGAGAAGGTTTTACGGTGGGTCTATGGGGTCACGCGCCGCCTTTCCGTCACCCCGGACCGATTCAGCGGGGCGAGACGCACCCATAGCCCACCAATAAAAAAAAAAAAAAAAAGGGCTCCTTTTGCGTACGTGACTTGATGATTGAAAACTATTTATATATTGAAGTATTTATAGTGGCATAACTACAATAGTTAGACACATGCTATTGCATCATTTTTTGTAGATATTGATATGTTCTTTAACATTGTGGAACATTTTTTTGTTCTACCATCAATAGTTTTCGCAGCACATGCGATGAAAGATATTTTATAGGCAATTTTTGCACCTTGGGTAACATTATTGTAGTTTTAGTAGGGATCCTTATTTTTTTTATTGCAATAAAAATAGCCTATATTAATCAGTGATAATGTAGCATTCAAATGGTGAAAGAATTTTTAAAATCGGTCTAGTACTTTTTGAGCCAATTCGTTACAAACATACTTACATACAAACCTTTCCTCTTTATAATATTAGTATAGATATAGATATATAAATACGTAGTAACTTATAGCGACATGTAAATAATATATACTATGGTCGTGTATACTTAAATCAGTCATAAGTATCGCCATTTACATGGGCGGATCGTACAAATTACATATTTATTTGAAGAACGGATGTGTCTGCCAATAACTGCCGGCATTCAACTTAACTGTTAATAATACACATGGTTAGGTTATAATTCACTGCCTATAGTGGAATTTTAGCCGTCATTAATATTTCGTTAATTATAACAAGATTTTGATTCATTACACATTGAATAAATTGACGTAAAAAAACACGGATCTTAAAGCGTATAACGAAACGAATTGATTTTAGGCTCTCGTGTTGAACTTGACGAGAAATTAAAAACTCTGTGGTAGGTGGGTAATCGTATCACGATTGTTGGTTAACGAGATCAAGGTAATATTGACGGTGCGTTTCAGAGTTGATAAGGTAGGTGGTACAGTGTACGGGAGCGGCGGAGCGAGGCGTGTCGGTCGTGGCGCGGTGTCGAACAATGGGCAATTGACCGCCGCCTCTCCCGTTTGCAACTGACCGCTACTCGAACGTAAAACAATCATACCACACTCAAATCAAACTGTTCGAGTGTCGAAATCACAACAGTTAAAACACAAGAAAAAATACATATAAAATTAATTGGCCAAATGCGTGGTGCTGACCACGCATATTAAAGGGTTAACGCAAGAAAATTAATCTTTACTAAAAAATGAAATATCTCAAAACTGTGCGACGTTTCTCCCATAAATCTATCCATTTTCCGCTGGCCTTATTTGTTAGATCTTTAAATAAGGCCAATATTCGACTTTTAGAAATGTATGTATATAACGATAGTTCTCTTAATTGGTCTGAAAATTTTAATACATATAATTATGCTCTTATTGTTTCCATAATTTCATTACGCTATTGTAAAACTGATGTAGATAAAATTGAATATAAGTGAAGAAAAAAATGACTAGAACTATAATGCTCATTACCTAGATTACCCATCTAGAATATTTGAACACATGTAGGATATACAGAATTACCAGATGGGTATGGTGCCGAGTATTATCAGATGGGTAAGATTCTGTAACATTGGCCGGTCCAATGGCGATGGGGACGGAATACGGTGAGTTATGGAGCTACGCGCCGCCCTTACGTCGCCCCGAATGGAACGGACCGCGTGTGTCCAGACCATAACCTGCCAAAAAAAGGATATACAGAATTAAAATTAGAATTGTTTTATTTCTGATGGTTACGCGAGTGTTAAACATTTGAAATAAAACTACTTTTACGGATTCTATCGTGTTTGTATTTTAATTTTAGTTTCCCGACGTTTCGAATACTTTACAGTGATCATGGTCACGGGAGGACTGAGGTGTCTGACGTCCAATATATCATTGTTATTATAGAAACTAAAAAAAAAAAAAAACTTTAAACAATATAAAATTTTATATATAGAATCATTTTCTTTTTGTCCTGGCAATTAATTTGTAATAATTTGTATTAAAAATGAGGGTCATAATTTAATATCTTATAGGGTAGATATAAATTTCTGTAATAACAATGACATAATGGACGTAAGACACCTTAGTCCTCCCGTGACCATAATCACTGTAAAGTGTTTGGAACGTCGGGAAATTAGAAATCAAATACAAACGCGATCGAATCCGTAAAAGTAGTTTTGAATTATTTGTTTAAGACATCAATGCTTATGATGATGAGTTAATAAAACAATGTATTATAATGTTCACAGGGTTTTTATATCAAGTACCTAATAGAATTTCCCTAACATAATGGTCTTTAAATAAATGATAATTTTTTTAACGTAGTTAGGTTCTTCTATCGACATAGTTCTTAGCTTTCCATTATAGTAGAAAGCTTCGTTAGCGGTTTAGTTATTAAATATCTATACTTAAATATACTTACGTTATAATATAAAACATACTGACGTTCACTGAAATATATAAGCTTTGTCAGGGAGAGACCACATTATCACCATGCTTGGTAGTTAGTTAGAGAATCACAGTTGGCGTTTTCCCTCAAAACAGTGCTCCTGCCTAATTTTATCTGAATCTGCAATTTTTACGAATCTCATGGAAAAGTAAAGGTATTCATATATCATTTAGGACTGGATTTCAAAATGTATTTGACATGGTATTCAGGTGTACATGATTTATATGTAGGTGTTATCGAGAAACAACAGGGTAACTAGAAGCGCGACGCCGAGTCGCGCACCGACGTCGCTTATCGACGCTGGCGTAAATCAACGCGCGACAGCTCACCGATCGTGACAAACCTAATCTTTTGATAACGATTCTAGCTTACTCAGACAAACCACTTTGTGTATATAGAGTAGTCACTAGATTATATCCAAACAATTTATCGTCTTCTTTTAGAAATTTTCGGTTCTCCCGTTCGTCCATATTGGCGGAAAAATTATACCGTATTTCGCATAGTTCAATTGGAAATAGGTATAATAAAAATATTTTCAATTGGAAATTACTTTGGCTGCTATTTTGTATTTAATTATTTGATGTGAAGAAAGAAAAGAAATATTGCAACAATATCATTCATCATTCATTCATTAATCTCAGCTCATATATATGCCCCACTGTTGGGCTCGAGCTTCCTCCATAATATGCGGGAAATTGGCCTGCTATACCATGATGGTCAGACGTATTAGTATAGCGTTGTTTCGAGTTTTCCTTCTCTTGCAAAGATGTTAAATGCATTTTATATCCCTTAGTCGTCTCTTACGGCCACCCGTGAGTAAGATAAGGGATGGTAAACTGTATTCTTACTCCGTCACCATACGGATAAGTTTTTATGTTGCACAGATTGTAGAAATATACAATTTATTAATACAACAACTAGATTAAGCAGAAATATTGGAATAGCACATAATTGTTTTATGTGGGAACTACACGACGGCATTGAAGGTGGCTAATTTGACTTCTAAGTTGTCCGTACATTCATATCTTTATTAATACTGTCTGCATGTAACTTTATCCACCAACCGGTTATATAGCCATGGTACCAAGCTTTGCTAAAAAGTAAGTCAAAGAGCTGGCGATTAATGTATTGAGTCTAGCTTCATATTCAAATATTGTTATAACTATATACACTCCAGTTAGATGATTTGTTATGTGAATCTATTTTGAGTCTCTTTCTGTGATTTTATCTGCTTATAATACATAGCCATAACATCTACGCTATAAAAGAAAGAGTGGGGAATTGCATTCTTATTGCGTCACTAACTGTTAGACATTTATTGATTCATCATCACAGCCCACAATATCCCACTATTGGGCTCGGGCCTCCTCCGTAACAGGAGGGAAATTAAGCCAATATACCTACCGCGCTGGTGAGACGTGTTAGTATAGGGTTTTGTTTCGAGTTTTCTTTCTCTCGCATAGATTTTATATGCGTTTTATATCCCTTAGTCGTCTCGTACGATCACCCACGGGTAAGATATGGGGTGGTGAATAGTATTCTTACTCCGTCACCACACGGAAATTTATTGATTACTCTATAATTAAATAAACAAGAATATTTAATGTAAACTAAGTATGATGAAATCTGAGGTTTGAGTGAGTATTACACATTTATAGTTAGTTTAAAATCTGCCCAGCTATAATCATGAACGGGAAATTAAAAATCAAATACAAACGCGATAGAATCCATAAAAATACTTTTATTTCAAATGTAATGAAATCAAAAATATTTAGATATGATGTTCTGTTTGTTTATTTATTACCAAAATTAACTGAATAAATAAATAATTATAAGATAAACTAAAAAGTTGTAGGTATCTATTCCTTTTTACGAGGTAGACCAAAAGAAGATATATAATGCGAAAGCGGAAGGTTGTAGGTACCGGGGGAGACCGAAACTAACCTACCTAGACCTGATTAGTCATTTACTGAAGGAAGGTGCAGTCAAGAGTCTTCGAAACCGGCGAGCGTGTATGAAGAGAATTATGAATGTTGGGGAAGCGAGTGAAGTATGCAAGGATAGAGTTCTCTGGCACTCTGTTCTCTCTGCCTACCCTGCAAGGGATATGGCGTGATGATATGTATGTATGTACCAAAAGATGATATATCTTACTTCTTCTTCACATGAAGTCACATGCAGCGTAGAGGTTTTTTTTAATACAAATCGCATTGGTATTATCTTAGGAATCTTATAAGAACAACTAAAATCGTTAATCCACCTGTCAAGTGTGACTCTTGGATATAACTATGTGGAACAGTGTACGTCAATAGATTGGTAGATGGGTGAGTGGCAGAATTTGAGTTTTCAAAGGAACAAAATACTTTTATACCTATCATATAGATTATTTTTAAACGGCTTACATATTTTTCAGAGACTACCCTTTTTATTGGATTTATTAGCTTTATTAGCTAAGCTTAACTTGAAACTTAGTTTAATGAATTTGAAAAAATTTAATTGCTCGCAAGAAATGTTTACATATTCAGAAGCTAGTAAGAAAAAAAAGTAAAGAAGTAAACATATTCAGATTTCCCATACTCTTTTTTAGCACTCTTTAATAGGGAAACGAGCGATTTGCAAAAAAACTCCCACAACATTTTTTTTCGTCCGTATCCAAAAACAAAATTTTACAAAAGTAGTCTCATCAACCAAACAGTTTTTAAATGTTAATTATTTTCGAAAAAATGTTCTAAAGAACACATAATGCCCATAAACATTTTTTTTTATAATAGGTGTATAATAATATTAAAGCACATCGTCTCCACGCGCATTATAAATTCGAACAAAGACTGAGTATAATGCACAAAACAATGAAGGCTTTTTCACGGACTATAAAGCTATATTAATACCTCATTTATTTATTTCTCATAATGTTCTCGAGTTAACGATGCTTTGGGCGTCCAGTTTTTCTACCATGCATCATAAAATACGACATCTGGATATATGTATATTAAAGACACATTCGTTTCTGAATTTAGCAACACTGAATACCATATTAACATTGTTGATTTGTTATAATAACCATTCACAAAAACCGGCCTTTCAATTTTCGATACAAAACTGGTTAGGCTAACAGTATTATTGAGTTTATGACAAATAAAATGTCAGCAGAGATACAAAATTTGTTACTAAGACCTATAGAAGATAATAGGTTCTCCCTTATTAGGTGTATAAGTTCTAAACGTTGCTACGAAATATAGTTGTGATATAACTCTGCCTACCCTTTTGTATATATATATATATATATATATATATATATATATATATATATATATATATATATATATATATATATATATAACGATTATTATATATATATATAACAAACAATTTCTCTTCTATTGTGGACAAGACTTGAGAGCCTATCATTGGAAAGTATATGGGCCGAAATGATTAGATATGACGAGTCATTGGTCCTATATTTGGTTTAATAGGTAGATTTTTTATGTAAACAACTCTAGGATATATAAGATTTAACACGATAGCAATCGCTATAAAGGGCCTTGGGAAGTTGCAATGGCAGACAATTAGCCACACACCGTCACGCGAACTTATCCGAGTCGGCCCTGTCGATTAGCATAAATCGCGCCAACTAACCGTCACAAATGAATGGGGGGACGCGGGACGTGAGCAACAGCTAAACAAAGTGACGCGACTGACGATGCGATTGCGCGACATTCGCATGTCCCGGCGACGATGCGCGACGAATCGCGACCGTCGGCTGCCCGCATAAATCAGCATTATCTCGCGAGATAGCCGCGCGCCTGGACCCACCCCGCCGTATCACGCGGAACCCCGTGTCGTTCGAAAAAATTAATGACTTGGAAAAACGATTCGCTTATGAGGGATCTTTCACTGTAATTGAATTGCTCCGCAGAGATCGACCGAATTGTCGCGTGATATGTCCACTAAGTGATGCCGAATCATGCTATTTTTTTGTCTTATCATACATAGTCTAACTGCACTGTCATGGGTGATAGGTGATAGGATATCGTGGCCAGAAACTTCATGATATACTCCTAGATCTGCCTTTACCTTTTGAATTGTGGTATCGTGTGAATATGATTTTATGGCTGACAGATTTTTTTTTTTTTGCAACAGAATACGATTTGGTCACAATACATTTAAATGGACGGAAGGTAGGATCCCATAATCTGTTACATTGCCTTTATGCACTTAATGAGCATATGATTGGAATTGATCCCTAGACTAGGATGGCTCGGCTAAAAGTGCCTTCACTCATCATCATCTCAGCTCATATACGTTCCACTGCGGGGCTCTAGCCTCCTCCATAACAGGAGGGATTTTGATCTACAGTACCACGTAAGTCAGACAGCTTGGTATAGGTTTTTAATTTGAGTATTCCTTCTCTTGCATAGATGTTATATACACATTATAACCCTTTACTTATCTTTAACGACACTTACAGGAACTATAGGAGGTGGTTAACTATATTCTTACTTCTTTACGACACGCAAAGTCTAACTTTCACTCTTGGATTCAAATTATGTTTAACTGTTAGTAATTATTATGGAATACAACCCCTCAGTTTAATATTAAATCCCAAAATTTCAAAGTAAATACTATTGTATTTACTTATAAAACTGTTTCATTAAATTTGCATTAGATTAATATTATACGCGCCATAAAGAATGAAAAACAAATCTGCAGCAAAATTAAATCCCCTCATATTATCTGCGCTCACCCCACAAAGATAATCGCGACACACGTAATAGAATAATATAAATATGTCTGTGCGTCCGTCGCTAGTTAGGATGCTAATCGTGTTCAGTTAACTTGGTAAGCTCCATTTTAAAAGCGGCACTTTGTTTTGTGAACGATTCTTTTAGTTTATACATTGGGGACACATTTTTTATTCTCTGTGCAAATATTTTGATGTTTGTCGATTATACAATCGTGTATTGCATAAACGTTTAATCCACTAGACGTTTTCGTTCATGAATTTTCTCCAAATTGAGCATTTAGTTTATTATTTATTTTATACGCATGCTAAATACTTGAAGCTAAAGACAGTGAAGGTGTAAAATATTTCAAAAGTGAAACACGTGTCCAATTTACATTTAAAAGTTTCCATAAAGATCAAGTTCTGAAATACCTAGGAATGTTTCCAATCTTATTTTTACCTTATCTATATGCATTATTAATAGAAAAGTCGTACATTTGCCTACAAATACAGAATTTTAGGCATTCATTAAACCGATGACTTGCCAACATAGAGAGTGCATAGTGGCGTAATGACCACAATTGGGAGGTGGTTTAGCGATTGCACTAAGATGTTATACGTTTCCCAGGTAGCAGATACTTTCCCAGGTGGCGATTTAGTAAAATTAGCTAAGGGGGAGTCCCTAAGCTAATTTTTACTCCCACCGATAAGCGAGGGGTGGCCACAATTGTCAAAACTATCGCTACACGTGAAAAATAAATATATATTTATTTTTTAATATCATCGAAGATTTTAGCTGTGATATTAATCTATACCATTTGTTGTGTGTTTGAGTTAATTGTTTGTGTGGGCGTTTCCTAGAATAAATATTACTATGACATTTAGCGATGACATACATATATCTTCAAATTTGTTTACATAGTACTCGTATATTTAAGGTACGATATATCAAAAATAAGTAAGAAAAATATCAATAAAGCTTCAACTCTGACTCACAAGTTTCTATTCTGATTTAAAAATATTTTATTATAACTCATATCATCATTATTTCAGCCTATTATATGTCCCACTGTTGGGCTCAGGCCCCCTCCTTAATAGGAGGGAAATTAACATACTATGGCGCGCGGGTCAGATGTATTGGTATAAGGCTTTATTTCGAGTTTTCCTTCTCTGGCACAGATGCTATATGCATATTATATCTCCCTTAATCCTCTTTTACGATACCCTTTTTTTTTTTTTTTTTTTCGCAAGGTGGGACCATGGATGTGGTCGCGCCCCGGCAAATCGGCCCGGGGCGACGGAAAAGGCGGCGCGCAACCCCATGGACCCACCCTGCAAACACCTTCGCCGTGCGAGCGGACCACCGGTACCCGATCTTTGTCTTCGGTGGCCCGCCCGGCGATATAGATATAGCCAACTCCATTTGATGTCGTGTGGTCAATAATTACATTCCCAAGGAGGGTTGACATCTCGCAGGCGGCCGTTCATAAAACTATTGCCAATAACTTTTACAATATGTAATATGAAAGAAGAGTACATATTGTATCGACCCCAAGTAATTGGGATAAGAGTAGGAGAATGACGAATAGGTTATTCCTTTCTGTACATAGCTGATATAATTATATCAATCCATTTGGTACTAGACTTTTCCTTAATATGGGTAAAGACTGCCCTGATATACCACGTAGACTAGACGGGTTAGAACAGGCTCAAATTTCTTGATTTCTTTCTCTTGGTGTGATGTTATATTCTCATATTCGTCAGTCGTCTCTTACGATATCTACATGAAGAAGTGGTTACTGAGGCACTACATTTTACCTCATTAATTTGAGGGTTGTATCTAAATTGATTCATCCTTCCATCAGCCTATCAGCGTCTGCTGTTGTATAGGTATATACCTTCTTAAGGAGTGATAGTGTAGGCAACTTTGACCATTACAATTGGTCTTATAGGTCGCTTCCCGTGAGAGTACTGCTTCTTACTCCCTTGGTACTTTCTTAAACCATTTTTGCCGCTTCCACGTTTAAAATAATAGAAATACTTACATATGTTATACAACGACATCTGGTGGCAACGAATTCTTTTGCGTGTTTGGGATACACATTTTATAGCGTATTAACTAAGTGTCCAAAAATACCGTTTGAAATAAAACAATTTTACTAATTTTATTGCGTTTGTATTTGATATTTATTATTATTTGTCCGGCGTTTCCAATACTTTTCAGCATTTATAGTCATGAGAGGACTAAAAAGTGAAAAGTGTTAGTGAAACATCATCGTAATGGTGCAAATCATGTGAAAGGGCGATGATCTCAGTTCATATATATTCCACTGCTGGGCTCAAGTTTCCTCGCAGTAGAAGAGTAGTTGATCTACTGAACTACGCTAGACAGACAGATTGGCATAGGATTTATTTCACGTTATCCTTCTCTTGAATATATTTTATCTGCAAGGTATATCCCGTAGTCGTCTTTTAGACACCTAAAAGCAAGAAGGGGATTGTTAGGATAACCTAACAATGGTATTTTTTATTTCTGATGTTTATACGCGTTTACCCATAAGGTATAATGGAATAATGAATATTATAATATATAATATAATATATATTATAATGAATGGAATATCCATTCATCTTCTACTCTTATCCCAATTACTTGGGTTCGATACAATATGTACTCTTCTTCCATAGTGCATATTGTAGAAGTTATTGGCAATAACTTTGTGCCCGGCCGCCTGCCTGACGTCAACCCTCCTTGGGAATGTAATTGTACAGATAGAGTGGCATAGATTATAAGGGTCTTATTCGTCTTTTACGACATCCACAAGCAAAGCAAGGGTTGGTAGTATTCGTAGCCGCTACCACACAGCTATGTTATGGTATATATAATACGTAATACGTCATTTACTAATTATGTACTATATTTATGAGTGTTTTTGTTGATATATACATAAAAATATAATACTATTTTTAATAATATTGATAGAAGAATTACCTTCGCAAATTTCTGATCGAATCTTTTTTATCTCATTTTGTGAATATGTTTCATTTTCACGCCATAACTAGTCAACCAAACGTCTTCGAATTGTGCATACATATCGTCCAAGACGCAGAAAAGTGCCAGGAAAAAATAGTTGCCGACGGATAGAAAAATCGATTACAATATTACTAAAGCAAGCTGTGTCTCGAGCATATGTTGTGTATAACAATAATACTCTTTGAGCAGTTCGATTCCTTGTTTGGAGGAATTTAGCAATTGTTACGAATCTTTTATAATCTATAATTTTTATCCTATATTGAAAATATTCTATATCTCTCTATATTAACTCAATCTGATGCCGTTTGGTCAAAAATTACATTCTCAAGGAGGGTTGACGTCTGTCAGGCGGCCGGTCATAAAACTATTACCAATAACTTTTACAAAGGGACTTTTGACGGGAATTTGAAAAGTCATGTGGTGCTCTTGTATTATATTCGACATCTTAGTGTTTTAACGTGTTATATTGGATAATTTTGATGGCATTTTATTTAATATGAAGCGGCGGAACTACCAGGATGTAGTGAATAGCATATAAAAGTGCTTTATAACGTTTTCGTTTTCCATCAAAATTCCCACAAGATACCATTAACAGTGTGGCCATTACACTGTTAATGGCGACAATTTGACTTAGAAAATGACTAACTTGAAAGACTAACGTGAAAATATTAATAACTTGACACTGGCACCAATAGCTCGTTATATGTAGATGATAGCCAATATATAAGAAGAAGAAGAACTTTTACAAATATACTATGAAAGAAGAGTACAATATTGTATCGACCCCAAGTAATTGGGATAAGAGTAGGAGAATGATGTTGAAAATACTCTATGTTGAAAAATTAGCATTCAATTTCACTGTTGGCGCAATAATTTATGTAGTGACCTCTAGTGCCGCTGTAAACGAGGTAACCATTTTGTTGTGATATCTATTGAAAACACTTCTGAGTAAAAGTAAATTGTGTATACGTTGCATAATTTTGCTTGTAAAAAAAAAAGTTGACCACATAGATTTCTCCCTTAGATATACTAAAGGAAAAAACGTGAATGTCTATATTTAACTAAATTCTTTAGTTTTGCAATCTTATTGGTTTTATAAATTCGCTATTTTAATGGAAAATAATTATTAAGTCATCATCCGTGTGGTGACGGAGTAAGAATATTATTCATCACCTTCTATCTAAACTGTAGGTGATCGTAAGAGACGACTAAGGGGTATAAGATGAATATAACATCTATGCAAGAGAAATAAAACTCGAAACAAAACCCTATACCAACACGTGTGACCAGCGTGATAGTAGGTTAATTTCTCTCCCATTACGGAGAAGGCCTGAGCCCAGCAGTGGGACATATATGGGCTGTGATGATGATGATGATGATAATTATTAGGCAAACTAAAGCCCCCAAATTAGTTGTGTTGATAATTTAGCAGATAATATTTTACTTCTATCAATTATTTTCTATACTAGAATGCTATTTAGATGTTAACTGAGTCTATATCATGTTGTAAAAACTTACAATACCTTACTACCTTTAATAACATGAATGAAAATATGTGCAAAAAAAATTAGTTTAATATCATAACCATATAGGTATCTAAAGCCCAATTCACCCTTATTAAACAGAAAAAATGTTATAAAATATAAATAACAAGGTAAACTAACAAGTTATTGATTTTTGTATTAAATATATCAGACTTAAAGCTATAAAATTCGTTTGATACGAACAAATACTCATTCTGCGTGTATGAGATAGGTACACATACCTACTCATCGTAAGTCTTTACAAACTTGCAAAAGATGGCGCTGAGTGTATTTAAACTTGTGTTAGCGCCTGATATTATATATATATATATATATATATATATATATATATATATATATATATATATATACATATATATATATATATATATATATATATATATATATACAGGGTGTCCCAAAATTCAACGATAAGCTGGCACCAGCAGGTGGACCTACATATGACTACTCGAGAACAGAAAAGAAAAAAATTCTACCTTGATTTTTTTTTTCATTACGACAAAAAAACCAAAATCTTTAAAAATGGACATCTTTTATTATATTATTAAGTGCTATTGCTACAGTTTTACAAGTAATTCTGTGATTTTTTTTGTATTGGCAAGGTAAGTAGCACTACTATCGATCACAGCCATTAAAAATTCCAGAATATCTATAGTTTTTACACAAAAATCAATCAAAACTATGTTTTTTTCATAAATTATGTAAGATTTTGACTTTCAGCTCACTTTCACTCATCATAGTGAAAAAAAAAAGTATGGACACTACTGTGGCAAATAGTATTAAAAATTGGCGCAACTAACTACAATTCTAAAATGGTATAACATTCAAGGCAAACTAGCTACAAAAATATACTTAGGTGTACTATTTCAAAATAACAACCATATTTCGAAAATTGTTAGTGTTGATAGTAATCACTTTTAGTAAGTAGCCAAAATGTTTTTGTAGCAAGTTCCCAGAATTTGAATGAGACATGTGCGTAGTCCGTAGATCCACAGTCTGAATTATTTTATGGCGAAGCTCGTCCAAGTTTGCAATCGGTTTTGTGTAGACTCTGTCCTTTAGACAACCCCAATAGAAAAAGTCCAGGGGATTTAGATCGGGTGAACGGGGTGGCCACAAGATAGGACCAAGTCGACCGATCCAACGCCCTGGGTACTCTTGGTCTAAGTACTCTCGCACAGGACGGGCATAGTGAGCTGGGCAACCATCGTTTTGAAACCACATGGTTTGCAAATCACTTAAGGGCACATCTTCTAATAATCCTGGCAACTCATTTTGTAAGAAGTTTAAATAACTATTGCCATCTATGTTTCCTTGTAACTCAAAGGGCCCTATCACTTTGCCATTTATTATGCCAGTCCATAGGTTAACCTTAAATTGGTATTGGGATTGTCTTCTCTCACCAGGTGCAGATTTTCATTGTTCCAGCTATGAAGATTGTGAAGATTTAAATATCCATCTTTCTTGCAGGTTGTTTCATCACGACGACGTGACGTTTTAAAATTCTATGTGCAGTACTTTTTGGGATTCCCGTTGCTGCTTGTACAGCACGTACAGAGGTAGTTGAATCGTTTTCTATTTCAGTGAGAACTTCTTCATCGTGTTCCGATCTAAGTTTTCCAGCGTTTCGCCTGTCAGATGGTATACGATCCTCCGAAAAAGCTTGATACACGTTAATAAATACGCGATAATCCGGATACCTTTGAAGATTAGGGTACCTTGCTCGATATAATCTGCTAGCAGCGTTGGCATTGCATCGGCATTCTCCTTAAATTAGGTGCATATTAGCGTATTCTAACGCTGTGTATGGTAGCGGCATGATGAATGCTAAACACTTGAAAATAAGGCAAAACTTCTTTAAAAAAAAACACAAAATCACAGTCTAAAATAATGCCAAGTCAGGTCAATTTCCAGGTCACTTAATTCAATCCAAAAGTCGTCAGTACCAGAGCCACTTTAATTAAAACAGAACGGTGTGCAGTAAACAAAGAAGTAGAGCATACTGACTTGCTGTGCTGCTGAGGACATTAATTACTTCTCCACCTGCATTAATGTTACTAAACAATTAGCATCTATCTATCTCCCTCTAACGTATAATCTCTCTGTCTCTGTCTAACTTATTTTATCTTATGGACTACGCACATGTCTCATTAAAATTCTGAGAACTTGCTACAAAAACATT
Organism: Lymantria monacha; assembly: GCA_905163515.2. Classification (NCBI taxonomy): domain Eukaryota; kingdom Metazoa; phylum Arthropoda; class Insecta; order Lepidoptera; family Erebidae; genus Lymantria; species Lymantria monacha. The sequence continues at coordinate 12,904,384 of LR991084.1, read as the reverse complement.
TTGGCTACATAGTAAAAGTGATTACTATCAACACTAACAATTTTCGAAATATGGTTGTTATTTTGAAATAGTACACCTAAGTATATTTTTGTGGCTAGTTTGTCTAGAATGTTATACCATTTTAGAATTGTAGTTAGATGCGCCAATTTTTAATACTATTTGCCACAGTAGTGTCCATACTTTTTTTTTTCACTATGATGAGTGAAAGTGAGCTGAAAGTCAAAATCTTACATAATTTATGAAAAAAACATAGTTTTGATTGATTTTTGTGTAAAAACTATAGATATTCTGGAATTTTTAATGGTTGTGATCGATAGTAGTGCTACTTACCTTGCCAATACAAAAAAAATCACAGAATTACTTGTAAAACTGTAGCAATAGCACTTAATGATATAATAAAGGATGTCCATTTTTAAAGATTTTGGTTTTTTTGTCGTAATGAAAAGAAAAATCAAGGTAGAATTTTTTTCTTTTCTGTTCTCGAGTAGTCATATGTAGGTCCACCTGCTGGTGCCAGCTTATCGTTGAATTTTGGGACACCCTGTATATATATATATATATATATATATATATATATATATATATATATATATATATATATATATATATATATATATATATAACGATTATTATATATAGTACCAAGCCCTAATAATTGTAAAGATCTAAATGTCGCTTTTTGATTAAATATTAGATACATTCTTCTACGTTATTAGTTTAGTTAGCTGTTTACAAATGTATATTACATATTAAGAATAACTATAATATTTTTGTTCTCCATTCTGTATTATTCTGCTACGTATGATCTTGCTCTTCAATAAAAATATGTTTTACCAGTTGACCAAGTGCCCATCGGGTTTAATTTTCAAAAAAAAAAAACCCCTTCATTTTTTTTCCTTTTTTAATATTATCACCCTACGTGTTATACCTACCTACCTACTCCTACCTACTACTCCTTCCTACTCCTTTCGTATTCCTTTTGTATTCCTTTCTCCTTTCGTATTTTCCTCCTACCTACTCCTTTCGTATGTTATCCACAGGAGAGTAACATATTATATTTTTTTGTCATCATCATAAGAATGATAGTATTTATATTATACTCCCAAAATTTCATTATTTATTACGATGTATTTATTTTATATTTAAATAATACCTCCAAACGTTTATTCGTGTGGTGACGGAGTAAGAATACAATTTATTACCCCTATCTTGCCCGTGGGTGTTATATGAAACAACTAGGGAATACGATATATAAATAATATTGAAGGAAAAGAGAAGAAAACTGGACATAAAATCAAATGCCAACTCGTCTGACCCCCATGGTACAGTAGATAAAATTACCTCCTATTATACAGGAGGCTCGGCAAAGAAAAGCATATATTTTCACAGGTACCTACTTAATATTTCCTATGAGGAATGAGAACTATAAGTATAATTGTAATATTAACAACTGCGTTAAATTTTCAGGCCAATTTATTGAGGTCATTTAGGCGCATTCAAAATGTTAAAATATTTTGTTGCGTTGAGATAACGTTGAGCGTACACCGCGCTTACACGTGCTCGAGCCTGGCCTGCCATTTGTCGCACTCGCGCGATAATTGTTGATATACGATCGCGATCCGACACCGTAATTGTCAACGCTTAATCTTCTAATTGGCTCGCATTTACCAACGCCAACGTGTCGCAGACCCAGTCGCATCGATAGTTCACATAAAAATACTGAAATTATTTCCAACAATATTTAAATATTGCCTACTTCTATAAAAACGTGAATCGGTCTGAGTTGGGAAACAATTCGCAACGCCAATTTCAAGAACAGTAAAAAGTGCGATTCACAAGTGCAACTTGAAACGGCGTTTAAGAGCGAACCGAGGGCGGCGCCCACCGGGGGCGAGAAAACAATTTGGAATTTTATCGGCGCGAGGTGGGGGCGCGGGTGGCGTGTTACCTCTGATTTATGGTCGACATTAGATGCGATGTGGGCACTAACATGGCTCGCGAAATGCACACGGGCGGTGCCGACCATTGCCACTCACTCGCCGTCTTCACTATTCAAGTGCTTACTTACGTTACACGGAACACACATGTCGCTATTCGAACAGTGAGCAATAGTAATGAGTACTATATTAAAATTATTCATAATGGAATAAATATACTCTACCTAATTCTAAGCTTTTTTTTGCATCTATTTTTGTTTATTCTTCAAAACTTTTAATATGTTATTATGAAACAGGATTAATGAAACCTTAATATAAATTAAACTTAACCGATTCCGTGGATATTTCTGTGTCATTCGAATCCAAAAGCTAATTTCACTAAAACCTTAAATGAATCGCGTTGCTCGGAACTCGCACATTATTTAACTTGTTCCAAGTTTAAATTGAAAACGCCATCTAAACTCTTTGCGGAGTCAGAGTCAAAATTTGAACTTTGCCGTTGAATTGGAAATTTCTTTATAAATATATCATTAAGCTTAAATTCAGTTGGTGTCACGCTGCCGACACTAATTTCATTCGTGAAAGACGGCGATGGAGCGACGGCGAGACGCGCTTGGTTAGGGAACAGTGAAAATGTATGCAAACGGGTGGCGCGATATTTGACGGAGCTGAAAACGACAAAAGAATTAAGGAGGATGCGCCCGACGCCCCTCGCTTCAGCCGGTAGTCTTGAAGTGATGCGACAGTGACGACAACGCCCGTGCTACCACCCCGCTGTCTACTCAGTCACATTGCGAATTCACTTTACTTTGTGTCTTATTAGGAGATTAGCTGTCGTTTCAGCGCGATCAACTCTACTATTTCAAAGTATTATATTGATCACAGGGAATTCTTAACAAACATGGAAACTATAATCGTACAGTTCAGCTGCTGGTTTATATTGAAATATGGTATGGTATCCATTGATATATTGTCTATAATTAAACTAAAAACCGGCATGCCTACTAATTTTTTCAATGATACTAATGAAACAAAATGGAAAATTTTAATTTGGTAATATTATTAATTCATAACATTCAACCCTATCTATTGTTATCTAGGTTATGTGAAGTGAACACATGTAGTCTATTTGAATACGCATGTAATAGATGTGTGATTCATGTAAATGTACCCTTAGCAAGTGTATCGTTGGTAATCTGGCCCGCACCCGCCCGCGGCATATTGCCGCGTGGCCGGGGTTGGCAGGGTGCTGGAGAAAACGTGTAAACTAATTATGTACATTTTCGTAGCCACTTATTTACATAACCACGGTTTGAGCCCCGCTTTCACCGTGAATATTTCATTCGTAATCTTTACTTTGACGGTTTAATATGACAGCTGTTGTTTTGTTTTGGAGGAAACTTTTAATTTTGTCGTTTTCTTCCTGTGCCACCACCCTTTGTGTGCGCGTTAGGCTGACGCCTCCCGTAATGATAGGTGATTGTCGAACAACTTTTTTTTTAATACAGATAAACGTCTGGGAAACTTTGTGAGGTGTAATTTGAAATTTTCGTCGAGACGTGTCGCTTGTTGTCTGACAATAGCGAAGGTGCTTATTATTTTGATGACTGTTTTGTCTACAGAAAACGACAGTTGTATTGTATTGATAGTTCTTGTATTGTTATCGATCGGTATTATCCTTTTACTATACAGAGTGCAGTGCGCACGGTAATGATTCATGTGTCGTCAACAGGGTGACTTGTTGTGAAATGTACAGGAAACCGATAAGTAAAACTATTAGTAGGTAATGAGCGAGTGGTGCGGTGTTTCGCGGGTATTTATATCGCGCCTTCACGAGAACTAATTTATGGAAGTAAGTACGCAGAAAATGTTTATGTACGTAGTTCAGTTCGCCCGCCTTGCGCCATTGACATCCGGTACCTTCACTACTTGCATCTACATTACACGTAACCAGAATTTAGGTTTAGTTAAATAAATATATTTAAAGTAATATGTGATGTCACCTTATATAGAATTGCAATAAAATATATTCTGATATTTCATGCTGACCGACCGCATTCGTAACGACGACGTAAGAGAGCGAGTAGGTATGAAAGAGAGTATTGGTGTAAAGATGCGAAAGGGAATGCTCCGATGGTTCGGACATGTGGAAAGAATGCCGAACGAACGCCTGGTTAAGAAGATATACAATGCGAAAGTGGAAGGATGTAGGTATCGAGGGAGACCGAGACTAACCTACCTAGACCAGATCGGTCATGTACTGAAGGAAGGTGGAGTCAAGAGTCTCCGAAACCGGCGAGCGTGTATGAAGAGAATTATGAATGTTGAGGAAGCGAGTGAAGTATGCAGAGATAGAGTTCTCTGGCACTCTGTTCTCTCTGCCTACCCTGCAAGGGATATGGCGTGATTATATGTATGTATGTATGTATGTATATTTCATGTTCAAAGAAAACAGAGTAGTGCCTTGTTTTAAGATGTATCTCATCAGATAATTTTCTTAGAAATGACGTAGTAAACTTTGTTAATATCAATTGTATCAGTGTAGACAGGAGTTAACCGACCACCATGCTTGTAAAACGGTAGCCTTTGATGGCTTGTGTGGAACAAGCCGGTGATAGATGTGTTTCATATTGCCATCACTAACACTCTCAGACTTTGTCTCATATTCTTACAAATGAGTTTTCGTAGAATTTGCGATACTTAGTCTCGTATATGTTGGATGTCTTTTACACAATTACGACGACGTCAAAGTATTAAGTATTTCTAAGTTTCAACATGGATTGAAGCGTTTTCTTCTTTTTTATTTATTTTAAATACTTAGGCAGTTCTAATAATTGATTACCTTTTGATACAATTATGTTTTAGTTCGGGCAATATTGGCTGTTATTGAACGATATTTAAATAAACTTTAGTTTATAAGATATATATGAATTATTCATATCATTTTCAACTTATTTCTTTTTATTTTTAATAATTTTAATTTGCCTATAAATCGTTTTAAACATTTTAGTTACTGTAATATTTTGTTTAAATCTGTGATCAATGCTTTACCGTGGTGCAAGATTCATTTTTTCGCTAGATTAAGTTATTGAAGAAAAAAAAAGATTTTCCGTGTGGTGACGGAGTTAGAATACTATTCACCACCCTATATCTTACCCGTGAGTGATCATACGAGACGACTAAGGGATATAAAACGCATATAACATCTATGCGAGAGAAGGAAAACTCGAAACAAAACCCAACCAACACGTCTGACCAGAGCGGTATAGTAGGTTAATTTGCCTCCCATTAGGGAGGAGGCCCGAACCCAACAGTGGGACATTTATGGGCTGTGATGATGATGAAGTTATTGAAGATCAGGTTTGGTATTACAACTTATTGGTGGGCTTTATTATACTTCAGCGCTTTTCTTTCACGGGAGTGTCATGAAAGAAAACGAAGGTACACTGTTAAAATTGCATAATATGGAAAACTTGAAATGATAACTATTCTAATTATTTTAGTATAGTACGTCATTTGCCCTTTCGTTACGGAGAATTTTTACACTCAATAATAGCTCCTTTACTATATGAGTAGAACTAAAATAAATTCAAAATTCCTTATAATGTTATATAATAAAATATAATAATGTTAAACCAAGTAACTTATAATTTTAACAGTTTTTTACAGATTTCATAGCTTTTAATCTTTATTATTACTATCCAAACACTTCGAATACTTTTCAGTATTTATTATTATGGAAGGACAAGTACATACTTAAATACTATCTGATTGGAGTCAATTATAAGGAATTTTGTAGCAGAGAATGACAAATTTACACTTATATAAATACAAGACACTATAAAGCAAAAGTCGATCCCATACTTACTAATAAAGTGAATACCAACTATTTGGAAGCTCACAAGTATTGAAGCATCATATCATATAGGTCATGACATTATCGTTGTGCCACCGTCGTACCGAATACAAGAGACGACTCTCCACCCTCTCCCCGTTGACATGTAGCGTTTTAACAGTCAGTACGTGCTTCAACCCCCTCCTACCCCCATCCCTTTATATCCCACCCCTTGAAACTGACGACATTAGCAGCCGCAGACATAGGGCACGTCCCGGCCAGACGTTGACATAGGTAGCTACCTACCTATCTAAAATTTGTTTTAAGCCTTATTTACGTAATAATTTCGAGATAAAATTTTGTATTTGGTTAGTTTTAGTAAACATTATTAAATTTCATATGAATATTTTGTCACTGTATTTTTAGTATATTTGTGGCAGATAAGTCGGCAGCACTATTACCTAATGGTATGTAGTAACTGGCACTTATTCATCTTAGGAATACCAGAGGCATAGTATATCTACTCTTTGTTGTAATAATTTAATATTTAATAAAATGCCGTTAAATGGCAATATGAAATTATGGTATTGTACTCTCTATATCCTATGGTGTACCTATGCCTATAACTCATGAACTGTACGTTGATAAGCAATTTTACATAAATATTCTACAATTTAGAACCTCATATTTATAAAACCCGATTATATATTTCGCTCGTAATCGGGTTTTTATAAATAATTAAGCCTATTAAATGCTAAATTTCAGTAATTTAAACTCATATTTAAATTCATATTATACAAATAACTAGATATCTTTGCCCAATTCGCTCATTCTGAGTTTGCAGATAAGATGAAGAGAATTTAATCATATTTATTACCATCTAAATGAATTTAGTAATAACTAGCAATTAAAGATAAATATAAAAAGCTTTTATTATTCGTATCTCTTAAAGTTCATAAAATTACCTTTGCTCTAGATTAATCTGATGATTTCCTAAAAATTGCATCAACATCGATCCAGCTGGTACTCTAAGTAACATAGAGAACATACAAACATTGAGTTTTTTTTAATATATAGGTTTGAATACATATGTAAGTGCTAACACCGTTTACAATAAACAAACAGTTCCCTATTTGCTTTAGGAACGAGGGAAATATTTTAAAAACAGGGTGTACATAAGGTAAATATTACTTTAAAGATATAAGAATCTAATCACAATCACATGCCATTATCGCATATAGAAATAACTGCAAGCAATTTTATATAATAGTTGATTGGAATTAAAGTTTATAGTCGTATGTATATATGTTAGATGACATAACAAACGATGACGGTATATTGAGTTTACGCTCCCGTCGCAATGGCTCCCTCTTTATGGAAATGGAAACAACCTAACTATAGCATTCTCTACCGCTGTGTGTCTAAGTTAAAATAAGCTAGCTTTTAACAATGGAAAATCGAATATGTCGTTTTCTAGAGTTTAATCTTTTATTCTTGAAGGGGTATGCTTTATAGACACCAATTTAACTACGTAAGTATTTTTCAAGGCCATATAAATCTAATGCCTAGTCAGAGTACGAGTCTCTTTAACAAGTGAAAAAAGTGGCCCCATATTTTTCACGCTAGCTAGACGTGTTAATATAGAATATAATTTTGCTTACAATTCTAGTTTTTAATGGCTTATCCGTAGTTCGGAAAGAAAATCTAAGATATTATTTTATCCACGTTCATTCCTTAGTCGTGTAATTTTACGAATGTAGAAGTGAAAACGTTTTGTATTTATTTAATTAATTTTCATTGAAATATAATTCAATAAATACGTCTGGAATTAATTTCCTTTTATAAATTCAATTTCCTCGTACATGTTACAACTATTTTTATATTTTTTTATTATTTACCTCTAAGTGACTAATATATTCTAATATACTTATATATAAGTATACCATCCGAACATTTCCTTTCGCATCTTTACACCAATACTCTCTTTCATACCTACTCGCTCTCTTACGTCGTCGTTGCGAATGCGGTCGGTCAGCCTAACACCACAGATTTTCCGTTAGAGACCGCATTAATTTTATTTTTATGCTCTTTTCTGCATACTCAACTCTCGCTTCCATACAGTAATGTTGGGACAAGCACTGCGTTATGTATTGCTACACGTGCCTTCTGGTTGAGGTGGTGGCTACCGAGAAGTTGCCCCAACGCTCCGTTCACTCTATTTCCCGCATTCACTCTTCGCTCTATATCAGTGGTGTACCTTCCATCTCGGCTAAATCCACATCCAAGATATACAAATTCATCCACTTGTTCTAGTACATCATTACCTATTGTTACTCTTACATCTGTTCTGGCTTCAACTCTTTCAAAGACCATTATTTTTGTTTTGCTCACATTCACGCGTAGACCCCTTAACGCTATATAAATAAAACATAACGTTATTATTATGCGTCATTATACAAATAACTAACGCCCTAAGTTTTACACAAATTTTTAATTTTATTTAATATTAATTAACGAGAAAAAAGTAAGTACTGTATTGTTTTAGATCTTACCTAAAATATCTTATCTAAATTACCTTGTTGAAAATGGATCTAACTCCCAAACTCAAAAGCGAACACCGTCGTTGTGAATTCATAAAAATCCATGAACCATTTCATTTATTTAAAATGCGCCATCTTCCTATCCACATTCACTGATTTTGGCAACTTTTGTCACTGGAATGAGGCATCGCCAAGGGAGATAATGCTATAATCGCCACACTTGAGAGATCGGTTGGCGATTGCAGTTGGTAATTAAAATACCGCAGGAGTAGTAGTGCTTTTGGCCATACTCTTGGTGGCTTATCGTCGAATTTTACGACTCCCAAGGAGAAAGTAAGGAGTGATCAATACTTCACTATACGGGGATAAATTAGTAATATTTTGTATGGTGATTGTAATTCGAATAAATTAAAAATGTTATATGAACGCGAATCCTTCCAAACTGATTATATATATTCGCAATGTTAGGTTTATAGTAGTGATGCAACGGAAGTGTCATAACGGTAATGGATGTAGAAGTGTCAATAGAATGAATAAAGTTCATATGTTTTTAAATGCAATTAATATTCAAAATCATTTGTTCATAAATGGATCTTAACATTGATAATTATGAACTCACGTACATTCGATTCAATTCTCCTATCAAACGATATAAAGTTCCGTTCAAATTGCCGCTATAAAATGTTTGGTAACATAAATAGAAACGGATGTCAAAAAAAAAAGAACTGCAGAAGTTACGCATTAGCGGAAGCATATGAAATTCGTTGCATCACTAATTTATAGTCATACTATAATTAGTGTAATGAGGCCGCAACTATACAATTATAGATCTATTTTAATCTTTCGCTTCTACGCTTTCAATTAATATAATAATTTGGAAAATATTAGAAAACATTAGTTTTCTGATGTTTATGTGAGTATTGCATATATGTAATAGAACTATTTATATTGATTAGTCTTTTCTTAATCGACCTGGGCCAACCCCATCTGGTGCCGTCTGGTCAACGATAGCATTCCCAAGGAGGGTTGACGTCAGGCAGGCGGCCGGTCATAAAACCATAGCCAAATCAAATTGCAATATGTCTGGGAATAAATTAGATGACGCTAGGGCTAGGGCGTACCCTGCAAGCGACGCGCAGGGGCAGCACCCGGTCCCTGCGAAAAATGGACAAGGGTTGTTGCACCACGGGCGGGTGCAACGTAAGAAGCAAGCTCTTGGTATGAAAGGGATAAGAATGAGGTATGCAAGTTGGAATATTGGAACGATGACTGGAAGAGGAAGGGAATTGGCAGATTTCTTAAAAAGGAGAAGAGTAAATATTGCATGTCTGCAAGAAACAAAATGGAAGGGAACGAGAGCTCGAGAAATTGGTGAAGGATACAAGTTATATTATAGTGGTAGCGATGGAAAAAGGAATGGTGTAGGCATAGTCTTAGATAAGAATTTGAAAGAATGTGTGACGAATGTAATAAGAATGAATGATAGATTAATAGTTGTGAAAATAGTGTGGGAGAACGTCATCCTGAATGTCATTAGCGCGTATGCACCCCAAGCCGGATGTAAAGATGAAGTGAAAGAAAAGTTTTGGCAGGATTTTGATGAAATTATGATAGGTATACCAGAAAGAGAAGAGATATGTATAGGAGGTGACTTTAATGGACACGTAGGAGCGGGCAATGAAAGTTATGAAACAGTGCATGGAGGATGGGGGTACGGCATGCGAAACGCTGGGGGGGAGACGCTACTTCAAGCGGCTTCGTCGTTTCACCTGGCCATCGGTAATACGTGGTTCCAAAAAAGAGATGAGCACCTTATTACCTATAAAAGTAGCAACCACTGTACGCAGATCGACTACTTTCTTATTAAGAGAAGTAAGTTGGTCTGTGTAAAGGATTGTAAGGTGCTACCAGGTGAAGCACTAGTATCCCAGCACCGTCCGTTAATACTAGTGATGGAGCAAAGAACACCCTCTATTAAGACCAGAAACCGACCCCCTCCTAAGGTAAAATGGAGTATGCTTGAAAGGAAAGAGTATGCAAGTAGATTTAAAGAAAATGTGATGGATAAAATGATTGAAATGAATGATATGAATGATAAATCTGTGAATGAATGTTGGAATGAAATGGCTAGTTGTATTAGAAATACAGCTAAAGGAATACTAGGAGAAACGAAAGGAAAAGGTATAATTGATAGGGATACGTGGTGGTGGAATGAAGATGTGCAAAAGATCGTGAAAGAAAAGAAGAATGTATTAAAGGAATGGCAGAATGAACATAATGAAAGATTGAAGGAAGCAAAAAAGCTTGAATACAAGGAATGCAAGAAAAAAGCTAGACGGGTAATAGCTATTGCGAGAGCACAGGCCGAAGACATAATTTTTAAATCGATAGATGGGCCTCGAGGTCAAAAGATGCTATACCGCATAACTAAACCCCGAGAAGAAAAAGCAAAAGATATTAGGCATGTCAGGTGTATAAAAGATGAAGCAGGTAAAGTGTTGATAAAAGAAGAGGAAATAAAAGAGCGTTGGAAGCAGTACTTTGAAAGGTTAATGAACGAAGAGAATTCATGGAGTGGAGTGTTAAAAGATGTATCAGAGAACGTCGGCCTAGTAAGGGAAATTACAATAGATGAGGTAAGAGAAGCAGTGAGAAGTATGAAAAATGGAAAGGCTGTAGGGCCCGATGGTATACCAGTTGAAGTATGGAAGATTTTGGAAGAGGATGGTTATATGTGGTTAACTTTATTCTTCGATAAGCTGCTGCGCGACGAAGTAATCCCCAATGAATGGTGCAATAGTACGCTAGTGCCCATTTTTAAAAATAAAGGGGATGTACAGGACTGCGGTAGTTATCGAGGAATAAAGCTTATGTCACACAGTATGAAATTGTGGGAAAAAGTGATTGAGAAACGATTGCGAGAAGAAAGTGAGATCACCCAAAACCAGTTCGGATTTATGTCGGGCCGCGGGGCAACGGATGCCATGTTTGCACTGCGCCAACTGTGCGAAAAATATCGTGGTGCACATAAAAACTTGCACATGGTATTCGTTGACCTCGAGAAGGCCTATGACAGAATACCGAGAACAGTTTTGTGGTGGGTACTGAAAGAGAAAGGTGTGCCTGTGAAGTATGTTAGGTTAATCTGTGCCATGTACCGACAATCTAGGTCGTACGTGAAATCAGTGGCTGGAGACTCCGACGAGTTCAGTGTCGAAGTAGGTCTGCACCAAGGGTCGGCGTTAAGTCCTTACCTCTTCCTGTTGATAATGGATGCATTAACATCGGAGATACAGGAAGAGGCACCCTGGTGCATGCTATTCGCTGATGACATTGTTCTCGTCGGGAAAGAGGGCCTTGAGGTACAGAGCATGCTGGAAAAGTGGCGCTGTAAGTTGGAGAATGTAGGCTTGAAAATCAGCAGACCAAAAACAGAATACATGTTCTGCGATTTCGGCGGTCTCTCCAATTTTACACCCATAACTTTAGATGGAGTACCTATCCCAGTATGCTCGAACTTTCGATACCTCGGTTCTGTTATCCAAAGCGATGGCGACCTGGATCGTGCGGTGAAGCACAGAATTGATGTGGGATGGATGAAGTGGCGGCAGGTCACGGGTACAACATGCGACCCCAAAGTACCCCTTAAATTAAAGGGCCAAATATATAAAAGCCTAATAAGACCTGCTGTACTGTATGGATCAGCATGTTGGGCGATAAAAGCGACGGATGAGAGACGACTGCATGTAGCGGAGATGCGAATGTTGAGATGGATGTGTGGTGTGACAAGAATGGATAAAATAAGGAATGAACATATAAGAGGAAGTTTGAAAGTTGCGCCAGTGACGGAAAAATTAAGGAGTGAAAGATTGACATGGTATGGACATGTGATGAGAAGGGATGAAAGTAATGTTGTGAGGAAAGCTTTAAGCATGAATGTTGAAGGCTTAAGGGGTAAGGGAAGACCGAAGAAAAGATGGATGAACTGCGTGAAACATGACATGGATAGACAAGGAGTGACCACAGAGATGACGTCTGATAGAGTTGTATGGAAGGAGAAGACATATTGCGTCGACCCCAAATAAATTGGGATAAGAGCAGGTTGATGATGATTTATATATAAGTATACAAAGTTTTAAAATAACTTGGTGCTACAGAATTTATACTAAACATGTAATGACAAAGAAGGCATAAAATACAGTCGAAGCACGAGGCGCGCAGACAACAGTTTTCGCAATATTGTCGCCAAACTTCCCAATTTCGGTGTCGACTTGCGAAACACCTCGCATTCTAACTCACAGGTGTGTAGGTACCTACATCTGTATGTAGTGTGCCACGAACGTGACTCCGAATTGGGCTTTGTGGGAATTAGCAGCGGATTTACAAGGAATAATTCCTATCAGATTAGCTACGTAGACCGATATTATTCGTGAATATTGGAATATTCACAAACAATATCAATACTAGCTATGTAGAGCTGAAATTCAAGTAAGCTAAAATTATTATAGATTTATTTTTTAAGATTTATGTAAGTCTTAAAAACTAATTCTGCAGTAATTTTAATATTGTAATAACTTTATTGAAATAATTAATTTAAAATTCTTATGAGAACTGTGTAATAAAGAGATAAAGAAATATGAACTACGTTCTTAAAATGTCTTTTTGATTTCAATTCGGTTAAATTCGTAAGCTAAGGCTTAGGCCTCATAACCAGGCTCAAAGTCGCTCAGCGTGCTATGGAGCGGGCTATGGTCGGGATTTCTCTGCGAGATAGAATCCGAAATACGAAAATCCGCAGACGAACGGGTGTAACCGACATAGCACGAAGAATTAGCACGCTGAAGTGGCAATGGGCAGGCCACATCGCTCGAAGAACCGACAACCGCTGGGGAAGAAAGGTTCTAGAGTGGCGACCACGTACTGGACGACGCAGTGTGGGACGCCCCCCCACTAGATGGACAGACGACCTAGTGAAGGTTGCTGGGCGTCGTTGGATGCAGGCGGCACAGGACCGCACTCTGGGGCGTAAAATGAGGGAGGCCTACGTTCAGCAGTGGACGGCAATAGGCTGAAATGAATGAATGAATGAAAATTCGTAACTGTATAGTTACGCACACAATGTAACTCAGAGATCCTCAACAGATTATTTGTTTTATAGTTAAACTGTTGCCGTAAGTTGTTATAAAATGTATTATTAAAAAGTTATTGCAGAATAATTATGTAGTACACATTTTTAAGACGATAAATAAGAGAATAAGATTTTTTAAACTTACCCATTCTTAAATAATTCATAATTATGTCTCACAATTAGGATATGGATCTTATTGACTATAGGAAAAAGCATTCTACTATTCCACGTTTTTATAGACTTAAATAGAGTAGATATAGACTTAACGTTTGATAGACTTAAAAGGATAGTGAATTGTATTTTTAAGCCATAACCGCAGCCAAAGCCCTGAACTGACCTCTACATCGCCGACTCAATTTCCCCCTGTCTCCACATTTATATTCTTCAAATACACACGAAGAGAGAATATAAATGTGGAATAGTATTTACCTATTGGTACTAACTAACTGCTTTGTTTATATCAGTTCCTTTCTTGGTATTCCAAGAAAGGAGCTGATACAAACAAAGCAGTTTTATATTACTGAAAGAATTTTAAAATTGTTTCCATAGATTATTCCTTAGTTATATTTTTATATAAAAAATATATTGTAATTACTTATTGTGACAGTGAGCCCCATACCCAATTGCCATTAAATAGAATTGTCAGAATGAAAAACTTAAGGCAATCTAAACAATATCCTAACCTAAAAAAAGTGCGTGTGTATCTACTTATGTACACGCGTTAGAAGTTATAGGGACTTCTTTGGAGTAATAAGATAAAAATCTTTTCAAAAATTTTATCTTTCACCTTATTCTACGTTTGTAGAAAAAATGACACTAACAATAGAAAAAAGGTATTTAATATATTGAAAGTTTTATTATAACGCATTATCCAGTTAAATAAAGTATATTTAAATATCACAAAAAAACTAAAATGTTGTTGTGTCGGTTTTTCGTGACGATGTCGAAAAAAAATTACTCATCATTTTTCCTAACGCGCCAAAAGAAGTATAACTACAAAAATACAGTGAACTATTTGTTTAGTTATGTTACCAATAAAGCAATATAAGACTGGCTACGGTATCCTTATTCATTCTTTAAAAATTTACAAACGACCAAAATAAGCGGGTAATAAAAGTAGTATGAGCGTGTTCCAACATCTTTCAGTATGCAATGTGACACCATTAGCAAAGCAAAACTCGGAACCAGTAGAAATAAAACGAGGTGTTGGAATTTCGCGCGACGGCGGCGTGGATACCAAACGCGCCGTCTACGCCTCCAGTTTGTATTCTATACAGAAACGTGCAGATTCTATATGACTACTAAATAATTTATTTAGTTTTATTCTTGTGAAATTATTTGATAATAATATTTAAAACCATTCTTGAATGATATAAGTTGCTTTCATAATTTGGTATAAACTTTGAAAAGGCTTCGCCAGAGAATATTTTATCATCTTAACAGGGTGATCAATAGACTCACAGAAATGTTGAGTTCACGATGTACATCTCTGTTATATAGATAGGTGTAATGCTATGAATATTTGTTAATATAGCTTACTTCAATTATAAAAGGAAATATTTTAATCAACCCCCATGCAAATATAGCTATATTAAAATATTGTTATCAAATTTAATATTGACATGTATTATAATGACATGCTTTCGAGTTCGTGTAGAATCGTGAACTCTAATTGTCATGGTCATATGAGGCTGCTAGAACCAGAGCGGCCTAACTGTAAGAACCATGTTTTACAATATGGAGAGAATTAAAATTAAATTAAATTCAAATTAATCGCTTTGAACATAAGCCGAAAATGTACTTGTTCTGCCATCTATTGTTAAGAGCTTGTAAACAATTTTAGACCGCTGTGGTTTTGTAGATTAGCATTTTTAGATTACAAAATTGCAATTAGGTTAAAAGTTGCAAAAATGCAGTTAGGACACTCTTGTTCTAGTAGTCTCATATATTTGCAACAGTTTGCATAGAGAATCAAGGCTATTTGATATCCTAATAGGTATATGATTTAATCATAGAATATATGTTATGCCTGAAAGATTTTATATTTTGTTGTATATCGTTAGGCTTAAAAAAACTGAATAGATTTGAGAGTAATAAAGTAGAAGAATAATGTCTTAAAAATAACTAAGTTTATTATGGTCCTATATACATTATTTTTAAAAAAAATCTTATCATCTCACCCGTGGGTGATCGTAAAAGACGACTAAGGGATATAATACGCATATAATATCTATGCAAGAGAACGAAAACTCGAAATAAAACCCTATGCCAACACGTCTGACAAGCGTGGTGTAGTAGATCAATTTCCCTCCTAATGTGGAGGAGGCTCGAGCCCAGCAGTGGAACATATATGAGCTAAGATGATGATGAATATTATTAGATGACATTTGCATAATTACCATTCATCTATCCATCAGCTGGTAGACGCCCACTTTTGGACATAGGCCTTACCTAATGTATAAAAGTTATATCGACCGAAAAGACTTGTACACTTGTTTGTTCTTTAAAGACTCCATAAGGTTCTAACTAATATATGATATGAAAACATTGACGAGGCTGATAAAAGATATGCCTTATTACATGTCTTTCCACCTTGAATATCTATCCTGTTATTATTTTAGTCATTGGTTACTGAGTATTTCGCCACTCTCTGATAGTAATAAATAGATAATAGCCGGATAAAGTTACGTTGGCGCGTAAGAAATATATTATACTTCCTCTAATATCATGGCATTGTTAGCGTGGGTGCACCACACATCTCCTAGTTACGCAGTCCACGCTAAATTCCACACAGACTTAATCCGTACAATCTATCTCAGTTCTAACGATATACGATAATAAAACTATACTAAAACAGCGATCTAATCGCATTTTTCTTTTATCTTTCCCTGCAGAAAATCCTCCAATAACACAGGGGAAAATACTATTTCAACCTGACGATTTCGTATTGGATTTTAATTAGATTTTTTTTTTTTCGAATGTGTCTTATGATCCTTAACAGTTTCGTACGACACCTTTGCCCAGAATTTTGGATGTATTCTCCTTAGCCGTTTTATACGATATCTAAGGGTAAAAAGAGAGGCAATGTTGTATTCTTACATTCTTAGTGCGTTGCTAGATTTCTGGATACTTTTCAAAACATACAATTTACAAACATTTTATCTATGTATACTGAGTTATTTATGCCTTGAGCTAAAATTATAAAAACCAGTGTTGTATTATGAGTATTTGAACAAATATATAATATAATATATTTAATATATGCCACCAAATGTCTCACTCATCTAAGAGGTTACTCCGTATCCTTTAAATTAGAAATAGAGGCAATGTCTAATATGTATCTATAAGCATATTAAGAGTTAATTAATGCTGGCTTGTGTTACTAAAAGCTCAAGTTTCCCAATTTTGTCATCTATAACTACTTCACGACGATAAGGAATAAATATATATATATATATATATATATATATATATATATATATATATATATATATATATATATAAATATATAAATATATATATATATATATATATATATATATATATATATATATATATATATATATATATGTATATATATATATATATATATTAAATCATTTTGAACGGATATGCAAAAATATCGTTGCCCAAGTCACCTAATCTATTTTACCTATTCCTTCAAAGATACTACAAGTATTATTCTTTTTTTATATTTATAATTTTAAAGAAAACCATACTGTTATTTTATTTAACACATATTTTTATCTATTTACTGTCAACAATCTATTAAACTATTAGGTACGATCCATTTAGAATTCTTATCGTTATATCATCTCATCATCTCTCATTATATAGAACTTGACTCCCTATTTTCATATTTATGTTTTTGAAGAGACTCAGATTATAAAACACAGGGTTTACGTGTGTTGATAAGTTGCCTTCAACTTTCACTAACGTCTTAATTAATACTTATTCGAAATACAAATACATTCGTTATTCGAAATCGTGAAAAGACAAAAAGGTTTCCGGCTTGTGTTCAGACCGCAACATGGCCGCGGTACAATGAAGGCAGGTAGTACTCGAATGTGTCATTACTTCGGTGTGCCGCAATTAAAACTGCACGCATAAGTAATATTTGTTTAAATTTACTAATTATATTACCACTAATAAATACTTACACGCAACATCTGCTACGACTAATGGCTATGTAGTGTAATGTAGAAATGTTTTATTAGGTTCGCGCGCAATCGGCAACCAAGCCACCATTTATTGCTATTTATTTTTTTTAAATTACTTTCAATAAGGAATAAATGTTGGTTTTACAGAACACTGTATAAATAATGTAGAATGACTTTATGAAGGATGTAAGTACCGGGGGAGACCGAGACTAACCTACCTAGACCAGATTGGTCACGTACTGAAGGAAAGTGGAGTCAAGAGTCTCCGAAATCGGCGAGCGTGTATGAAGAGAATTATGAATGTTGAGGAAGCGAGTAAAGTATGCAAGGATAGAGTTCTCTGGCACTCTGTTCTCTCTGCCTACCCTGCAAGGGATATGGTGTGATGATATGCATGTATGTACTTTATTAATATACAATTAACGAAGACAAATAATATTTAGACTTAGAACAAGCATTTGCAAATCGTTCAAAGAACACGACACGACATTTAGCATGCGAGGTCGCCGCTTAGACTAATGTGTCATGTGTGAAGCCCATATATATGCAGTTAATGACAGAATAAAATAACAATACATCCAGTAATGTTTTTCAGTTTAATGGCGACCTCGACTCAAATTACTTTTACGTTTTTATATGTAATTATAGCTGTTTGGTAGCCGCTACGAATACTATCTACCCTTACTTTGCTCGTGGATGTCGTAAAAGACGACTAAGAGCCTTATAATGACCTAGGCCAACACCATCTGATACCGTTTGGTCAATAATTTCATTCCCAAGGAGGGATGACATCAGGCAAGCGGTCGGTCATACGACTATTGCCAATATCTTTTACAATTTGTATTATGAAAGAAAAGTATATCGACCTCAAGTAATTGGGATAAGAGTAGGAGAATGGTGATGATGAAGTAATAATAATATTATTTATTTGTAAAATGTTTGCAATATTTTCACTTACACGATTGAATTAAAATTATTTTTATTATCGCGTTTCGTGCGATTCTATTTTTTTACAGCGTTTATGGTCACGGGATGACCTAGTATGTAAAATATTCAAAATCGTCGGGAAATTAAAAATCAAATACAAACGCGATAAAATCCGTAAAAATAGTTATATTTCAAATTTTTAAGGTACTTAACCTACTCGCGTAAACATCAGAAATCTTTACATACACGAATAATCAATTAAATTAAATAATTCCACATTTAGAATTTTTACATTTTACATTTGGTAAGCAAGAGAAGAAGCAAAAATTAAATTTAAACTTTAATAAAAAATAATATTTCGTATATTTCCTACTTCGAAAATTTTGGCGTTCCTAAAAATTTGCTACCCTAGGTCCTGACTATTACGGTCACCGAAGACAAAGATCGGGTACCAGTGGCACGCTCGCACGGCGAAGAGAGGTGTTTGCAGGGTGGGTCCATGGGGTTGCGCGCCGCCTCTTCTGTCGCCCCGGGCCGATTTGCCGGGGTGCGACCACACCATGGTCCACCTTGCGAGGAAAAAAAAATAAGAATTAAAAAAAATAGAAGGTCCTGACTATTAAAATTCAGCCTAAATTCGGGCTTCTTGGGCTCAATTTTTTAGTCTAACTTATAACAGCAGATAATTTTATTATTTTATTTCATTGGGCGACTATCATCAAATCTCGGTAACCGAAAAGGATAACAATATTCTAGTATTAGATTTGATATCAAAATATTTGAGAGCAATGACTCCCTAAATCAATTGTTACGAATCCTCATGGCAGCTGGGACCAACGTCTTAACGTGATCTTGTAACTACAGATTTCAAACATCTACGAAAACATTTTTTGAGGCACATAATTTCGTTACAATGTTTTCTTTTACTGTTAAAGCAACCGATAATTACCGATTTACGATTAATACACTCCGTGAAATAACAAGTATGTGTGTCATCAACGTAGCAATTTATTAGTCTTACATTAATTTATATACAATAAAATTTCAAACTAAGATAGGAAGAGAAACCAATAAATATTTTAGAGAATGGATAAATATGTTATTTGCCACGCGGGCCAATTAAATCACCAATACTAGTATTTCTCTAAAAATGTGAGAGGTTGCATAGCTATGAGGATGCTGTTCCTGCTGCCATTTCGGAGAAAAGAATGAGTAATAGTATCACGTGTTGCTCATTCCTTCTTCATGAAGAGAGGAGAAGTAACGTAATGTATCAGGCTGCTGATCTTAATAGCTTAAAGTTACTATAGGATTTTGTTTAAAATTATTTGATGCTTAAATTATTCTATGACTCCAGAAAATCTCTTTTTATTAAATTATTCTTTGAGTCCATAAAGTCTCTTATGAAATCCATAAAATGGTAGCGTATGTATATCTATATTTTCGATACGTCAATATACGTATTCATGATCATCATCATTATCATCACAGCCCATATATGTTCCACTGTTGGGCTCGAGCCTCCTCCGTAATGGGAGGGAAATTAATCTACTATACACCACGCTGGTCAGACGTGTTGATATAGGGTTTTGTTTCGAGTTTTCCTTCTCTTATACGACTCTACGTAGGTATTCTTATATTCTCTTATACGTATTCACGTGGCTATTAACATAATTAACTTTTATGATTTATTTAATACATATTTTGATACGACAATTGAAGCTTATTAATAAATGAACCGTTTCAAATATTTTACGGGCATTAAGTTTGGTGAGTCACAACCGAGGTGTGACGGACTCACACTGTGAGTTTCACTTATCTCACATCTCGACACGTCTAAACCCACCAGAGATATTAATCAACAAGATTGACAAAATCGTGCTAGTGTCGAAAATTTGACGCGGATTCAAACCCGGACCTCCCAGGTTGAACGATATATCATGTGGTGCGCTACCACCGCCCAACCACGCCTCTTTGCTCATTAACTGTCTCTAACGCACATCAATCTCATACTTTCTCACTCTGAAAAATTTTACATTTTTTTTACATCCAATATGTCTACATGTGGTTATATGGTATTTTTTGTCACAAATACTGATTACAACTTTTCAATAAGAAATGACTTTTCAATAGATTTTAAATTTAAAGGTAAATAAAGATGATAAAGTTGTCAAATATTGTTCTATAGCTTGATGTAGGTATATAACAATTAATTAATGAAAGAATAATAAAATAACTTAAGATTTATGGCCTCGTAGTAAATGACTAAAAATAAAATGCGTTCCTACACTTTTCTTTCTCGTATAGGATGACAAAGGAATGTAAGTAGACTGGTAGAATAGGTCCTACCTATGGACCCACCAATGAACTATGAATAGGTTAAGTGTACCTATGTATGTTAATGTTTGGAGCTAATGATTGTAATACTTTTTCGAGTGTGTGTGACGAAATGGGATTACAATTCATTATCTCCTTGCTTGCACGTGGTTATTGTAAATGACGATTAAGGAATATAATATACAAACAACATATGTGCAAAAGACGAAAAGCTAGAAATAAAACCCAATACCGAGTCACCTGCCACCGAAGATAAAGACCGGGTTCCGGTGGTCTGCTCGCTCGGCGTGAAGAGGTACCATGTAGGGCGGGTCTATGGGGTCGCGCGCCGCTTCTTCTGTCGCCCCGGATGGATTTAGTGGGGTGTGACCATTCCATAGTCCGCCGCCTACAAAAAAAAAATGCCGAGTCGCCTGACCAGCGCAGGAGAGTAGTTAATTGCTGTCCTATTGTGGAGGAGACTCTAGCCCAGCCGTGAGACGTATTCGGGCTTAGATTCCGATGGTGATTGTAGTAATTAAGATCGCATTTCTCGGTTGTCTGGCGCTATTAATATTTAGAATGACTATACTCCAGCCAAGCCAAAATTAAATTTAATAATAAAGCGTGCATTAGCAACCAAACCGAACAGATCAATAAAGAATTGTAATCACCCCAAAACGCAGTATTTACGAAAATTCGTTATTGAATTTCGCCCAGTTACAGCTACAGACATTCTTTAGTCCTTATATTTAAAGATATTTAACTAGCATATGATCATTTGTCATCGTATCAATCACGCGTCAGCGCCATTGATACGCCCTCTTTTTATAACCGCAGATCTTGGATGTATGAATATGTTAATTTATAAGATAGAAGATGTATGTAGTTTCAATGTTTTAATTTTTTTTCTTTATACAAGGCATTTTTTATAGGAATCGCTCGTCGGGCAGGCGGAAGGGTAGGTTGTAACTCCTAATAACATTATTTTGAAAGAGAAGAAACTTGAAATAAACTTTGACATAGTTCGATCCTTATGACTTGTGTGCTATAATAGGGTTTTATTTTCTTCCAGGACGTTCTTGACCAACAGTGGAATATATATTATATATATAATATATGTATAATATGCAATAAAAATAATGTTATATAATGATATTTTAATACTTTTTGTACCTCTTTTTCTTCCAAAAATAAGCTTCACAACATAGCATTTCAAACCGTTCACAAAATTCTACGTATAGAAGCGACAGTGATGAATTTAGAAACTTCAACATTAACGTGGATATTTTTAACTAATATTAGTGTTATTGTATTACATACAAAATGTATTAATTAAACGACATAAATAATTAACAATTTTTTT
Organism: Lymantria monacha; assembly: GCA_905163515.2. Lineage (NCBI taxonomy): Eukaryota > Metazoa > Arthropoda > Insecta > Lepidoptera > Erebidae > Lymantria > Lymantria monacha. The sequence goes on along the minus strand of LR991084.1, from coordinate 12,882,175 downwards.
ATTTTAAACCTTGACGTTTTGTCGCCATGGGGTCATTGGGGGATGGGTTACGTCACAGAATTCAAAGAATAAGTCCCGATAGTCAACTTATGCCGGCTATACACGTAAAGATATATCGTAGCGATTTATCTGTGCAAACCGATTTACGCAGATTTATCGATCGTGTGTATGAAAAATCGTTGTAGATTATCGTTCATCGATGGCAGTTGCAATTTCTATTATTAGATAAATCATTGTCGATTGCGTTTGCACAGTTTTATCGTCGCGTGTGGTTGGCGATCGCTCAGCAGTACTTCACGGAGCTAGTTTGTGTGCGCTCGTGCTGATCGCTCTCTTTGCAACATGTTGGAATAAGAAAGAGGTGGACACCGCGAACAACTGCAAGAGTTGCTACAAAACAGAAACTTGCCTTTGAAAGACCAAAAGATTTGCATGATCGCGACAAAAAAAAATGCTGCCTACAATGGGCTAATCGAAAAATATAAAGGCATTGATCCAAATGCCAACAGGGATATGGTGGTTAAGAAGATTAATAACCTTAGAACTACCTATAAAAAAGCTTAATAAAATTTAAAAAAAAACCGTGTAAATCTGGAGATGAATCTGACGAGATTTATACTCCGGTTTATATTTTGAGTTGCTAAGTTTATACGATCAAGAAGTACCAAGAGCATCGATACCAAATATAGATGATACCAAAAATAAGGTAGAACTGACAATTCACGTCAATATCGAAGGCGTGTGGAGACACTAGGAACGATCGATTTATCTGCACAGTCTGAGATCGCTACGATATATCGTTACATGTGTAGCCGGCTTTAATTGGCGTTGAGTGGTAATACGTTAGGCTGTTGGGCTGCGCTTCTATCAACTCGGATGGTTTGACCAGACAGAAAAGGGATAAGGAATAGGTGGATTGTATGAACCATGTCTGAACCGTGGGATGTGGGTGACGTAAAAATAGATCTAAGTGACATTCTCATAAGTAGACCGCTGTTCAGTAGTAAACGTCGTTAGGCTGATAGATAGATAGATAGATGGGTTATATGAAGCATGATAGAGATATAGTGAAGGTAGGGATAAAAATATATAGAAATTGAAGACATTACATCCACTCTAAGCACTTTTTTTTCTGACTATGGATGTGGTCGCACCCCGTCAAATCGGTCCGGGGCGACGGAAGAGGCGGTGCGCAACCCCATATACCCACCCTGCAAGAACACCTCTGTCTCTCTATTCGCCGTGAGAGAGGGCTACTGGTACCCGATCTTTGCCTTCGGTGATCCACTCTAAGCACTGAGGATATGAGCAGAACCACATAGATAATTAATTTATAGCAATAAAAATGGTTAAATTAAAACAAAGTTTGTAAATTTAAGTGGTGCAATACCTACCACTTAGATGATTAATATTTACTCGTGAACATTCAACCGCTAAACAAGTATGCCTATTCTTATAATCTATTGTAAATGTCATGGTCTCGGATTAGTACGAAAGTAGTATCTGAATTATATTGACATTCTAGTAGATAAAATAACTTATGATTATAATATTTATAACTTAACCGTGCAATGACGGATATGTATTCTTACATATAATACATCGTTAGGTACTCCTTCATATCTGCGAAAATTGTAAGCAAAAAATAAGGAAATAAAATCAGTATAAGTGAAGGTAAATTCGAATGAAAATCCACAACTTAATGTCAGATTTTTTATTCTTTTTATTTATTATTTTTATTTAATAGCTTTTTACAATTTTATGTCAGAATTAATTTTTGTTTCTTTTTATTAAATAATTTTTAGACGATCGCAACATAAGTGTTATTCTTTCTTTCGTTTCCCCTTCAATTATGTTAAGCAATTTATATACCTAGGGCGATACACCAGGTCGATTCCATTTCACTATGGAGCAAGCTTATGACAAAGTGGTTATATGTAAATGCATTAATTAAGGAGATAGAGAAAACAACAAAAGAGGTTATTATCCAAAACGTGAATTCAGAAGTAAAAAAAATAAAAGTTACAATAATATACAAAAAATAAAATAATAATAAAAGTTACAATAATATACAAAAGAGGTTATTATCCAAAACGTGAATTCAGAAGTAAAAAAAATAAAAGTTACAATAATATACAAAAAATAAAATAATAATAAAAGTTACAATAATATACAAAAGAGGTTATTATCCAAAACGTGAATTCAGAAGTAAAAAAAATAAAAGTTACAATAATATACAAAAAATAAAATAATAATAAAAGTTACAATAATATACAAAAGAGGTTATTATCCAAAACGTGAATTCAGAAGTAAAAAAAATAAAAGTTACAATAATATACAAAAAATAAAATAATAATAAAAGTTACAATAATATACAAAAGAGGTTATTATCCAAAACGTGAATTCAGAAGTAAAAAAAATAAAAGTTACAATAGATAGTTTTATTTTAGATGTTTTTATTTTATTTAATAAAATGTTTTTACTTTGAAACTCTAAGTATAATCGTCATCATTTTGTTTGCCGCTATTCACTGCTGGAAGTAAACTCCCCGGTAAATGAGGGGATAGTATCTTGATCGCCACGCTTGGCAGACGTGTTGGAATCGCAATAAAGAGCTATGCTTTTTCTAGAAGATTTGAATCTATTTTTTGTCATAAACTAAGCATGATTCTAAGTTGAGGTAGATCAAGTATGATATTTTATATCTGGCCGGCTAATCACTGAGGTAAGTGTTATATAATAGCGTCAACAAATACTAAGTGTAAAAGAGATTATGTATAAGAAATATATAATCAAATAACCAAGTTGCACTCTTTCATTTTATTTTATAAACTAGCTATGCTTGTTTGAATTCCGTCCTACCCTCTGATGTTGATGCGAGTAGGTATTACACATTATTATACGTACGATAAAACATTATGTTCATAGATTATTTCGGGTTTGTAACATCGCTTATGATCAGTCCGATTAGATAGATTACGTAGCGGTTAAGATCCCGACCTCCCGTGCCAAGTGTTACCGATTCGATTCCCACACAGGACAGCACTTTATGTGATTCCCAAATCGTTGCCTTGAGTCTAGGTGTAATTTGTGTCAGTTAATTATATGGTTTGTAAAATTGTTCGCTATACAAGGATTATTTAGTATTTACTAATTGCATTGCCATTAAAAAAAAAACAAAAGAAAATCGAGTCTTTCCATGCACTCCACTTTTCCACGTGACTATAAACATTGGAAAATTTTCGAATCGTCGAACAAGTAAAATCAAATATAAACGCGTTAAAATTGGTTAAAATAGTTTTATTTTGTATTCATACCTTTGCTATTTGTTTTAAAGTTTTTTCTTTTTGTTGCAAAATATCTTTAAATCTAAACGCGATATAAACAGATATGAAAACTATAAGGTAACGAATTGTTAAAAATCGTTTTGTATTGATAAGTACAGAACTATTAATCTCTGAGAAATAAATAAGTACTATGTTGCTTTTTTAATAGATAGACGACATATCGTATCTAAGTTCATTCGTACAAGTTTTGTTGAGCATCAAAGATTCTAAGGATAAATAGACTAAAAAAAGCACAGATTGCACAAGAATATAAATGAAATATACTTAATACAGCTATAGCTTACGACTTAGGTATGATAAAGTAGCAGTGACTTTTATATTTGGGTTCAATACTTATTAAATACCTATCAATAAATGCACGTTTACAGAACGCGTAAAACATAGAAAATTTGTAGAAACCCAACTGTGTGATAATGTAAATTACATATATCATTGGCAAGATGAGTCAAGCTATGAAGATATCATAATATCTGGTGTTAAGTGAGCTTAGCCTTACCTAAATCCTACAAAAATGAAATAATATTATTTTTACTCTGTTTCATTTTAAAAACTATTTACTTAGATTTTGTATATACAATTTTAGCTAAACAACTCAATTTATTCGTTATTTAAATATATGAGTAAAATTTTACTTTTTTTTGTGGCAGGCTATAGTATAGTCACATCCCGCCCAACTGTCCGGGGCGATAGAAAAGTAAAATTTACTTACTTTTTACTATATTACTACTTATTAGGTAATAGGTTCACTGTCAGACAAAAGGCTTTTCTAAAAGGATAACGTCATAATCGCCATACTTAGAATGCAGGTTGGCGATCGCTGTTGGTATTTATAAGTTAACCAGAAGTACATTGCGGTCCTTTCTCCTAATGATCACTCAGTTAAAGTGAGTTATAATGACATATCGCATTCTTAACTCAGATTCTAATTAGTGCATGGGAAACTTTAGGTGACTTTTGAGGTTGATTTTTGTTAACTATCTACACTATACGTATATAGTCTGTTGCAAAAAGTATCGCGAATTTTGAATTTCCGCGGGTTACGTGTATTTGATTTTTGAATTTTTGGTAACGTTATGTTGGTACTCATGTCCCTTACTTATGCTAACAAGGTCTGCCATTTTGAATGTTTAGTTAATTTTTACTTTATAATGATGTTTGGAAAACTTGAAATAAAACCATATTCCAAGCTGTTTGAGTAGCGTGCTATAGTAGTTATGTTAATTTCCCTTCTATCTTGAAGGGAGATCAAGCTCAGTAGTGGGACGTATATGACATGAAATGACTGTTTTTCTTATATATTTAAATAATGAATTAATTGATTTCATCATCATCATCATCATGATGATGATGAATTGATTTACTTTAGCTAAAATAGTATATACAGTATATTTAAGTATCTACTTAGTTTCTCATATAGCAAGAGAAGGAAAACTCGAAATAAAACCCTATATCGACCCACCGACCGGCATATTATAGTTAAATGCCTTAATGGGACTTATATGAGCGAATCTGATAATGATGACGTGCTTATAAGCGTACCTATATCAGATATTCACTTCATTACAACTACATTTCCTATGACAAGTTAAAAGTGTGAAATTTCAAAAATACGTCGAAAGGCGACGAATCGTGACCATGTCAGAGTTGTCACTGCCGTCTGCATACAACACCGCGTATCAATCCATCATGACTTGACTACCATGACGAATATTACACTTGGCTGGCTGTTACGTGTTACGTGGACCGTGAATTGTATTAACTAGCTAACATTGGTATTTGCAAATCACAATGACATTTTTTACGATCGAAGAATTCTATCTTTAGTAACGGTTATGGAAAACAATTTCATACATACATACATACATAGCCTCACGCCTGTTTCCCAGATGGGTAGGCAGAAACTACGGATTGCCACAAACCACGATCCTGGCATACTTCCATCGCTTCATTCACACTCATAATAGTCTTCATGCATGCTCTACGATTACGCATACTCTTAATAAGACCTCTCGTCAACACATCTCCAACTTGGTGCAGAAAAGTATGACGTGGTCTTCCCCTTGTATTCGTCCCATTCACGCTTGCTTTATATATTTGCTTCGTCAACCTCTCGTCACTCATTCTTTCTAAATGTCCAAACCACTTCAGCGTACTCTTTTTGATCTTTGTCACTACTTCTTCATTCACACCACAGCGCTCTATTATAACATTATTCCTAATTTTATCTTTCATACTTACATCACATATACTACGAAGAGCTTTCATATTATTTAAAATAGGAAATATATTCCTCTATAGTGACAGTAATTCTTACCCGTGGGTGCCGTAAAAGACTACTAAAGATAATATAAATATAGGTGACATCCATGTAAGAGAAGGAAAACTCAACGTAAAAACCTATGCCAGTTCGTTTTGACTAACGTAGTATAGTAGGTCCACTTCACTCCCATTATACAAGGCGCCTGAGGCCAGCAATATAACGTAAATAGACCGAGAAGAAGGTAAATAAAAATATATTTGGTCATTGTCTTATATTGGAATGGAATTTACAGTCATACAGGATTATTTAAAATATCATTCATAGTGCACACTGATATGCATGTTCTAATATAGTAAATATATGTTCTACGATTAGACCGAAAGATTTTTTCCGTTTTTGCAATATTTATTTTATCATTATTATATAATAATAAACGCTCCGCCCCTGTTACTTAAAGCGTAATTTTATATAGGATTTCAGCCTTCCTTGATAATTTATTATTTTATACTAATATTATAAAACTGAAGAGTAGGTTTGATTGAACGTGGTAATCTCAAGAACTACTGGTTCGAACTGAAAAGCTATTTTAGTGTTGGATAGCTCATTTAGCAAGGAAGGCTATAGGCTATATAATATCGGACTACGACCAAAAGGACCGTAGTATTTATGAAAAAAAATTCGAAAACGGGTAAAGATTATTTCATTTGAGTGCAACCATTACGTGTTTTGGGATTATTCGTCATAAACTATTACAAAAATTCTTTTCACGCTAAAATACGTTCCTACAATGAAAGAAAAGCACATATGTATTTCGTTAACTGGAAGTAATTGAGAAAAGAGCAGGACAGTGATGAAGATAATGAAAATCAATCTATATTTAACAATTTCTAATGTTTACGCGAGTATTGCACATTTGAAATGAAACTACTTTTAGGGATTCTATCGCGTTTGTATTTGATTTTTAATTTCCTGGAGTTTTGAATAGCTTACAGGATTTATGGTCACGGGAGAACTAACTAACTATTTCACGTCCAATAGGTCATCGTTATTACAGAGATTTATATCCATCCACTACAGTAACAGTTATTAAATTTTGAACAACATTTTAATACAAACTCGTTACCAGTACAAAAAAAAATGATTCTATATACATATATAAAAATTTATATTGTTTATGATAAGTTATTATTGAACATTTAATTTATATTGTGGGAATTTGTGTGAATGTGAGCAAAACCAAAATAATGGTCTTTGAAAGAGATGAAGCCAGAACAGATGTAAGAGTAACAATAGGTAATGATATACTAGAGCAAGTGGACGAATTTGTATATCTTGGATGTGGATTTAGCCGAGATGGAAGGTACACCACTGATATAGAGCGAAGAGTGAATGCGGGAAATAGAGTGAACGGAGCGTTGGGGCAACTTCTCGGTAGGTCGGTTAAGAAGATATACAATGCGAAAGTGGAAGGATGTAGGTACCGAGGGAGACCGAGACTAACCTACCTAGACCAGATCGGTCATGTACTGAAGGAAGGTGGAGTCAAGAGTCTCCGAAACCGGCGAGCGTGTATGAAGAGAATTATGAATGTTGAGGAAGCGAGTGAAGTATGCAGAGATAGAGTTCTCTGGCACTCTGTCCTCTCTGCCTACCCTGCAAGGGATATGGCGTGATGATTGATATGTATGTATGTATGTACAAGCTTAGAAAATTACCACTTTTTATTTTTCTTTACAATCATTAGGTGCATCTTTTTATGTGTGCATATATACATCTTTTTACATTTAACATAAACATTATTCGTTTTTTTTATCAGACAATTTTAAATGGTAGTATTACCTACTAAGTATTCTGTGTCTATGATGTGTAAAATGGGTAAAATAATTTGAGGAATATTTACAACAATGTAGTTTGACTGCAATTTATAATTTGCTCACAGAATGAACAGGTATTTTGCATTAAATTTATAATGATTTTATGATTATAATGACGATGATACTCGGCTTCAGTTTGTCTCAGTTTTCCGACTTGTTTATAGTTGACTTACTACACAATTGGCTATAAGTAAGCCTTATTATCCGTCATGAAATATTCATTGGCCACCGACACAGATTGTTGTCACTGATATTATATGGTAGAAATCACTTAAGGCTCGAAGTATATTACTGTGGGCTATTAGCGGTAATTCGCGATAATGGTTATACCAGAGCATGTTTATCGTGTCCGTTAGGACATGCTTTGGTTTCCTTCTAGATATCTATGTGAAAATAAGAACCAATAAAGATAGATACAGTTTATAGATACGTGTTAATATCTATAATTAATTTGAATGCGGGTTAGGTTAGACTATCAAGCCGGGATGGCGACGGACATCAAGGATTTGGTACCAATGGCCGGCGCAATGGCTATGGAGTGGGAATACGGTTGGTTTCGGTGCCACGTGCAGCTTATTTGTCGCCCCAGACGGAACGGATGGCGTGTGACTAGACCATAGCCTGTCAAAAAAATAAAGAGCCTTTCAAAACGAAAATGACTATACATCAATTATCAAACCGCTCAATAGACAAAGAGGTATAATACATCTGGTTATGGAGCCCCACGCCGATCATCTATGGTCTAGGATGGCTTGGCACGGGTATGGTCAGACCATTGCCTCTCTAAAAAAGGTGGTATGTCTATCTCGCTGTCAACTTTTATATTTTTTTTTTTAATGTTTACATTCTAGAAGACATATCAAATGTATAAGTAACAGTCACAAATTATACCCAAACTCAGAGTAATGGTTTGTGAATCGCACAAAGAAATATCCTGTTTATGGATAAGACTTACGACACTAAACCCGTGCCTAAAGACGTGGGTGCTTAATTCTCTCCGTTATCGGTTCAATCGCAAAAGAAAATAGTAATGGACTGCAGGAGCACACAACCAATATGTGTTTGTAAACTGAAATGAACAGTTAATGTGGTTACCATTATTTATATTCATTCAATTCATAAAAGTATGCAATATTATCAATATTTTCTTATGACATTTATCACGTAAAATTATCGTCCGTAAACGGACTTTATATACAACCATCTGAATTTTTTATTTTTCCACCAAAATTCGTAAAAGATTCCATATATAGTGCTACTATTGATGGCGATGATTAGACTTACTGACGAACAACGATTAACATGAAAAGACTGTGAAAGAAGGGGTGAAGAAAATTATAATGCACATTGGCAACAATAGCTCGTATCTATAAGTAGCTGATTGCTAATACAGAAAAAGAAGAAGCACAAATCTTTAATGCAGACTCCATACTATATATCTTTGAAATCAGCGTGGAATATATAGTCGTTGTGATGCCTATTGACGAATTCCTTTTTGCATTTGAGTAGAGAATGACTAATGACCTTAGACCTTATAGACGTGTTACCTTTGATAGCAAAGCGAATTAGGTCTCAAATAGCTAGCAGCTTCTGTTTTACAACATAACTATTAATAATAAAGATATCAGGTCGAAACATCGCTAATGATTATTCAACATTCGCAATCTCGCGCCATCTGTCTCTAATCAACGAATTGAGTTAATTAAAACGCTCGGTAATATGGCGTCGGGGTATAATTGCTATTAATAAAGCGCTTTCCTGTATAATTAGACGGCTGTGAGCGTGGATTGGCTGTTCGCCGGCCCTAATCACGATGTGATAACATTGCGCTAATGGTGTGCATAGCTCTCTATAGCATAATCAACGCACAATTTACTTTATGTTGCGTGTTCGATTTTGTAACTAACTTATATCTATCATTTACAATAATATTAAAGCAAATATTTTTCATTGGTTTGATATTGGTCACGTACTGAAGGAAGGTGGAGTCAAGAGTCTCCGAAACCGTCGAGCGTGTATGAAGAGAATTATGAATGTTGAAGAAGCGAGTGAAATATGCAAGGATAGAGTTCTCTGACAATCTGTTCTCTCTGCCTATCCTGCCAGGGATATGGCGTAATGATATGTATGTATGTATGTACATTTTTCATTTGTTTAAGTTTTGCCTTATTTTTATGCTCCAAGCAATGGTTTCTCTTTAAAAGTTTTACCTAGTAGGTATCAGTTAAAACTGTTCTAATATCATATGCATTTAACATCTATGCAAGAGAAGAAAACTCGAATAAAAAGCCTATACCACGGTGTATGACCAACGTGTTATTGCAGGTCAATGTTTCTCTTAGTGTGGAGAAGATACGAGCCTAGCAGTAGGACATACCTATATGGGCTCATAAGATGATGATGATGTGTGATTAAATTTAAAAAATCTAATTGCGATAATAATATCTCTATATCTGGCATAAAATAAACATCGTTTATTTTAAACTCTATAAAATTTATCTGTCTCTATAATAATTAATTCCATGAAAACTATAAGCATCTTTGTTTACAAGAATTACGACAATTTAAATAAGAATATTTAAATGAACAACATTTTGGGATTCACGGTTGATAAAATTCCAACTGTCCATAAAAGAGATACATCAAAAGAGACTGCGAAGGAAACAATGATTGACGAGTTCGCACCTCGCCTCGTGCCTTTCTAATTAAGACGACATGCATACGCGCACTGTTGCAACACTTCGCGCTTGTTTAACACACACATTAGCCCGTGTCTCTGCACAAATTAATTGTAACGTTAACGCAAACACCTACATATATTTAATATATAACTAAATAAATTACAATCAACGTGACACTTGGCCAAAGATTTTCTTCTCGCATATAAATTATGTTTCTAGCACCATTTATAGCCGTGAATAACTTTCATCCGAACAATACTAATCTATAACGGACATTAATTTATGGAACACGTGTAAATTTCAATCGTAGATGTGTATTTTAACAATGTCATAACGATAAAAGCGCGCTGTAAAAGGGCGCCTCTTATTTCTGTCTTCGGTACATGCTCATTAAAGCGACTCATGCGCTTAGTGTCACGTTTATTTTGCTTTTGGTTGCTTTTCCGCTAACTTTTGGGTGGTAGGGATGATGAACGACTTCGGTGTACATATATCATTGCGGTAATATATCGCGCAGTGCGTCGAGTGTCGCCATTAACGCATGCGCGCAATTGTCCGTGCTCAAGATCTTGCTAACGCATGCACCATTGCCGAGTGCTATAAGAAGCATCTCACAAATCGACGCGCGCGACCACAGCTAAACGTGCATAAATCTTATTAATGGTATTCTTATTTTGATCTTCTCACTGGTTCTTGTAAAATCATTAGAACGAGTAGAATGGCACTAAGATATTATCGTTTTAAAATTCAAAACCATACGTAATATCGCAAATACTCGTATATATAATAAATGCAAAGAAATATCACACTTACATTTTATATAGTATCAATGTACAATGATGACGACGAGATGGGTGGTCGATGGTTATTAGTAATAAATGTTCATATAGTTGGCAGGTCAAAAGCCGCATACCGTTTACGCAAGTCTAATGGCGAATTGTCAAACCATTCTCGCGCATCGTTGAGCTCGGTTATTGTCGACAAAAAGTGAGAGGCCGCTAGACGAAGCCGTATCTCAACTTACAACTAAAGATTTGTTGTTTCCGTTCTCGCCGCCTCAATGACTACCATTTTATGTCGATTAGAAGATAGTGTTTCACGCGCCCGCTACCGACACCAGTTTTTGTGACACTCCTTTCTGCTTACAACGAGTTTATTATCGTCCATCAGTTACTGTTGGTTCTTTTTTTCTCTCTTTCTACATCAACGATTCGTTGTTCAACTCTTAATAAATTTAACGTTCACACTAAACATTATATGTAGTTCCCCTATTTGAATTATTAAGACAAACAGGAAACCGCAGTGACATAAGAGTATGCCATACTAGCTATTACATCGACCAACCGCAAGTAATTTCATTCAATGAACAAAAACATACATCTTTAGAAAAATGTCCACCCATTCATCTTTCTTTATGTAGCGGGGATATTAAAGAATGTCCTTGTTAAAGAGGGGAAGGGGACAAAGGCCTAGTATCGAAAAATTGAAACAACCAATTCCCGCGCAACTTTTATTTTACCTTACTATATTACGAAACAGTATTCGAATTTGAGCTTTGTGGTTATTTAGTATTAGAATTTTTATGCTTTCTATTGTAAATGTTTATTATTGCTGATAATATATTACCGTTAAGGAGAGGGAACCTATATATAGATAGGCCAACCCTCTTAATCAGGGACATATTTATTAAGGGACGAGTTACCGTGATGTCTTTGAGAAATATGATTACCTATGGTGTCTTATTTTTCTTTTACCGCTGCGTAGTAGCGGCTACGAATACTACCAATTCTTATGTTGCTTGTGAATGGTATAAAAGATGACTAATAGGTTTATATCAACTTCGGCTAACTCCACATAAAGCCGTCTGCTTAACAATTACATTCTTAAGGAGGGTTAAGGTTTTTTTTATTGTTTGTGATGGCAAACGAGCAGCATACCTGATGGTAAGACCATTGACATATCATGCTACAACTAGGCCATTGCCTATCAATGGAAACCCCAAACCCACCCAGAAAGCTGGGCTACCGGCATTATAGCACATTGCCACTGCACAGACGTCGATTTTATGTGAGAGTGTTACTACCCCGGACGGACCAGCCCGCGGCTGTAGACAGAAAACTCTCAATAATTTGGCTCTACTACTAATAAAGTTAGGCAGGTGGCCGGTCATAAAAGTATTAAACTTATAACCTTTTCAATATGTAATGAATTAGCCAATAACTTTTACAAAATGTGCAATGAAAGAGGAGTAGATGTTGCCTCAATCCCAAGTAATTGGGATAAAAGCAGAATAATAATGATGATGATATCTTATTTTCCTTTATAAAATATTTATTTAAGATTTTATCTGACATACATTGCTGAAAATATAAATATACGAGTACATTATTGATGTTTTCATTCGCGTCGAGTACCTATCTACCATTTACAATGAAGATATATTAAATTAACGGTTGTCATAGTATTCATTATGATATTTAAATGATTTATATTTTATTTTTTGGCGGCGTATACAGTTTGAGTGGCAATTGCATACGATAATTTACGATACGATAATATTAATTTTTAATGAGTAAAAGAAATTTGTATCGGTTTCAATGCGTCATAATATTTGTTCAGTCGAGTAATTGCGCTAATATGAATGTACATGGCTTAATATAACAATGGAACAACTAAGTTATAAGAAAATATGTATTATATAATAATATAATGTACAAATAGGTTTGTTTCTGATTATAAATTTTCTTTTTTTAATTATGTCTTAAAAAGCGTAGCGTTTTTAAAGTTAAGATTTTTGCAGTTGTGAGTATTTTAGTTGTACGAATACTTTATTTTACTGTTTCTTATTTAATTTAATTTAAAAAGAAATTTATTTTTTTAATTTATTGAAATGAAAAGGGCTTTGGTGCTTAGCGACTATATCGTTCAATACAATACAATTGTATATCTAATTATTTTAATTTTTATATCTAATTACATTATAAATATGTACTATTTTATAGCTAATCTGTATAATTCTAACGCCTTGCTTGACAGTGGCAACGCTAGAATGGAACTAGGTACAGTAGCATATGTCATATTTTTTTAGTCCCGAAAATAATATCAGGTATTCTCATTCCAAACGCATTAGGTGAATGGTTTTTTTTTCATGAAATATGAAAATTTAATGTGGCCAGGAATTTTAAAGCTACTATCGTAGTATTTAAAAAAAGAAGATGAGGATACACGTTATATTTTTAACACCTAACCACATAGATGTGACATCGTCTAAGTAATGTCTTCTTTTTCGTTTTTCTACAAATATCTCACATTGAAACTGAATTGCGCTGGTAAGGTACCGGTTAGTATAAGGTTTTTTTTGCTAATTTAACTGCTTTTGCAGGGATGTTATTTGCTTACCGTAGCCCGCCCCCCCCCAAAAAAAAAAAAAGGGATGTTATTTGCTTATTTAATTGTGCTTAATAGAAGAAACGGATAAATAGCATTCTTACTCTGTTACAAGTAATAGGTCTCATCATCAGCTTTATTTTACTTCATATACGTTCTACTGCTGGGTTCCTCCTCCGCCGCAATCGCAGGGATATTGGTCTACAACAGCACGCTGGTCAGATGGTTTGTTATAGTGTTCTATTTTGAGTTTTCCTTCTGTTTTACAGATGTTACATGCATATTCAATCCCTTAGTCGTCTTTTACGACACCGCCGGTAAGACAAGATGGGGTTAATATTATACTTATCACACGTATAAGTCTGCTGTAATAAAAAATCCTCAAGATCACTCTTCTTTTCTATAGACGAATGTTTCCGACGGTGCGGGTGTCATTCGCGGGGTGTCGTGCGGAGGCGCGCTACGCTGTGCTGCTGGACGTGGTACCGGTGGATGGCAAGCGCTACCGCTACGCTTACCACCGTAGCTCGTGGCTGGTAGCGGGGAAGGCGGATCCACCCGCACCCGCGCGCCTCTACCCGCACCCCGATTCACCCTTCTCGGGCGACCAGCTGCGCAAGCAGGTCGTCTCCTTCGAAAAAGTCAAACTCACCAACAACGAAATGGACAAGAATGGGCAGGTTAGTTTGTTTTTTCTATTTAGATATCTAGATTTTCAGTCTATCTTACTAAATCAGCGCTTTGAAGGGGTGCTGGCCTTGTTAGAAATCTATTGATCAATTGAATAGAAAACCAAAAATCGGCAGGCAATTTGGGCGCTAAAATAAAAAAGTTCATCCTTCATTCATCCAGACTATCAACGTCCATTGATAGATCCATCAATAATTATGGAAGAATAATATAACAATTGCCTGAAAGAGAATAAATTATCCGCCGCTTTTACAGAGCCTATAACCTATTGACTAATTGTTCAATTCTAAACTTTTACCTGCAAAATGTGTTTATAACTTTTTTCGTGGCAGGCAATAGTCTGGAAGTATCCCGCCTTATCTTTCCCTTGGATTGACCACTGGTACCAATTTTTCCACCATGGTGTTAGCTCGCAATATGTGTATACCTACAACTAATTAATACGCAATACGAGGATAATTTTCTTAGTGCAGGTTAGGTTTAAAAACAAAACTATTTTAATAATTACTGAAATTTAGCATTTAATATGCTTGATTATTTATAAAAACTCGATTACGAACGAAAAATGTGTAAGCGGCAGCACGATTAGAACGGATTTCCAATAGGTGTTTGTTCGAATCCCACTTGTGACGATCATTTTTCGCTCGTAATCGGGTTTTTATTTTAATAATTTTGACTTTCATCGTCCATTGCTTGAGATAGGACTTCCTCATGGCACATGACGCGGTCATTCAATGGAGACGTTAATGCTATAATCGCCATGCTTGTCAAGCGAGTTGAAAGTCACAGTAAAGTACTTTTTCCTCAGTAAAGCGCTGCTGCTCTTCTTTTTGTGTTTTGTTATTTTGAAAATTATGATTACGAAAATTATGAATACGAAAATTATGATTACGAAAATTATGATTACGAATATTCACTAGCTGATCCCCGCTACTACATCTGCGGAATATTCTTGAATTGTGTCTTATAGTGACATATAATTTTACTGACATCAGATTTTAATGAAACAATGATCAAATGTTACTCTGAGGTGGCTGAATGTACTTGTAACAACTGCAAAACAATCTGTTCAGTAATTTTGGACATTAGCTTGTACATACATACAGACTTGATAATAAATTTCACAAAATGGTTTTTTGGGTTCTGATGGGCTTTTCTTACTAGACTATACTCATTTTTTAATAAATTTATCAAATTTTACAAACACGGTTTCTACTCATATATTTTATGTAAAGATTAATAATACATATGTTACATATTTTTAAAATGTCACTTTTCTATATGACGGCATAATATATATTTGTCTATTGCTATATGCACTAAATACATTATTGAAAGACTTTAAAACTTGTTTTAATATGAATTATTACATAGTCAAAAATCATGATAATTCTCCGACCTTTAACTTAATATGCTAAGATCGATTTGGAATACGCTCTATTCATATAAGTACATTATTGTATACCTACTTCCCTTTTCCACAATGGTGAGAAAAATGTATAATATTGATGGATTTTGTACGATTATTTTATTATATTAATGATTATCAGGATGACACTAACTTCCAAGGTACTTCTATAGCCTATCCAAAACATAAATATTCAACAGATTAGTATGCCTTAATCCTTGAAGCTACTTCTTCTTAGCAGAAATATTATAAACCCATATTCGCTATATAATATCTATAAATTAAACCTGTATCTCAACGTAAAAGGCCATATATATATATATATATATATATATATACCCTATAAAAAGAACATCATATTTAGCTGTACTTTTTCACCTGGAACCAACAGCTCCCTAAAATTTCGACAAAGTTGTAATGCGTTCATCATCATCTTGCTCTTATCCCAATTACTTGGGGTCGACGCAATATGTCATCTTCCTCCATACAGTCCTATCAAACGTCATCTCTGCAGTAACTCCCTGTCTATCCATGTCATACCTCACGCAGTCCATCCATTTTTTCTTTGGTCTTCCTTTACCCCTAAAGCCTTCAACATTCATATTTAAAAGTTTCTTCCCGTCTCATCACATGTCCATACCATGTTAACCTTTCACTCCTTAACTTTTCCGTCACTGACACTACTTTCAAACTTCCTCTTATATGCTCATTTCTTATTTTATCCAATTTCGTCACACCACACATCCATCTCAACATTCGCATCTCCGCTACATGCAGTTGTCTCTCATCCGTCGCTTTTGTCGTCCAACATGCTGATCCATATAGTACAGCAGGTCTTATTATATATTTTACCCTTTAATTTAGGGGGTACTTTAGGGTGGCATGTTGTACCCGTGACCTGCCGCCATTTCATCCATCCCGCATCTATTCTGTGTTTCACCGCACGATCCAGGACGCCATTTGTCCTCGAGGCCCATCTAACGAATTATAAATTCTGTCTTGGGCCTGGGCTCTCGCTGTAGCTATTGCCCGTTTAGCTTTTTTTCTTACATTCCTTGTATTCAATATTTTTCTCTTTCTTCAACCTTTCATTATCTTCTTTCTGCCACGCTTTAAATTTTTCCTTCTTTTCTTTCAGAATCTTTTGTACATCTTCATTCCACCACGTAATGCGTTCAATCAATTAAATTTTATTTTAATTAAGTATAATAAATACTCAGTCGAAAACTGAAGTCTTTTTTTTTTATAGCTGGTCCTGAACTCGATGCACAAATACCAACCACGTATTCACCTGGTGTTGAGACGAGAGGGCGCTATAAATGCACCGATCACTGACCTAGAACAAGAGGAGTTCAAAACATTTATATTCCCCGAGTGCGTCTTCACAGCCGTCACCGCATATCAAAATCAACTTGTAAGTATCACATCAAATTTTATTTGGCACATCTTACTACTACTGACATCTATTTGTAACGTATGCCGTTTATTTGGCATTAGTTGTCCTCTTATTTTAATCATTTGATTTCTAAAATAGATCAGAGACACAAACGTTTGAGATTGCATAGCCGCGAACGTCTGAATATCGACGAATGCTATTTGAGGCGCACTAATTGCATCTCGCTGAAAGGTATGTCCAGCTTGAACAAAGGGAGGTGGCACATCATTTTTTGTGTATCGGCGGCCACACGCGGACGACGTCGACGATAGACGGATAGTGCGGCTGACGTGTGTTCGACGGTGACGATTAAAGTTTTCACCCGAGCTAAATATAATACTTCTAGACGCTGCTAGCATTGCATTGTGTCCAGCCACCAATATCTTGTCTATTATTGTCCAAATACGCTTCGGTCATTAAAACTTTCAACACATTAGTTATGAATGATCAACATGACGGTTAAAAAATCTTTTAAACATGTGCTAATTTAATATAACTGTCATAATTTGGAAAGTAAACAACCTTGTGATTATTTCCTATATCCTTTTTTTATGATTAGAAGTAATTAACGTCACGAATAGATTGGTATTTTTTAGACAAGTATTTATATCTAAATGGAAGTAGGAACATGTTTTCGAGTGGTAAGTAGAGGTATTGCCTGCCGTAGTCATCGCTTGCCATTAGCGGTGGCGGCTCGCCCACAGCCGGCTGCGCATATGTCGCCATGCGCAATTAATTCTCTGTCACAAGAGCGTTTGGGCGTCTCCAAGTTCCTCGTTTTGTATCATCCCGCGTAGTAAAATAATTAGGACGTTTTGAGGTTCATAAAGGAAGCGTTACTTTATATCGACAACGCGCCACATAAATCTTCATTCGTTCGTTAATTAGTTGTTACGGGGTGGTTTAGTATTACCATTTGTGGATATTTTAAACTTTAAACAAATTATTGTTTTGTTTCATCAATGATTGAAACACCTTATAACTTTTATTCTAATATTTACTTTGCCTATAGAATTTTAGGAATTATGATTTTGATGTATATTTCTGCTAATTATATAATTTAAATTTTTAATTCCTGCTTGTTACATTTCTAATTAATTTTTTTACTGGTCATCATTCATCATCATTCTCCTACTCTTATTCCACTTGATTGGGTTCGATACAATATGTAGATACTCTTCTTTCATAGTACATATTGTAAAATTTATTGGCAATAGTTTTGTGACCGGCCGCCTGGCAGACGTCAACCCTCCTTGGGAATGTAATTGTTGACCAAACAGCATCAGATGGAGTTGGCCCAGGTCGTTATAAAGCTCTTAGTCGTCTTTTACGACATCCACGAGCAAAGTAAAGGTTGGTAGTATTCGTAGCCGCTACCACATATACGCTACGTTATGGGTCTCATGATAATAAAGATAATAAAAAACGTTTCCCGGGACTGCTTGAGAGTCTAACCTCGGTGCCATCTGTGGAGGCTAATGCAGATTCGGGCTTAGAGGCAATTGTGAGATAGTGGGAATCTGTGGTGAGATTAGTCCCAACATTAAAAACTATAGAATATACTCTTTTTTTTTTTTTTTACAATTACATAAACAATAAAATTGATCCCAAAAATAAATACCAAAATTACAATTAAAAAAATAAACTTTCCATTGAAATATGAAAATATATGGTGATAAATTAACGTATTAAGCATCAACCAATAAGCATTATCAACGCACGGAGGCGCTTACCTTTGCGGTAGGATACGAACGACTCCCCAGGGTTGTCTATTATTGATTTTCATTGATTCTAACGCGTTTCTAGATTTACTGCCAACGCATAGTGACAGAAGCATCGATTACAAATACGATGGGTATAGTTATACAAGCAGGCAACTTTCGAGAAATATTCTAACTGTAAACTGTGATTAACTAATAATGACGATCAGCTAGATGTTAGTTAAAAATTATACACGCATGAATTTACTGTCAATAAATATAATAGTTTTAGTTAGTTGTATTCCGTGTGGTGACGGAGTAAGAATACAATTCACCACTGTGGTTGATCGTACGAGACGACTAAGGGATATAAAACGCATATAAATTCTATGCGAGAGAAGGAAAACTCGAAACAAAACCCTATACTAACACGTCTGACCAGATCCCATTACAGAGGAGGCCCGAGTTCCACAGCGGGACATTTATGGGCTGTGATGATGATGATGATGATGAAATATAATAGATTTTTATAGAGAGATAATGCCTACATTTCCCTATTCAGTATCTAGACATTTCACTATAAGGACCACTGGCCTCTTCTAAAATGGAAAGACAAGTGGCACTACTGGCTATCTCACGCTGATCAGAATCTAAGAATCAACTATAATAATTTAAAATACGTAGGAAGGTTGCCTAGTAGGTGGACTGACATCTCCAAAGTCGTAGAGAACCGTTGCATGCAAATAGCTCAAGACCGTTCTGAGGGGCGTTTTCGTAGGGAGGCCTACATTCAACAACAGACATCTAGGGGCTGATGGATGGATAGATGGAGCTCAAAATATCATGAAGAGAATAATGCATCATCATCATCATCATTCTCCTACTCTTATCCCAATTACTTGGGGTCGATACAATATATACTCTTCTTTCATAATAGGTACATATTGTAAAAGTTATTGACAATAATTTTATGACCGGCCACCTGCAAGACGTTAACCCTCATTGGGAATGTAATTGTTGACCAAACGGCATCAGATGGAGTTGGCCCAGGTCGTTATAAGGCACTTAGTCGTCTTTTACGACATCCACGAGCAAAGTAAGGGTTTGTAGTATTCGTAGCCGCTACCACACAGCAAGAAGAAGATAATAATGCATATAGATACAATAATACACAAAATAATATCTATTTTATATGATAACAAGCTCTCTTTAATGTAAAATTGTAAATTCGTAAAAGATATTTTAGTAGATGAGTTCGATGTAAGAATGTTAGAAGGAGTCTCTATCGCATCCGTATCGCTGTACTATGGCGCTTATCATAATTGCTCATTGTCGCAATCTCTTTTTTATTAGCTATTGGCTAATTTGTCCGTTCATTTTCTTCTCATTACTCACTTTCCATAGAAGGAAAATAGCATCTTGCCTTCTGCTCTTATTTAGTTTTTTCATATTAAAATTGTTGCGATGCCCGAGACAATTAGAAGCGTTTCTTAAAAGTACTTTAGGATCAATCCTCAATGTTACTTACGATAATAATTGTAGATCCTGACTTATAGAACAATGGTGGAATTGTAGTAGGGTTAATCCCAAAAAAAAGTCCCGTCGTGAAAAACCAGTATGATATATAAAAATCCGTGATGTGACTGAGTGAAAATACAATTCACCACCCCCTATCTAGCATGTGGGTGCATATAAATGCATAGATGTTATCTATGCAAGAGATAGAAAACTCGAAAAAAAAACCCTGTACCAACATGTCTGACCAGCGTGGTATAGTAGGTCAATTTTCCCTCCCATTACGGAGGAGGCTCGAGCCCAATAGTGGGACGTATATGAGCTGAGATGATGATGATGATATTAAAGCACTTTTTCCACCTATTGCTGAATAAGTTAGTGCCTAACAATGATTCATGCGTTGATTGTAGATATTACCTAGTGCTTGCAACGCCTGATCACCGGGATGGCCTACATACTGATACACTTAATACTATCAGCACTAGGTATTAATTTATGGGTTTAATGAGACAAGAAAATTGTTGGTAACTTAAATGCTCATCATAATTGGTTTAAAAGATCCCCACGTAGTTCGTGTAGACTTTAGTGTGAAAGTTCCTATAGAAATAAATAAATAAACTCAGTTTTAATAGTCATTGTAGTATGTTTGCTTACTGGCTTAAATTGAAAAAATTAAATAATATTTTACGCTACTTACAAAGAGAAATGAAAGTGACACATAATAGCATTCACAAGTCTTAAAATATCATAAGTAGATAAACCACTTGACGAGGTAAAACGCGTGGTATCAGCACGTTCGATCGCGAGTGTCCAGCGACCGGCGCGGGCGCAGCGCTGCCTCGATTTGGCTGACGTCACAACTCTGACAGCTAAAACATTTGTCGAACACCAGAGATAGTGTCATTGATAACTCAATCCCTTACAACAATAAGAACACACTTAGCATGTTTGCACCTGCACGCCAGCCAAGATCGATTGTAGCCCGCATAACTTTATATATATATAAAATAATAAAAAAATATATTTATATGTGTTAAAAAGACAAATACCACTGCAATAATAATGTGAATATTTAACTGATATCTACTCATAAAAAAGTGTCACAGAAATTTAATTCTCGCGCGACGTTTTGTTAAATTGTCTAAAAATGAAACATCATTATTGGTGCTTTATCATTTTGGAACGTTGATATAAGATGAGATAAAGGCTTGTACAAAAAATATAAGCGGTGTTTTTTGTGTGTGCATCGTGGTGTGAGACTGTGCGTCGCCTTAGACTATCTGTGCGCTCGCGCCGCGGGGCGGTTTCCCGGGAAAGCATGGGGCTCGACCCGCTTCAATATTTAACATTTTTACACCCACCATACTATTGTCATGGTGCTCGTTTTCTGTAGAATCCTTTGTCTGGAATTGGACTCGCGTCGAGGTGACAATGTTTGTTAGAGTTTACGCATCCTCAATGCACACAATGAATTTTTTATTAGTGATGACTTGTGAATTTGTTATGATTGATCGCCTCTAGAGGATATAGCAAACAAAAACTTGCGGATAGTAACCTGCGAGTACATTTGGCATTTCTAAACAAGTTTATTAAGTATAATTTTATTTAGACTTTTTAAGTTATGCCCTAAAGTTTATACATAATTCACATCACATTCACATATATATATAATAAAGTATTTGATGATAATTAATTTATAAAAACTTCAAGATTAATTAAAAAGTACTTCTTTATGTATTTTTAAATCGTGTTTTAAAGTTTTTTTTTAACAATTAATATAAATTTATAGTCTTTGAATGATCATCATCATCATTCACCTACTCCCATCCCATCCCAATTACTTGGGGTCGATACAATATGTACTCTTCTTTCATAGTACATATTGTAAAAGTTATTGGCAATAGTTTTATGACCGCCCACCTGCCAGATGTCAACCCTTTATTTTTTTTTATTTTTTTTTTTTATTGGTGGGCTATGGATCGCCCCGCCAAATCGGTCCGGGGTGACGGAAAAGGCGGCCCGTGACCCCATAGACCCACCGTAAAACCTTCTCTCTTCGCCGTGCGAGCGGACCACCGGTACTCGATTTTAACTTCGGTGGCCCGCCCGGCGGTTTACCCTCGCGGGTTCCTCTCGTCGACGCCCCGACAGATTTCGCCATCGGGGCGTCGCCCTCACGCGGTGGCCTCACGTCGGGTGACCGGACAATTCCCCGGTCCGATCACCCGAGGCCTCGGTTAGGGCGGCATCAGGCGCAAGTATTCGCGCCTGCGCCGCCCCGGCACCAGATGTCAACCCTCCTTGGGAATGTAATTGTTGACCAAACGGCATCAGATGGAGTTAGCTCAGGTCGTTATAAGGCTCTTAGTCGTCTTTTACGACATTCACGAGCAAAGTAAGGGGTGGTAGTATTCGTAGCCGCTACCACACAGCCTTTGAATGATAATTTCTAAAATATGTTAGAATGTATTTAGTACAGAAAATAATATGATACAGTGTTAAGGTATTACTATCACTAAGCATTGCTAAAATAAGTATAATGTAATAGTTTTAATTGCACTAGCTAGTTTATATAGAACATTTAAGAATTATCACGAAGAGATCAGATTAAATAAGCTTAGATTAGCTTTAGAATGCCTCCCTTGTAACCAGTGATATCCGGTTTTCAAAGCGAAAGGGAGGTGTATCTACTTCATTTTTGCTCCTTAATGTTTGAGAATCTTATACAAACCCATTGTTCCTTCGAGTAGCGGGTTGGGCAGTCCGTATAATTTCTTGTCAAAACAAGAAGTCATAGAATGTTGAGACATTCTAGAAGTGAGCTACTTAATATTATTTATAATGTCTTACTATGCAAATAATGAATCATCATCATCACAGCCCATATATGTCCCACTGTTGGGCTCGGGCCTCCTCTGTAATGGGAGGGAAATTAACCTACTATACCGCGCTGGTCAGACGTGTTGGTATAGGGTTTTGTTTCGAGTTTTTCTTCTCTTTATTCCTTCCTTTAAATAATGAATAGCATAGACAAAATAATGAAACATAATAATAAATAGTAAAGCTATAGATTGCTCAGAATCGTATTCAAAAACAACGATTAGCTCATAACAAGTGTTAATTATAGTCTGCCACGACAAGCATTGAAACATTCAATATATTTGTATATATCAATTTAATAAATACAAAACGCGACAAAACAACTTATTAGACAAACCTTGTCATTAGTTGTGTTGGTCGTACTGCTTCAGGCCATTACGCAGCTTGAGAAGATAATCACGAAAATAACTGCATCCGTTCTCTCACATGATGCAAACATCCTCAATACAAGCTTAATTGAAATTTATATCTCATTTCTCAGTATCAACAATCAATATTCTAAAATCTCCGAAGCTATTCTCACATTGAACATCTACAAACTGGTTCTACGCGAGTATAATCGAACAATATAATGAAGGAGTTAAAGCAAACACAATTTCAATAACAAAGGGCAACCATGACAAATAAACATATTTCACGGGCCAAAATGGCTGCGGTCAGGTGTCACGAGATGTCCCTTCCCTCCCGTGCCGCATACCTCGCCCATACACCGTTCTTTTTCTTCAGCAATAATCGATTCATTCTTCAATGCGATCCTTTTATATTTGTTAACTTATTGGTCGTTTGTAAACATCGTTTTGTTAAAAAATGAGCCTGTCATTAGTTTTCTGTGTCAATAAATAAGTTAATATTATTATTTCTTTCATTGCCTTATTCGTGCAGTGATGTAAGTAAACAATTGCTGATTGTATTGATTGAAATTCTGGTTAATGCAAAGAACAAAATGTTGTAAAATTAAAAAGAAATGAAATGTTATCTTAAAAAAATCCCGTGAAGTCCCCGTAGATATGTCATCTCTACGTTGCCTCATGATATGCTTTGATAATGCATTCTTTTAAAAACGATTGCTTAATTTTCTCCTTGCTTAATAGTGAACTCGTACCATCTGTACTATTTTGTACAGTTAACGAATGTAATTATAAAAATATTATTAAGTCACCGTAAAAACGAAAATTAATTTTATTAGGCAAGTTTTAAATATGAATTGCTTTAAGGTCAAGGAAACACTTGAGAAAAATGGATAGATTATGTGAACCATAACATGTATTAACAAGGAATGATCACGATGACATTTGATAGAGTTGTATGAAGGGAAGAGACATGTGTAATCGTCCCCAACTAATTAGAATAAGATCAGGGTTATGATGGTGACCATAAAAATTCAATAATTAAAAGTAATTAAATAGAGAGTAATTATTACTGGTATGTTGTGATCTATAGTTGTAAAAATCAATAAGTATATACTCCAAAACGGCTGGACCATAGATATTATTTTTATGAAATCTTCAAATTAGCTTAGAGACATATTCTGTGAAGTTTGATAGCGATCCGACCAATAGACGATTTTTTATTTTTCTTTTTCTCTATACTATTAATAAATGCTTTTTTTTTAAAGACACACACCCTGCTCCTAGGAGAAAATCCTTGTATTGCGGGGGACAAATATATAATTAACGGACACATCTAATTCGCACAAAATATTGTCCTGCATGGGAATCGAACCCACGGCACTGGCTCGGTAGGTCAGTAGCTTAATCTCGCCAGCTGTGAAATCGAAATTATTAACTTATTTTCATCTTTTTACATACGGATATTGTAATGATATACAATATACCACGCGAATCGGGCAGGGATAGCTAGTAATCAATAAAATCAATTAATTCAAGTATCATATAAGCATCAATGTCACTGTATCATTTCAATATTCAATAAATATTAAGGTGCGATAACATGGGACGCACATAAGTCAAAAATACAAGAAGTCAATGTACTTGCTTAAGAGTGGATTTAAAATAATTTAAGATGAAATTATTTATTGAGTTTCGGTCCTTTTCTCGCTTGGTGGAAGTCACCAGTTGAGTTATATGGTGTTCTCGGTCACTCTTACCATCGATCACCCGAGGTGTGACGTCATGCAGAGCCGTCGTGTGCGGCCCGACTGAATTTATAGCGTCTGCGCAACAAGCTGCTACAGAAAAACTAAACATTTGTTTGTTAAAGTCTAATTAATTTTACCAATAATAATTTATTCATAATATTTTGTGGCGGTCTTATAGATTTACAACGAGAGCATAGAATTATCCATATAATTTCTATTAAGTAGAGAATTTATTGGTGCTTCTATCGATTGGAATTGGTTCTTATTTATTATAAATATAAAAATACTATAAACTTATAAACTATATATATATACTACTTATACTCTATAAACTTCCTCTTTCCGAATTTTTCGGTGTGGTGACGGAGTAAGAATTTCATTCACCACACACATCTTACCTGTGGATTTCGCAACACCTATGCAGGAAAAGGAAAGGTTGTCAAAAAATCCTATCCCAACCCAAATAAGTCAATTTCCCCCTGATTTTGGAGAACATTCGAGTCCAGTAGTATATCAGCTGAGATGATAATTTTCGTCAGCTTTTCAACGTTCTCTCTTAATCATAGATATCGTAACGCTACTCTTAACAGGCGGATCTGCGATCGTAGTTGTTATTTGAAACCATGGCTTTTAACATGAGAGATTTTTGACTATATCTAAGTCACTTAGCTATCCTATTGTTTATTCTAAAAATAATAATAAAACATTGAAATAAATATAATCGCTAAATAAGAAACATCTACAATTAAAACTTACCTTTTTACAAAATCTGCTAATTTGGACGCATCAATAGTCTTATATAAAATGACATTATATGACATTATATTATATATATGACAAATGTCAAACACAACTCCAATTATATCTTTACCACAAGTATTTTCTCTGTGTTCCACCAGATTTAATGTTTCAAACAAATTAATTTAGCTTTGAAATGTGGCAGATTGCCTATTCCTTAATATTTCGAGTTTATAGCTCTAACTACGGTCACGAGTGCAAAGTGGATCTCATACTTTCAGTAGGTACCGTACAGGATTTACTCACAGTTCTAAATAGAGATAATATTGAGCCTTTATCACTTCAATAATATAGGACTAACTAATATGCAAGCACAGTATATAATATCCCGATGAAATAGTGCTAAATATATCCGAAATCGAGAATATTTTGGTTGAAATGTGGATATGTAGAATGTTAATAAAAGTAGTAACTCAAATCACAAACAATTTGTACAATCTTCACAAAATAACTTTTATTATATCTATTGGAACAATAGCAGATAATTTACAACTGCTCCATATCTTGGACGAAGAGGAGGGATTCTAATATTCAGAAGCTAATATATACTACAATTTCTTCAAATTTCAATAAGAATTATTGTTATTGTTTAGTTAATTGATTGTGGTTTATGAATTACAATTTAATTAAATGCTCAGAATGTATTTTTAAAAACATATCTCAATTAAATATGCACATATAGTACAGACTATGTTTTGATTTTTATTTTAATTTTTATCTCTATTTCCATATTAGTAAGAATTATACAAGAATGTGGAAGGCAATGGAGATAAAGATAGACTAAAAAAATGGCAAATAGATAAAAGTAGATAGATATATTGAGTCAAACATTATATTGATAGTAAAGGTGTGAGTCTGAAAATAAATAATAGACTATATCTGTGGAGTGTCTATGGAATAAGTGTCGATATATAAAGTAGATATGTGGAAGAAAACATTATAGTCAAGTCCGTAGCCAAATTAAACCTAACAAATCTAAAAGTTATTATAAAATAATTGGCTAAACTCATTTTACATACTATTACTTACTATTATAGAAGGTAGATAAAAACTTCTGCATTTACGATGTCTTGTTGATTGTAAAATAGTTAGTCCTCCTGTGATCAAAAACGCTGTAAATTATCCGAAACGAAAAAGTGAAAATTAAATACAAATAATAATAATAATAATCATTTATTGCAGGCGTACGCCCATAGTGTTAGTAATCTAACCCCAAATGCGATATAATATGAACACATAGTTTCATTTCAAATGTATAATACTCGCGTTAATATCAGAAATCATCAATTGGTTTAGTAGTGGTAGGACTGATGCTATTGACAGTTTTGTGTCTACAGCCGCGGGCCGATCCGTCCGGTCCGGTAGAACCGCACTCTCGCAGAACATCGACGTCTGAGTAATGGCAATGTGCTGTTGTACTTCGTTTGGTGAGCGAGAGAGCCGGAAGCCCAACTGGGTGGGTTTGGGGTTTATATTGGTAGGCAGCGGCCTAGCTACACCTTTGGTTATGCAAAGGTTCATAGGCAGCAGTGACACTTACTATCAGGTGTGCTGCTTGATCGTTTGCCACCAAAACCAATAAAAAAAAAACATATTAGATTTTGGAAGTTTTGTGCTAATATGTAGTACGTTACGTCCACGTGATAAATACTCGTATGAACTAATTACATGTATTATCCTGGATCCAGTATGCAACAAAACAAAATGTAGAAATGATGGTTCAATAATTTTACAACATAAGCGATGTCTAAACAAGTTTGATATGTAATTAATTATGACCGTTATCTACCTTTTCTGGGAATGTTATTACACTTATTGGGGCGTTTATGCGTTGGTGCCGCTTGCTTATTCATTATTTTGCTGCATTCAGCAATTACTGTCAATAAACCATCAGTTTTCTCGAAAGCTCCGTTAAACTGTGCAGCTGTGGACTATGAATATATTCTCATATTTTTGAAATTATCACGCGTTTTTTTTTATATTAATTACCGCGTTTAGCACCTATATGGTGACGGAGTAAGAAAATAATGTATTTTTACATTTTCGTTTAACGTTCTTGATCGTACCAACTATTACAAGAAACGTACTATCATGCCAAACAAGAACAACTCGAAACAAAATCCAATACGAATTACCCACCGTGAAAAGGAAATTTACCTACTATCCCACGCTAATGTGGTGACGGAGTAAGAATACAATTCACCACCCCCTATCATCTTACCGATGCGTAATCGTGAGAGACGACTAAGGAATATAAAACGCATAGAATTTCTATTCAAAAGAAGGAAAACTTGAAACCGAACCCTTTACTAATACGCCTGTCCAGCGTGGTATAGTGGATTAATTTCGCCCCATTACGAAGAAGACTCGAGCCCAGCGTTGGGACATATATGAGCTAAAATGATGATCCCACGCTGATCCAGGGTGTAATGTTGAGTATTCCTTCTCTTGCACCGATGTTGTCAGCATATTATATTCCTTAATAGTCTTTTACGATTCTTACAAGCAAGAATAAGCATAATAATCCTTCCTAACTTCGTCATCACGCGAATATGAAATTTTTTACTGACAAAATTGGGAGATGGCTATACAGATTATGGCTTTGGCTTCTTGTCTAATAAAATGGAACAGCAATAAGATTCATTCTAGGATATCACTATCTCGATAAAATAATATTACGATAAGAAACTTTATTATTAGGTATTTGAATTTGAAACATTATTGCTTTATAAAAGTTGGCAGTAGGCATCCTGGGACGCAACCACCATTCTTGTAGCCTTATTTCAGTATTACATATTTTAATAATATACAATTTTGTATCATAAAGTGGCTGAGATGAGCCTATTTTAACATAATCAAGCAGTTTTGATGATGCCTCTTGCATAGTTTGCATTGGGAAAATGAGACATCGGCACATCGGCATAAATATTCTAGACAAACATTTGTTAGTATAAATAAAACTTTCTTGAAACATTATTTTGTCAAAATTGATGATAACCAGACAGATATTGACTCATCATTATTGATATTTGACCGATCATTATGAAAATTGGTGTGTATTTTTTACGGAGAAGGTTTATATGCTATACCCATTGATTTCACTCGCCATCAGGTGGCGCTGCAATATATCGACTTCAACAAACAAACCAACGGCCTGGATTTTGCTAGTTGTATATAAGATTAAAAAATATTTTTACTTACTACCTCAGGGTTGAGAGCCCTTAGCACTCACCCGTAGTCCGTGTAAAGCTGTAAAAGTAATCTGCAGTTCAGCTAAATACACAAAAAAAAATACTTACTACCTAGTAACAAACAGTAGTTTGGAATAAAACTATAGATAAGTCGAAATAATGTTGTAAAATTTTACATTTATTTTTTGATGACACATGAATGTATTATGAAACTTTGATTTATTATTAAAGTTTTAATATAGAATTTTTATTGTAACTAACATGCATATAAATTGCTATGTCCTTTAAAATCTTATTATGTTCACTATTCAAACAAATAAGGTTGAGTGAAAACGTTTGTTGTAGTTACCAGAGTTCACGCCAGTTAGCGCTAAACTGTTAAGCCGGTATAAATTTGTTTTAACAGGCTTAAGCCATATTTTATTAGGTACCTAACCGTTGTTAGTGCCAACCCTTGTGTATGGTAGTGAAAGTTAAATATGGCATAAAACACATGAAATCAGAATATAAGCTATAGAACTGTACTTTATGAAATACCTACATGTGCTTTTGAAAACTAAGCGAGGGTATACTTTTGAGATTGAAGGCAGTAATAGTGACCGGGATTAATAAAGCTATTTTTTTGGCAAACGAGTAAGCAGCACACCTGATGGTAAGTGTCACTGCCGCTCATAGACATTTGCTATACCAAGGGTATAGCTTAGGCCGCTGCCTACCAATAAAATCCCCAAAACCAGCCAATTGGGCTTTCGGTTCTCTCAAATCTATTTTGAGAAAATATAGAGAAATGCTGATGAAACAAATACTTACAACAACTATTATTGTAAATTTAGAACGCTAAGATGATGTTGAAGATTTTATAATCAAATTAGTAAAGTGCCGAAGAGCAGATTAAAATTACTCCTAACTATCGACTGTACTTTTAACCAATGTTGTAGATACTCTATGGCATCTGTTAAGTGTCAGTTTGTCTCTCTAGTATCTAAGCTATCGCTATGGATTAACGATGATTTGCAAACATTTCTTGATGGATGGCTCCCTAAATATGAGAATACAATCTACAATTTTGTTACTATATCTAAGTATCACACCTAAGTACCACATTATTCCCAAGGAGGGTTGATATCAGGCACGCGGCCGGTCGTAACACTATTGCCAAAACCTGTGCAATATGTGCGATGGTAGAAGAGTATCCTAATATTACGTTGACTTCAATTAATTGGGCTATGATGATGATGATCACACTAGCTGATTCAGTACCTACGTTGAAACGCATTAACGAATTTATAATACGTGTGACTTTAAATTCTGTGTATGAAAACCATTTTATGTTTCATATTTTAGTTTTTATACACATAGGTACCTTTACATTTACAATTATAATATTGATGAATACTATGTTAAATCTTTTCGAGATCATTATTTTGTTACATATATCAAAATCTATAAATCAAAGTCAATGTAGTATATTTTTAGTCTTGGAAAGTTTTGGAAAAATCATGATGTACAAAGATTATAACTACACTTTAACAAGTCACCTGCCTGATTCCAGCACTTATTCAAATTATTGACTACACAGGTTGAGTAGAATTAATCTACGCTGATGTAGATCTCTTGCTCTACTTTTATTACATTTGCAAACGTGATTTGGCCGTCAAAACTGCATTCTTCGAATACAGACCTACATGTATAAAAAAAAAACATTTTCGAAAGCAAGCGTTCTAAAAATTATTTTATGATTAATTTAATAAGACTTAGGAGTACCACAACACAACATGTTTGTGTCTAAATAGTGTGTTGTTAAATTGTCTAGTAATATATCAGTAGCAGATCGCTGAGTCGTCGTTCGTCGCTGCACTGCATCAATCAATGAGATATGTAGGCAGAAAGGAGCGCGCCCGCACGCTAACGTGACATTTATATATTCTTTACAATGTTCCTGCCATGTGATCGTCCCTCACGTCTATTTTACACGATGTTTCCTTTTAACTATAACTCTAACATTCTCAATAATATTATTATATATATTTCTCCTTGCATATATTAGTAAAATTAAACTAATTAAACTCAAACAAATGTCTCATGTCTTATCATATACATGTAAATTTAATGTTAAATGTCTAAGTAAGACATAAATTCTCCTTAAGTTAACAGTATCATTTATTAGCGCACGTGCAAGACATCTGTAGACATGTCTTACGCTCAAATCGGAGTACGATTGGTGGAACATAAGACTGATACTTCCTTATACAATACATCACCACCCCAATAATTAGAGCATCGTTTGCAATGGATAAAAAGTATCTACGGAGTGCGCGCGCGGCGGGCCCGACGGTCGACGCGACGCTTGTCATTCTCTCTCCTTGACGCCTTTTTGTGAGATTTTTTTTTGTTTCCCGCCCGGGAATAATGTCATTATGGCGCCTTTAATGTTGTCAGTGAACGGGAGCGCGCCGCCACCGCCCAAGGCGAACGTTTGTTGATACTTAAATTAGGTTGTTTTGACACGCCTCGTTCTTATGTTTGTACTAAATCTAATAAACGTCAGTAGGGAGAAAGCGTCTCATTCATTACTTCGGTGTTCTCTTGACGATACTTAATATATTTTAAGTAGTTTTGTATAAGTCATTGAATTCTACGACAGATACTGTATTTTACCAAAATCTCGATTACCAATGTCTAAAGGACTTTCTGTGAATGCAATTAAAAAAAAAACAAACATAGAATATCGGAAACAATTACGAGCGGTTATGGAGGGACAGCGTCGCATACATAATGTAATACGTCAATATTGTCAGCTACCACTAGCATTGTGATCGCACTCATTACGTGAGGCGCAGGCGCGACGAATGAGCACGGCCATTGTAGTCAATGGCGTTTGCCAGGTGGGTGTGCAAGTATAAGTAGTTGCCTTACCACTCCGGTGACCCTTGGCAATCAAGCGCCCCTCCATCATATACCACATAATACCTACACAGCCGATATGACCGAAGGGGTGCGGAAGGGTCGGGATATTTGTCTTGTCTTCCACAAACATCACGGTTCTCGCTTTTTATGGAAAAGTTTAATAAACAGGCATATTTATTAGGTGTTAAAAATAATCTTTAAATTGCTAAATAATATACGAGTACATATAGACATGGTAACAAGTAGGTAAATAAGCAGCTTATTTTGATAATTTATTATGAGAACTTAAATAGATATAATTTGTTGCACATCTTAAATTATACAGTCAAAATGTTGAACGTTTTGACAGATAGACTATGAACATTTTATTACACAGACCCATAAATAGCTATTTCAAATATTCTTAAGTAAGTTCTAATAATTAGCTTCTTCTCCAGTTTATACACATATTTCTATGAGGATGGAACCGTCTCTGTTGTACAGGAGGCTTCTGCGTTCGCAGGAAGCAGGAAGATTATACCTAATATATCATGCTGGTTAGATTGATTTGAATATTTTTACAAGCATTCTGTAACAGTGATGGTATCTATTTGTACCTTAGTTAACTCCATTAATCCTGTTACCATTAAATCTGTTTTAATTTGCCGTTGCTAGGCATGGTTTCTCAATAGAGAAATTTAAATAATTCGATAAACCACAATAACAAGGAAATATAGTGAATTTTACACGCAGATATGGAAACTTTTGACACATGTACATTTCTTCACAGTGTGATCCTTCACCAAAGTTATAATTAACAATTTAGCATGGCCATTACTTAAAAAAATTAAAAGCGCTATTCGTGGCATCGTACTCAAGACCTATATGTGTTTATTAATTTACCCGCCTTTTCTATTTTACCATAAACATTATAGATACGACAAAAAACCTAGGTACTAGATATAAGCCGGGTGGGCCATTGAAGAAAAAGACCGCGTACCAGTGACCCACCCGCACGGCGTCGAGAGGTATATTGTAGGGCGGGTCTACGGGGTCTTGCGCCGCTTTTCCTGTCGCCCCGGACGGAATAGCAGGGTTTGACGTACCGTAGCCCGTCGCCAAAAAGAAAAAAAAAAAAAAAAAAAAAACAGTACTAGATATAAATAAGACAAAATCTCATAATATTAAAACAACTTTCGAACAATTTAGTAAGGGTAAATTTAGAGTATAGAGCGATCCGTCCCCAAAAATGAAAACCTACTTATGAGGCCTACAATGAAAATTATGATGTATATTTCTAATATAAACTTAAGTTCTTCGATATTTTAATTATGCTGGAATACAATCGTCACCCATAGCTGTTTGTTTACCTATTCGATAGACATAACCGTTTTCTTTTTCTTTTTTTTATGCGGTGGATTATGGATGCGTCTCGCCCCGCCAAATCGGTCCGGGATGGCGGAAGAGACGGCGCGCGACCCCATAGACCCAACATACAAACTCCTCTCTTCGCCGTGCGAGCGGGCCACCGGTACCCGATCTTTGTCTTCGGTGGCTCAATAGACATAACCTACAATTTTCCAAATGAATGATTTGCATTCCTTTTATTAATTTACATACATACATACATATCATCACGCCATATCCCTTGCAGGGTAGGCAGAGAGAACAGAGTGCCAGAGAACTCTATCTTTGCATACTTCACTCGCTTCCTCAACATTCATAATTCTCTTCATACACGCTCGCCGGTTTCGGAGACTCTTGACTCCACCTTCCTTCAGTACATGACCGATCTGGTCTAGGTAGGTGAGTCTCGGTCTCCCCCGGTACCTACATCCTTCCACTTTCGCATTGTATATCTTCTTAACCAGACGTTCGTTCGGCATTCTTTCCACATGTCCGAACCACGGAGCATTGCCTTTCGCATCTTTACACCAATACTCTCTTTCATACCTACTCGCTCTCTTACGTCGTCGTTACGAATGCGGTCGGTCAGCCTAACTCCACAGATTTTCCGCAGAGATCGCATTTCGACCGCATTAATTTTACTTTCATACTCTTTTCTGCATACCCAACTCTCGCTTCCATACAGTAATGTTGGGACAAGCACTGCGTTATGTATTGCTACACGTGCCTTCTGGCTGAGGTGGTGGCTGCCGAGAAGTTGCCCCAACGCTCCGTTCACTCTATTTCCCGCATTCGCTCTTCGCTCTATATCAGTGGTGTACCTTCCATCTCGGCTAAATCCACATCCAAGATATAGAAATTCATCCACTTGCTCTAGTACATCATTACCTATTGTTACTCTTACATCAGTTCTGGTTTCATCTATTAATTTAGCTACGAAATATTATTTAGCACTATCTATATCTAAGAAATTCGCATAATATTTATAAATATCTTTATTCATAATGTTAATTATATTTATAATTAATCATTAGAAAGTTAAAAGAGAATATAACGTTAAATAGTGAATGTCTAATGCGTATAATAACATATTTTAAAAAAACATAATGTTAAATGGGCCACGAGTGGTAACAAATGTTCTTTGTCTAGTTTCCCTGTAACTATTTTAGAAATCATTAGTTTGTGAGTGACATGCGGCTCGTAGAATTACTCACCGCAAAACCGAACACTTGACATGTCTGCTCAATATTTTCTAATGTTTATTATTTCTCTTTAATCACGAACAATGATATGGAGACGTTTGTCAACCATCTTAGTATATTGTCGCATAGAATACTTCAAACAGATGCATAAACAAAAATTTTTTAAAAAGTTAATTGTTACAATGGAATGTCGGACAGTAATAAAGTTACTTTTTTATCATGTATCATATTGATCTTTAAATTATACCGGCTTATACATTGATCTTGGTGTTATTTGAAGATACTGATTTAAAAAA
This sequence comes from Lymantria monacha, assembly GCA_905163515.2. Taxonomy (NCBI): domain Eukaryota; kingdom Metazoa; phylum Arthropoda; class Insecta; order Lepidoptera; family Erebidae; genus Lymantria; species Lymantria monacha. Next base: position 12,847,120 of record LR991084.1, on the reverse strand, counting down.
GAATAATTTAATTCATGTTAAAAGGAAAATAATGAAATTGTGTTCAAATAAATACTACTGAAATTAAGTCTGTAATACATCCGGTGTATTTCTATTATGTTAAAGAAAATTATCATTTTTTTTTAATAGTGAATGTATTATATATGTACAATATATGAATGCTTATATAATCTCGTTGAAATGTGTACTATAAGTTCGGTTTTTCAAAGACAAAATGCTGCATAAAGGAAGAAATATTTATATCGCCGCCGGTTTAAAATTGTTTATTTTTAACTTTTTTAAGGATTCGAGTCCAGGATATCGTGATCGCAATAGCACAGGTATACTGGCATAAGCCAGTCGATTAATGGTACATTAACTTTAAGTTCCTCACAAAGTCATATTATTTCGAATCAGATTCCAACAATCGCTCAAAATATAACAAAACATAGTAAGACAGATGTTATTTCACGGCATTTTCGTCAATTTAACACTTAAATGTCTGTCGCAATATTTTCACATTTTCTTCATTTCGTCGTTACTAAAAATAATTTATGAGTGCTAACATGTGAGAACAATGTACAATTAGGCGTCGCGTGGGCGATTCGGCACTGGCAGGCCACAGGTATGCGGTGTTCGATAGCGATGATATCGCGAGCAGCTCAATCGCCAGATAATTACCGCCGTCGACTATACACGCTGAAAGATTGACAACGCTACGCTAAATCTCGATGATTTGCTTATTGCTTACTACTAAAATATGTCCGTGTGGTAACCGTATCAATAATAAACATTATTATCATTCGAATTCACACCAAGGATTCATTTTGAGTAGAAAAGTATTTTTTCTAATTTTTGTTTCGAATAAATTTCGTTATAGTTATGTATATTTGGCCACGGAAGACAAACCCGGTACCGGAAGCCCGCTCGCACGGCGAAGAGAGACGCTTTGCGGGGTGGGTCTATGGGGTCGGACGCCGCCTCTTCCGTCGTCTCGGACCGATTTAGTGGGCCGTGATCACAGCATATTCCACCGCAAAAAAAATAAGTTATATATATTTAAACTGTGCCAATGATATACATATCATCATCATTCTCCTACTCTTATCTCAATTACTTGGGGTCGATACAATATGTACCTATTCTTCTTTCATAGTAGATATTGTAGAAGTTATTGGCAATAGTTTTATGACCGGCCGCCTGCCAGACGTCAACCGATGCCGTCAACCGTGCCAATAATATACCTACATATATTATCATAATCCGTATTAATGCTGAGGTTTTACTCAGAGGTTCTTTCAAACTTAAAGAATATATAAAAAAAACCTCGGAAAAAATTCTGTATTCATCTACCTACTAATGTCAATAATTATCATCATCCTGCTTTTATCCCAATTACTTGGGGTCGACGCAATATGTATTCATACATATTGCAAAGATTTATGACCGACCGCGTGCCTGACGTCAACCCTCCTTGGGAATGTAATTGTTGACCGAACGGCATCATGTGGCTTAGGACAATAATGCAGATCACACAAATTACTGTTCAATATGGGAATCAAATCTATGACTCTTAATTTGGTAGGTCAGTATTTACGTCATGTATGCAATCAATATTCTTAATTATTCTATATTGTTAATATCTATTTTAAGTCAGTACTTTTAATTTGTTTTGTTAATTTTAGCTGACGTGAGCGTAATACGATAATAATGCTCTCACTTTTTTCATGAAACTCGATTAACATATTTATTTATACATACATACATATCATCACGTCATATCCCTTGCAGGGTAGGCAGAGAGAACAGAGTGCCAGAGAACTCTATCCTTGCATACTTCACTAGCTTCCTCAACATTCATATTTCTCTAACATTCATTCATAATTCCGTGACTAATGTAATGAATCTCCGATAAAGCAATATTTATTTATAGCGGAGAACAAATACTTATTACATAGTTTGTAAAATATGTAACAATTAAAAATACTATTTTCTCACTTTTGCTATTATAAAACTGACAATTTTTAAGTTAAAATTAGTAAAGATATTGGTTTATGCCCTCGGATGGTTAGGTTGCCGCTATTTAATGGCAACAGGTTTCCTTGGATGGTTTTATCGTAAATATTATTCACAAATTGTGTCGAGCCTCAGCGGGAGTGCCACTCAGCGAGGGGGCGATTTTTCACCGACCTGCCTCTGCTCTGCCATACACATTTTTTAACACCTTGCCCGGAACTTAAATCAAATGATTGCTGTTGGAGTACCTTAAGTTATAGCCTTATTATTTCGATAATTTGGAATAATTTACTTGTAGGCTATGAATTCAGTCGTATATCATATTCCCGTGACTAATGTGATGAATCTCCGATAAAACAAACGTGACCAACTGAGAAGATAATAAAAATATATCATAATACCATATTGATGACTTACTATAAATGTAGGTAATTGATTAACATAGTTTTAAATATTTTTTTGCAAACAGAAAATTAGATTGGATATAATTTAGCTCAAATTGACCATTATGTCCTTTGTCACGTTACTCTAAGAGTGCTTGTATCACTATAATTATAATAAAATTGATTGACCAGATTGGTTACGTACTGAAGTAAGGTGGAGTCAAGAGTCTCCGAAACCGGAGAGAGTGTATGAAGAGAATTATGAATGTTGAGGAAGCGAGTGAAGTATGCAAGGATAGAGTTCTGTGGCACTCTGTTCTCTCTGCCTACCCTGCAAGGGATATGGCGTGATGATATGCATGTATGTATGTATAATTAAATTCATTTTAAATCAGCTGATGTCTCGGATACATATCCGAAAATACACATTATTAGCGTGGCCTTTTGTGAGTTTAAAAATACTAACAATTTTCAGCAACTTGATGTATGAATTTAGTTCCTAATGAAAAACCAAAAATGCTCAACAATGTACAGAAAACTCTAATAAAGATTTTTTTATGCTTGAACCAATATTCAATTCTTGGGTCCTACAATCTTAATAGTATGTTTAGACCGTTAGATAACGGTGCAATGTATGTATTTTTTTTTTTTTTTTTTTTTTTTAAAAAAGACACCTCCCTGCACTAAGGAAATCCTTGTATCGCGGGGGACTTTACAAACATGCAATTAACGCAGACAAATTACACCCAGACTCAGTCGGTATCTTAACCACTACGCCATCTGTGCAGTCTTTCTAGTCTAGTCAGTATTTATAGTTCTCCTGTTCTTATCCCAATTACTCGGGTCGATGCAATATGTTCTCCTTTTCCTACATATTGCAAAAGTTATTGGCAATAGTTTTATGACCAGCCGCCTGCCTGACAGCAACCATCCTTGGAAATCTAATTGTTGACCAAACGGCATCAGATGGAGTAAGGTCTAGTTCAGTCCCTGGTCGTTAAAAAGCCCTTAGTCGTCATTTACGACATCCATGAGCAAAGTAATGGTTGGTAGTATTCGTAGCCACTACCACACAGCAAAATGTATATTAGTATTATAGAGCCGTAACTTTACATACATACATACATATCATCATGCCATATCTCTTGCAGGGCAGGCAGAGAGAACAGAGTGCCAGAGAACTCTATCCTTGCATACTTCACTCGCTTCCTCAACATTCATAATTCTAACTTTATGTCAAAGAAAATTAGGTTATACATATTTAAATTGGAAATTTAATTTCCAATGCCCATTATATACTATTAAATTAATTAATATTGTAATTAATTGTTAAGTTAACATTAGTACTTCGGATAATTAAAGTACAAAAACCTTATCATACATAAAAAAAATTACGCAAGTGAATACATAAGTGTAGTTTATATGAAATAATAACAACAGTTCAAACATATTTCTATGTTAGGTATATACCTAATAACATAATGGTACCTAGATTACATACAAAAGTAAATTAGATATCTACACGATATGTAAATTATCCTATATAGGTACTATTAAACTACAATAACGTAACGTAACACGTTTTGTAATGTATAGTGTATTGTGGCACGTTGGTAGTCAACTAAAGTGATAAACCGATGTGGAATGTCGACAATAAGTTAACCTTATTAGTTAGTGTTTGCTGAACCCCGCGGGTGGTGTACGGCCGTTCTCACTGAGATATTGAGAGCCACACTGGCCCATTATAATATAAACGGTTGCACGATGAAATTACCTAGCTCTTTATGAATATGTGCTTATAATAATCTAAACATAAGTTACTTTGTTGGCTCGTGATGTTCTAAATTTGAATGCCGGATTGGACAATATTTGTCGAGATTTGTTTCCATCGCTATTATTTGATTTTTGCTGTGATTAGTGCTCGATTAAAGTAAAATATGAATCTAGGCACTAACTATAAGTAGTCACATTGAAAAAGCATTAGAGTAACTTTAATATCATCATCATCATCATCATCATCACAGCCCATAAAAGGCCCACTGTTGGGCTCGGGCCTCCTCCGTAATGGGAGGGAAATTAACCTACTATACCGCGCTGGTCAAACGTGTTGGTATAGGGTTTTGTTTCTAATTTTCCTTCTCTCGCATAGATGTTATATGCGTTTTACATCCCTTAGTCGTCTCGTACGATCACCCACGGGTAAGATATGGGGTGGTGAATGGTATTCTTACTCCGTCACCACACGGATAAACTTAAATATACATTTTAAATTTTATTTGTTTATGTATTTATGCCCTTATATAAATTTTGGAACAGTTTTGGTATGTTTAGGCTATAGGAATTGCTATTACAACAAACGGCATATTTATAAATCATCTTTTTTATTGCTATTGGTGGCAAAAGAACAAGCAGCATACCTGATCCTTGCAATACCAAAGGTACAGCTAGGCCGCTGCCAACCAATAATCCCAAACCCACCCCGAAAGATGGGCTGATGGCTCTCTCGCTCAGCGAACGAAGCACAGCAGCATATTGCGACTGCTCAGGTGTCGATTTTCTGCGAGAGTGTGGAGTACCACACTCTATGGGTAGTAACCCTGGACGGACTGGCCCGTGGCTGTACATAGAGAACTGTCTACAGTGTAGTGCTACCACTATTGATATCCTACTCATCTTAAAACTTTCATAATCTTATGAATATAATCCATTCACAATTGCCTTTTGATATATTAACATAAGCAAGCGACTGCTAGTTTTAAGGTGATCCGTTGTAGTCGCTACTTGATAATCTTTCTTCCACAACGTTTATCAGTTCGACAAACGATGTGGCCTGTCCGTTGCGTGCTAATCTGTTGGGCTATATCCGTTACACAAGTTCGTATCGACTGCCGTATTCTGGTTTCTATTATGTAGAAAAAAATTGATGGTAGCACGCTGAGCGAGTCTAGTTGAGGCCGCCATTTATAGAAAAGTTGTAGTCCTATGTTTAATTAGTTAAACACCTTTGTTTTGAAGGTTTACAGCGATATAATAATACCCATAAAGATTACAACAGCTATAAATTAAATTCGCAGCAATTTTCTGCGCCTTTAATGATGTTGTTAATTCAACTGATAGCGTATTATACTGCGTCGTCAAATACGTGGTTATCACCCAAGAATCTTCCTTACCAGTGATTATTAGTACATAGACCGATTAATCCTGTTCATTGTTATTTCAGCGTACTAATTTTTCAAGCTGTCAGTTGACAGAGACTTCACAAACTGGGACTTTCATCATCATCATCACAGCCCATAAATGTCCCACTGCTGGACTCGGGCCTCCTCCGTAATGGGAGGGAAATTAACCTACTATACCGCGCTGGTCAGACGTGTTGGTACAGGGTTTTGTTTCGAGTTTTCCTTCTCTCGTATAGATGTTAGATATATGTGTTTTTTATCCCTTAGTCGTCTCGTACGATCACCCACGGGTAAGATATGGGGTGTTGAATAGTATTCTTACTCCGTCACCACACGGACTTTACAGCCATGAAATTAACAGAAATAATGTAATTCAGACTCAAAAATATCATTTATATATCGAACTTAAAGAACCTACTCGGTAATCGAGTTAAATACTTATTATAATGTACAAGAATATCTGTAAATACAATTGTGAAACCAGTATTATACAACTAATCAGATAATAAATACGGTGAATGATGAACAGTGAACATTACGCCATTATTCAAGAAATAAAAACGAATGAAGTATGAATTATGCTTCAGCCATTTCACAGAAGCATTTTGAGCGCGTTAGTCTGTTGTTTTACATAATTAACAGCTAAACATTAAAATGAACAATTACACACAGATGTTGGTGGACACAATTATGTATGATAAAGTAAATAAATTTAAAATATCTATCTAAAGAAAATTATAAATTAAAAGTAAAAGTAAAAAAGTTTTTTTAAATAACAAGGTTTTATTTAGATGCGCTAAAAATTAGTTTAATACTTTTACTATCAAATTATAACGTCATTACACAATTTATATGATATAAAATCTCGTCGCGAGATTGAAATACTCGTAAATTTTCAAACTAAGTAATAGTTTGAAAATTTTAATATTTTACATTAAGTTATTTCATTTACTTATTTATCTACACCAGTAAATCTCGCGACAAGCTTTTATACCATATAAATAGTTTAATGATGTTATAATTTCATAGTAAAAGTTTTAGAATAAAGTATATTTTTTTCATTTTTTCGCATTTAAATAAAATATATATAAAAAAATTTGTTTAGATTTATAATTTCTTTTTAGTTATCACTATACACATTTCTCAGTTGCCTTACGAATCATAATTCTGGGTTTATTTTTGGAGCTATTCTTCTCGTAGATAGGTTGCAAACTAATGCCATTGACGGCTAACTGATCATATTAAACAAGTTAAAGTTAACTAGCCGATTCTTTAAACTCGTATTCGTATTTTTAATAAGTCCTTTTTTTTTTGATACCCATATTTTAGGAAAGCATTAAAAAATGATTAGTTCGCCATCTTGTGTATTCCACCACGTTGGTCCTCTCCACACCGTACGGGTGAGCCACCGGAACCCTGTCTTTGTCTTCGGGGGTCACAAAATTAATCATGCATTGTCATCCATACTGAATGTGTATACAAAATTTCAGCTTGAAGAGTAGCTCGGTTGAAGATATCTGCTACAAAATTAAGTAGTAAGATTTCACCCGAACAAACATACATACATTGCAAGTTAAATAAAAACTTGTAATAAATACAATTTATATTTAAATTTTATTTTATTAGCACAGAAATCTTGTATTGTTAATTTTTAAGATTATCTGTTTATCTTTGGAAGTATTCAGAATGATGGATGGATGTAATCAGAATTCTAAGCCTTCAAGACGATACTAGACTACAATCTGTGTGGCTATGTATACTACCAATCGTGATTATGTATACTACAAAAAGTATGTGTATGAATACTACCAATCCTTATATTACTCGTGGGTATTATAAAATATAACTAAGAGCTTTATATCTTCTTCTTCTTCTTATATATTGGCAATCAGCTACATATACGAGCTATTGGTGCCAGTGTCAAGTTATAAATATTTTCACGTTTTTAGTATTTCAAGTTAGTCATTGTCTTAGTCAAATTGTTGCCATTAACAGTGCAATGGCCACACTGTTAATGGTATCTTGTGGGAATTTTGATGGAAAACGAAAACGTTGTAAAGCACTTTTATATGATATTCACTACATCCCAGTGATTCCGTCGCTTCATATTACATAAAATGCCATCAAAATTATCTAATATAAGACGTTAAAACACTAAGATATCGAATTTAATACAAGAGCACCACATGACGTTTTCAAATTCCCGTCAAAAGTCCCATTATCAGCTTTATATCGACTTGGGCCAATTCTATCTGATGCCGCCTAGTCAACAATTACAGTCATAAGAACATCAGACAGGCGGCCAGTCATAAAACTATTATCATAAACTTTTGCAATATATAAAATAGCAAAGGAGTACATATTGCGCCGTCCCCAAGTAATTGAGATAAGAACTGAATGATTGTGACGTTGGCTTGAATGCGACTGACTTAATGTAGTAACCAGGAATAAATGACGTATAAACTAATTTGTATATTGGATATTGAATGCATATCATCATCATCATTCCTGTTCTTATCCCAATTACTTGGGGTCGACTCACTATGTACCCCTCTTCCTACATGACCGGCCGCCTGCCTGACATCAACCTTCCTTGGGAATGCAATTGCTGACCGAATGGCATCAGGTATTGTCGGCCCAGGTCCATATAAAGTCATAAAAGCTCTTAGTCGTCTTTTACGACATCCACGAGCAAAGTAAGGGTTGGTAGTATTCGTAGCCGCTACCACACCGCGATATTGAATGGCATATATATGCCGTAAAAATAGTAATCACGAGGTTGCTATTTTTACAGTAAGATTATCAAATGCTCTGTTATATATTTGCTACAAATAATATTCTATTGTCCGGTTAAAGATTATAATGGAGAATGACGTCATACAAGTAATCGATTAAGTATCGATATGAAAGAAAGAATCGTCTATAGACAATTTGTGGGTCTCATATTATGTACATTATATAATTGTCTTAAAGTAGATTTTATGCATCAATTCTTCTATCTTTCGTCCTTTGTATCTACGTTTGCCTAGATGAAAAGCACCCTATATTTCTGTATCCGTGACAACGTGTATTCGAGTTATCGAGATAAATAATTCAGTATCAAAGCGCGAAAAGTTATAAAATCAAAGTTACAATCGAATTTATTATTTTAAATATGATGCTTTAGATAACTTCAAAATTTGTGAAGGAGTTGGAAGAAGCTATGTAATTGTGTCTTTTCCTTTAATCCGGCAGAATAATTTTCAAAGATTACGTTTATTAGTAAATAAAGTTCTGAATTATTCCAATATACCTACTTTTCTGAATTGTGTTTGTGTAAATACAGCATAAAGTTTTCTGAAAATCATTGCGTCTCCTTTGTTTCAGATTACAAAGCTAAAAATCGACAGTAATCCATTCGCAAAAGGATTCCGTGATTCGTCACGTCTAACAGAATTTGAGAGGTAACTATTGCAATACATTATTCTAAGATTAGCTAAATACAGAGTATACTTACTAGTATTATTAAATTCATTTTATTTGCGAAATGAAAATAAATCATTAGTCAAAAAGGTTCTACGCAAGAGTACTTATTAAGACCCATAACACGTTCGATGGAATTTAGGTATAACTGTAATAGATCAAATATTAGACACGCTTTTAGAAACAAACACACCTAACTGTCTAATGTTGATTGATATCTCCACAGAGCAATTATGTCCCTGTACGTATTATTAAAATTCTTACTAACTCTAATATTTTTGACAATAGATTACAACCAATGAAAAATGTTAATTTTGATATTTTTAACTTTTATTACTTTCGTATTTGTTACACTACTTACCTATATATTTTTAATTAGCGGGTGTTTTATTTTCTTTTTTGTTTGTCTGTTGAGATACTATATCACGGGAGAGCACGAAAGAACGTCAGTCTTCCCTGAAGACGCGCGCTTCAGCGCCGCCAGTCATAGGTAGATACGATCATATAATCATAACATCTTATATTCTGTGTGATAGATACATTTTTATTCTAATATGAAATTTATTACCATTTCAGAGAGACGATGGAGTCGATGTTGGCGGAGCAGCATTTTCTACGGTCGCCTCTAAGACCGTTTGATTTGGACCAGCATAATAACAATTTAACGCTAGAGGAGAAAGCCATACTTGCAGCACGATCACAGTTGTTTTTGCGTGCAGCTTATCCACTTTATGGAGTACCTGCAGCGGCGTTGTGGGGTCAATGGGCATGTTTAGCACCACAATTGTTAGCCCAGCAGCATTTGGCAGCTTCAGGTTCCGGATTACAATTACCTCGGCCAGTGTATCCAGGTGCTTTGGGTCCGGCTGGTGTTAGCGTTGCACCGGCGTTGGCACAACATCGGTTCTCTCCATATCCTCCAAGACGAGCATCTCCTGGTTCATCACCAGATTCGCTCCGCGACGCCTCCCCACACCGTGTACTGCCACATACTCCCCATGCTCCGCACACTCCGCACCCACCTCACAGCCCCACTTAGTGATAAAACGCCGAATGAAAACCTCTTCGAGATCTCCCCATAATAACATGCGATGTTGTATATGAATCTTAACATAGATTGTTTTCTGGAACACAAAAGAAGTTAGAGAGTTGTCAGTGTTCGCTGAGTAAGGAACGCGTGGTCGCGAGCTTCGATAATTTTATACGTTGGTATATGAATATATTGAGTGCGAGATGGAGAACATTTAGATTTCGTATCGCATATCCGTGTTCCATAGTAACCGCATCGTTACTTAGACAGTGAGAAAGTTGTATTATAGTGTAAAATATTATTTAATTGTATTTTAATTTTGTAATTATTGTTATATGTTCCTAATAGTTTGTCTTGTAATTATGGTTTCAGCTAAATACATTATACCTAATAGGGAGGTAGTTTATTGCATAAAATGGAAAGTATTTTAACTGTCGTAGATACATAAACATTACGTTGCCCATATTCAGATTTAATAGTAATAATTGGAATATAAAGCCGCTTGTTCAAATTGAAACAAATTAGTTTTTGCGAAAGAAATTATTGAATATTTTTTTTCTTATTTCTGAGATATTTCACTTCGTTTAGATAAAATGTGCAATACAAAAGAAAATAATAATGTTTTAGTAATTCTTAGAAGTTCAATAAGATAGGAAGTAATGATAATATAGTAGAAATATATATTGCTGTCTATGTCTACGATTAATTATCACATCCGAGAAAATGGATGATAGCTGTACCTACACGGTTACTTTGTAGTTAAATTAAAGTTATAAATAATATATTGCTAAAGAATAAAAATTAAATGTTTGTTAACATAATATTGTATTTGTTTTCTTTCCTTCTTTTCAAATAAAAAAGCCTGATTTAATAATAATAATATACCTACCTATAAGTTATAAGTATAAAATAGTTTGCCGTGTGGTGACGGAGTAAGAATACAATTCACCACCATCCATCTTACCACCACCATCTTACGCGTGGGTGATCGTAAGAAAACACTAAGGGATATAAAACGCATATAATATCTATGCAAGAAAACGATATCTCAAAAAAAAAACAACGCCTGACCAGCGTGGTATGATAGGTTAATAACCCTTCCGTTTGGTGAAAACTCGAGCCCAATAGTGGGACGTGTACGTGGGAGCTGAGGTTATGAGCTGAGGTGATGAGATGATGATAAATATAACATACATTAACGACAATTGTATATATTTAAGTATACAATTTATTATTAATAGTAGATATATATTTACAAGTAGTCATATAAATATTTATCCTAATAAATATTTATATGACTACTTAACTTCAACAATAGTTAGATTATAAAAAAGATATTTTTTGTATATATTGCTTAAAAAATAACGAATATAATAGAAAGACTCACAAGAAAAATCTAAAAAAGGTGTCAATCATTGACATTCAACTTTTTATAAATTACTGCATAGAAAATAAATACTATGCTAGTATTCTATGTGCCGCTGCCGACCTTCTGAACTGAGTGTCCTAGGTTCAATTTCTATTGAGAATAATTATTTGTGTAATCTTCAAATTAATGTTCTTATAATGAAATCTAGAGATCCTTTGTGTTCGTTATTTGTATTACTAAAATTTCTTGCAATACAAGGATTTATATCTAAATAATCATAATCATATGTGTAAGATATGGACGAAACATCCAAAAAAATATATAGATAGGTGCACAACCGAAATATAAATATATTTTGGTTGCGAAATCATTAAAAAAAGAAAAGAAAAATCCACTACTTTCCTTTGGGTATATCCACAAAACTAAGACGACTAAGAGATTTCTATACAGCTTACTCGCTGTGTAAATTATTTAAACACAGTTAAAGGCTTATTTAAGGACCACTTACACGATTATTTTATCACCACATATATCTGCTATTACAATTCGTAATTCTAGAATCACTTAATTCCATAACAACAATGGTGTAATGGCCTAAGCACCAACCTCACACAATAATTATCGTGAGTTCGATCCCCATGCAGAATATCTATTCTTATCTGGTTGTTATTTTTGACAGTTAATTGTAGCCATATAAGCAAATATTTAATACGTTGGCTTTAAAAAAAAACTACCACTATGTGAAGATTGATGTTTAGATAAAAAAAAAACACTTTTAAAGTTTCTAAAAGATGAAGAATGGACACATAAAGTAATCGACATCTAGCTATATCCTCACCATATGCTCAGGAGAGGATGAAAAGAGCAGATAGAGTCATATTAATGGGTAAGATGACTGTTCTGGAGTGGCAGGTGAGCTACAGTAAAACAAATCAAACTAAGTCGAATAATAGCTTAAATAGTATTCCACTACATGAAATTGTAACAGGGTATCACGGCTTAGCTCAGTTGAGACAATCTATTCCAATACTGCGTGACTACCATCATCATTCTCCTACTCTTATCCCAACTACTTGGGGTCGACACAATATGTACCTACTCTTCTTTCATAGTACTTACATATTATAAAAGTCATTGGCAATAGTTTTATGACCGGCCGCCTGCCAGACGTTAACCCTCCTTGGGAATTGTAATTGTTGACCAAACAGCATCAGGTGGAGTTGACCCAGGTCGTTATAAGGCTCTTAGTTGCCTTTTACGACATCCACGAGCAAAGTAAGGGTTGATAGTATTCGTAGCCGCCACACAGCAAACACACACAATACACATTGCGTGACTACCAATCCCACTATGTTCGTACAAAAAAACAGAGAGTTTAACCCTGCTAGATAAGTCTATCTATAATGTCAAAATGAAACAAAATCATAGTAGGGTTCAACGCTAACAAATCATTTATTTTTAGTACTTTTTAGAAGTTAGGATCCTCATCATTATATAAAAAAAACACTTCTTAATATAAAAAATAAACGAGGCTACAGAGCTACAGTCAAATATATGAAGCAAGTCTGTTACTAAGGTGGTCGAAAATCTTATTGATTTTCTTCTTGCCGGTCGGGGCACCGAAGTCATGGAAACATCCCGGTGGCCTGCTTTATTAACTGTGAATGCAAAAACTGACAGATTTTAGGGATAGTATCTCGGCGGTTCGAGCGCAGTGTGTCCAGAACCAAAGCCTGTGAAGAAAAATCTTCATTCTGAAAAAAATAATGAATGAAAATGAAATAAAATATTGAATATGTTTTTTTTTACATTGTTACAATTTAAGAGAACTAAAATTCTAATAAAACTGAAATGAATGATCGCAATAAAAACATTCTTATATGACGTCTACGATTACGGAACATGTTTGTAATTTCTAACTAAGCTAACAGATGGCGGTACACGTCGCATGAATAACATTGTAGTGGTAATGGACATCTCTTCTTTCGTTTGGTTATTGTTTCACAAACAATAACCAAACGAAAGACTTGCAGTTAATATGAACGTGAAGAATTAATGTATATACCTACTACGTATATTTATTTCCTTCATAATTAAAGATTTTTTTTACAATTGATGCGTCTACGACGTGACTGAAAAATATCATTATCACACTGCTCCTACTCTAATTATAATTGGGGTCGACGTAATATTTGCTCTTCTTTTATCGCATATATATGGCAGATAGTAATTGGCAATACTTGTATGACTGGAAGCCGACTAACGTCCGATCTCATTGGGAATGTACCTAATCGTTGACTTATATGTGACGTTGACGTGATCGTAGACGCCATCAGGTAGACTTCCCCCAGGTCTATTTAAAGCTTTTAATCGTCTTTATGACAGTCATGAGCAATGTAAGGTTTGGTAGTATTTATAGCCGTCACCACACATAACGACAAAACTAAAAAGTAACTAAAAAGGTTTTCCGTGTGGTGACCGAGTAAGAATAGAATTCGCCACCCCCTACCCGTGAGTGAACATAAGAAATGACTAAGGGATACGAAACGCATATAACATCTACGCAAATAAACGAAAACTCGAATAACGAAACTAAACCCTATACCAACAAGTGTGACCAGCGTAGTATAATAGGTCAATTTCGCTTCCATTATGTATCTTACATCAAGCACATCAGTGGGACATAGGAATATGAGCTGAGATGATGAGATGAACTAAAAAGTATCTACGAGTATCTTTATAATATATCTTTACAGTACGGTACATGAATGACGCTGTGATAAGAAAAATCTGAAAATTTTCCGAAATATTTCTCGAGAAGAAATATTACGAAAGTAAAATACAATCCAATCAAGACATCATGTTTAACCTAATTATTATACTACAAGTAAATCGTATAATATACATCTACATAATACGCCATTAGGCATACTGTACTCATCTGTGCCTTCATTTGCTCACTCATACTGTACCTTACTGTACTCATCTGTGCCTATATTTGCTCACTCATACTGTACCTTACTGTACTCATCTGTGCCTATATTTGCTCACTCATACTGTACCTTGCTGTACTCATCTGTGCCTATATTTGCTCACTCATACTGTACCTTACTGTACTCATCTGTGCCTATATTTGCTCACTCATACTGTACCTTACTGTACTCATCTGTGCCTATATTTGCTCACTCATACTGTACCTTACTGTACTCATCTGTACTTACAATAAATAAGAGGTACCTACAGTAAAAAATCTAGATATCGTAATTATTTTTTAAATTATAAATAAATTATTTCTTTTACACATAGATACATATCATCACGCCATATCCCTTGCAGGGTAGGCAGAGAGAACAGAGTGCCAGAGAACTCTATCTTTGCATACTTCACTCGCTTCTTCAACATTCATAATTCTCTTCATACACGCTCGCCGGTTTCGGAGACTCTTGACTCCACCTTCCTTCAGTACATGACCGATCTGGTCTAGGTAGGTTAGTCTCGGTCTCCCCCGGTACCTACATCCTTCCACTTTCGCATTGTATATCTTCTTAACCAGTCGTTCGTTCGGCATTCTTTCCACATGTCCGAACCATCGGAGCATTCCCTTTCGCATCTTTACACCAATACTCTCTTTCATACCATATATTTTTTTCATATTTCTTTTAAATTTTGTGAATATATTTCAATTATTAACGCCAACAGCTTTAAATTTTATTTTGTAGCCACATGTTACCCATATATCTACCTCATAAGAAAGTAATCCGCAAAGACGTGTTCTAAATTTTCATACAAATTATTTCACTCTGCAGTTTCTTCATTTCAATTAGCACCGTTCATCTCTAACGTTGTAGCAAAGTGTGACAGATTGCGATATTGTTACAAATTAGAGCTCCAGCGGGCAATTATGCAAAGAGGCTATAAAGTTATCTTTAGCAAAACAACGGCGACACCCTCGCAACTATTCAATTAAAATGAACCAGTGCTACAAGCATTCGAGTCACATAAAGTAAGGGTCGACTACATCGAATTAGTTCCGCGCGTGGCTACATTACTGGGACCAACTTACGTCCCTAGGGCCTTCGTCATCGCCGGCCTTTAGGGTCGGGGATGCAACACTAATCTAATCAGGATTGAAGCTAATAAATGTTGTAGCCGACGCCACCAAGAATTTATTGCTTGTAAAAGTGTTTCCAATCGCAGATATTGTTCGGATGATGCTCCTCTTTTGATAAGCTTCGATTGAATTTAACGTTTGGCTGGATATCTCAATTGTTTTGATGATGCTTGTATTATATTTTGTTCTAAGCATTTTATATATTAAATAATTATATTAATTTGAAAGCATTGAATGGGGGTATACCTACTTTTACTATTTTAAGAAGTGTTTGTGTTTCCTCAACTATGTGATGGTTAGTTTGACCTTATTATCTATTTATTATATTTTTGTAATATCGATAATTATCACACGGGTACAGATATTTTTTTTTTGATATGCAATACGCAATTTAAAACACCGAATTCCTTTCAAATAACGGTATACAATCTTAAAAAATATATAATTATTATAACAAAATATGTTCGTCTTATTTGTTGATACTTCCATCATTCTAAATCGCCATGGATTCCGATATAGTTTATTAGTTATAGTACTTATATTAAAATAGATAATTTCATATTTCTTTTTATACATAACTAGTAATGCCCATGGCTTCACTCCCATTAATGTATATATTGTTAAATATCGTCTTGAATATAGAGAAATTTACAAACAAATAAATGCTTTATTTTATTTTTTTGGCCTGCAATTGTAACAATAATTATTGTAATTATAATTACAATTGGATGTTTTCATTTTTTTATTAATTCAGTGAGTGAGCAACGTAAAAATATTTACACGAACCTTACGACAGTTATGAACCAGCAAACAACAGTCAAATATCTTGTATACGCTCAATTAAATAATTTAAAGAGAAAATAAAGTAAAAAAAACCACATAGAATACCTTCAAAACTGAATATTGAAACACAAATTACTGTTATTGCCGTATAATTTAGACTTCTACACATATAGACGTGGATGAATAGAAACAAAGTCTTATTCAGTGTGGATTATCGTTAGGGCCGGGCGTAATGCCTTGTTATTGGCCACTCGGCTCATAATCCCTTTTTAACTGCGGTGAGGGAGCCACGCGAACGTGTACAGAATCAACATGAACCATTTCTTTTGTCTGTAACCGTTCGCACTCCTTAGTTTTGATAGCGACGACACTACGAGTTTTGCGATGTTCTCTATAATAAAATATAAGAGAGAATCATTCTCATCTCAGCTCATATACCTACGTCCCATTGTTGGGCTCGAACCTCCTCTAACATAGAAAGGAAATTCGTTTACTATACCACGCTGGTTAGATGTGTTAGTAGAGAGTTTTATTTCCAGATTTCTTTCTTTTGCATGCATATTATATTCTACAATCGTCTTTTACATTCACGAGCAAGCCAGGGGGGAGGGTGAAGCATAATCTTACTACGTCATCACACGGAAAAATATGTATAGGTACGTATTTTAACATGGTGACTTATTAAGAAAACGATATATTACAACTATTATAAAATATCTTGCTGGTGTTATATGAAACAATAAAAAATCAAATTTAAATAAATGATTTAAATAAATAATAAGCAAATTTTAATAAATAAACATTGCAAAATATGTGGATGCAATAATAGGATAACTTCCCTATTATTTTCAAGACAGTGCATCTTTGACGCTTAGGCGACTTTTATAAAATACACTTCGAAAAAAATTACATTAACTATATAACATTGAGAACATTTCTACCTCATCTCAACTACATATCATTTGTGGATTGCACTAAAAATTTAACTGCATCATAGTTAAATTTATAATATTCTTTATTTATATTCTTTATTATTCAGATTCAGATTATTCAGATTCATATTCAACATTGCATATTGTTACTTAGACCACTAACGATACCTAGTAATTACGATATCAATATTTGAAATAACCATCATGCATCATAAAAATCAATTTAGATAATCACTAGATTTGCCGGAATATGTACGAGTATCAAAAATATATCAAGTCTTATAAGATCAAACTTATAATCATAATAATAAATCTTAATCAAACATCGTAAAGTTTTATATCTCTTCAACAGACAAATCTTCTGGTTCCAAAATTTTGATCTAAAGAACAATATTCTACATCATTTACATAAAGCTTGTTTTAATACACGAACAGGAAGTAACGTAACGTAGATAGACAGGGAGAGGCAGCTGGTGCTAATGTCATGCCCACACATCTCCACATTTCAGTAAAACTGCAAACGTAACGGGCTAATAAATTTACCTTTATTACCACAAATATATGTAGGATTGTATGTACGAGTATGTACTTGTACCTTGGCAGTCGCTACCGGAACAAATCGTGGGTTCGCCGTTTACGAAATACGTGAAACGTGCTTTATGAAATATTAACGTAAACGCGGGCGTTTGCTGAAACAATGCATATAGAGTGGGTGAGGTGGCCCTCATCGCTAAGGTGGGCACATTATCAGAATGGTGCGCTAATGGAATTGAGCGTTTTTATTTATTGCCTTGTGTTCATTGGTGTGTAGCGTTTATACGCGTTTTAACATAACTCATTATTTATGATTATTTTATGACGTTTTTATGTTATCGTGCCAACTAAACAATAGTTTTATTTTATTCATCATTTAATTAAATTTATTTTGTTCTGCGTAATCAATATGACATTTATATAAATTATACATTTAATTGCCTGATTCCTTCAGATCTATCATAATCATTTTTAAATGAAAAAAGTAAATAATAAAGATTAGAAAATAAAGTCACCGTCACCTTTTTAAATTCTTTATTTGTACCAATGCTGTGCATGAATGTATTTTCAGGGTAAAAACATTGATCTATTACCACAAACTTATACGGTTTGGTAGGCTAACTACGATAAAAGCGTCACTACATTTTCTTAATGAGAAAGTTACTATTTATAAAATCCGATTACTAAATGAAAAATGATGTCGCAAGCGGGATTCGAACCCGCGCCTATTGGGATTCCGGCCCAATCGGGCTGCCACTACACTACCGCGACTACCGCGACATCATTTTTCATTTCGTAATCGGATTTTATAAATAATTAAGCATATTAAATGCTAAATTTCAGTAATTTAAATAACAAGGTTGTGTCATCGTTTAATACAATTCTAACTGTAAAGTTTGAAGTATTAAGCCTATAACAATGTGTAAACATTGTCGGGTAGATAGCACACCGTCACCTTAAGACGTAAATACAATACGAAATGAAATTTGCATGTCCTACAATTAGTCGCGGTAGTGTAGTGGCAGCACGATTGGGCCGGAATCCCAATAGGCGCGGGTTCGAATCCCGCTTGCGACATCATTTTTCATTTCGTAATCGGATTTTATAAATAATTAAGCATATTAAATGCTAAATTTCAGTAATTTAAAGAAAGTTACTATTTTTTTGTGTTTGTTATATTCTCATTACTTAACTACTAGAAATTTCTAATATAGTAAATATCTATAAAAATAGGAATTGGTGCTTAAACTGGAAACGGGTTGAGAGCCGTCAACGCTCACCCACAGTTCGGGTAAAGTTGTCATAGCCATCTGAGGCTAACAATTAATACACAACAAAAAAAAAAAGACTGGAATCTTTTTAGTTAGTACCCCTTATCCATCGTCTGTAAACATTTTATTATAACATACCTACATAGGTACATAAATTTGATCACGTTTCAATATAAATATAGAGAATATTATTAGATATAGAATTAAGATAATCCGAGAATCTCGGCTTTGATACAAATAATTAGTTAAAAGTTTACGTATTATCTTATTTCTAATTAAAAGAGCATCATTTGTATATCTATATAAAGTAAATATTTTCCATATCTAAAGAATAGGTAAAAATAAGAGCATCTACAGCGCATATGGCGCATTTGACAAAAACAAAAGTATTCTAAAACAAGTATTCTGAAAGAAGTAGGCCTTTATAAGATGAAGAAGGATTGGTTTAAAATAATTTCTCTATTTGCATCTACAAATAATTCACTTTTAATTCACTGTTCACTGATAATGGATTCTGCCAACTTATAGTGCATATTGCAACTCAATAATGTTATTCTCGTTCAATAACGCAAATGATATGACTTTGCTCGTTTTTACTCTACGACCGGCTACTCCTACCTCCCTTTCTCATTCCCAGTTCTCCCAAGCTCCCCTTGCGGTGCAAAGTTGAGGGCATTAGCGTGTTATCGGCGGCAGCCGCGTGAAGAAGGCACCCACCTGTGCTCTAACCACTGCACTTTATACGACAGCTACAATTACGGTTGCTTCCAATTTAGAATTATACATTGCTGTTCTTGTTCTACTCTAAGTAAAACACTGACTAATATAACCAAACTTGTAACGAAAACATGTAAAGTACTTAGTAAAGTTGTAATGTTCTTAATAGGTGTAACAGATAGTATCTATAAGCGTTGAGATGTGGGGATAGGTGGGAAGCGTGAACGTGTTTTGCAAACCAGCCGAGGAAATAAGGTGTCCCCAATTTTACTTTGTCGACCGCCACTGATAGGAGATAATGTAGTGTTACGAGGAAACTTTGTAAATGAAACCTTTTTCGTTATGTTTTATTCCGTGAATGTTATGGTAATTTTGTCAAGAGACCTTTGCAGTAAGACTGAAGTTTTCTGAGAATGTTTACTGTATTATTGTATATAGCGTTAGGTATATATTTTATATTATAGGTTTTTATTCGTTTTTATGCTGTGTGATAGCGGTTACGAATACTACGAATCCTTACTTTGCTGGTGGATGTCGTAAAATACGTCTAAGAGCTAAGGCTCTTGTCGTCGCTAAGCGACCTGGGCCAACTCCATCTGATGCCGTTTGGTCCACAATTACATTCCCAAGGAGGGTTGATGTCTGGCAGGCGGCCGGTCATAAAACTATTGCCAATGACTTTTACAATATATACCTACTATGAAGGAAGATTACATATTGTATTGACCCCAAGTAATTAGGATAAGAGTAGGAAAATGATGACGAAGATGATGATTCTTTTTTATGCAATAAAGTTTCTAATAAATATTCCTATTCCACCATAGCGATGACCTAATAATACAGTAAGTCACCACTCCTTATTTGCCAGTAGGAATCGTAAAAACCAGCTGAGGGATCACGAGGAGAATCAACAGTATCACTCGCTAGTTATAATAACAGCTGCGGTCTACAACGTGGCTGCTAAGCATGGCGTTTATGATATTATCTCCCCTTAAGGAGACCTTTAGGAATGTTTAACGGTGAATATATGAAGACTGAATGTTATAGATTTATATTCAGTTATTACTGTATGCCATGTAACAATGATTACCAGTAGTACCAACCTTAGTATGGACCATCAGAATCATAAAAACCAACTAATTGTCAACAACCACCTAAGCCATTTTCATCCTAATGTTTATGGTTAAATTGCATTACAGAATAGATTTATCGTCAGTTAGATTGCTAATAAGTAAAATCTAGTCAAAACTTAAAACATATTTGCTCTTTTTCGATTTATGTTAGAGAGGGAAATAATTCTTTTCTACGCTATATAAATTAGGAAAATCCCTAAGGATAATGTAATATAAAGAAATTTTACTGTCTGAAACAAAGAAAAACATATAGGTACGGACATGTGAATATATGGACAATTGTTAAAATTTGAATCTAGTTAACATCAAATACAAAGATAAGAAAGATACCAAAAGAAAACTACCAGAGATACATAATATGGAGTTATCCAAATAAAAAAATTGTGATAATTTCCAAAGAAATTACAATAGCGTAATATTACGTTTGGAGAGGAGAGAGAGATCACAACAGAAAAAAGCTTTGTTTTACCAATAGAATTTCACACGACTATCATAATGCATTCCTAATCAAATCAATGCGGTCACCGACATACGCAAGCATCAAGTATACGGGGGCCCAAGGTCCCCGCGGGCCGCGAAACCATTGACAGGTTATTGATACAAATAGTCCTTCCCCTCTCTCCCCTGCCCATACTTCCCGCACTGTCTCGTCCCGCTACCCGCACTCACCCCGACAACACCAATAAAACCTGATTGATATTGTGTAAGTGCGCTCGGAAAATGTGGGAACTCGATTGATGGTACAGCCAAATTCGATTGGAAGAAAATTGAAAAGAAACAGTGATACAAAGAAACTTTTATTTTATTGTGAGGAAATATGGTTGAAAATTGTTTATGACAAGCACAAACTAATGTTTCTTTAGTATTGAGATACGTGTATCGATATTGGTCGGAGGCGTGAATAGTGTTGTCTAATGGTGAAGTTACACGTGCGTGTAACTCCCGCAGGTACTTAGATAGATATGTACGTATAACATGTTAATGATAAGCGCGTATTAATATTGTGTTATTTGTAAATTATTATTTAATATATACTATTTTGATATTTTAATTTACCTATAAAGTTTTATAGAACATTGAAACTTCATCATAATCAAATGTTAAACATGTTTAGTAAAAATTAAAATGAGATAAAGCATCATTTTTTTGGAGTTTACTCCTTAAGAATCGATTTTCATATAAGGCGCCCGATATGAGAAAAATTTGAGGAGTAAAATCTAGTGATCGAATGACCTCGTTACGTTTTTTTTTGGTGCGCATCCTATTCTGCGCACCTTTCACTTTCTGACGTGAGATAATACTTCACTGAACAGTTTTAATAAATGTTAAAAAAATATAGGTACATATTATTTTTAGTCAAATGAGCTTTTTTTGCGCCTGTTTTGATAATCGTACTTAAGGAGTAAACTCCAGTCGTGCATCGGAGCTGACACACACACTTTTTTTTTTGTTTCTTATTCCAATTCCTGTGCTCAGATAATTAAAATGATAAGCCTCCTCACAGATATTAAGAATAAAACTAAATCAGCATGCCATATCTTCTTCAACTATCACTTTAGTTTATATACGTTCGACTGCTGGGTTCAAGCCTTTTTTTTTTTTTTTTACGGTGGAAAGGAAATTGACCTACTATACCACGAAGGTCAAACGAATTGGTATAGGTTTTACAACGAGTTCTTCTTCTCTTGAATATATATACTGAGGGTAGATAAGTAGTGGTAATATTTTAGTTTTTTTTTTTTTTTTTTTAAACACCACCCTGCACTAAGGAAGTAATCCTTGTACTGCGGGGACTTATAAACATCTAATTAAAGCAGACAAATTACACCCAGACTCAGAACAACACTTTGTGTATCGCACAAAGTAATGTCCTGCGTGGGAATCGAACCCATGACACTGGCACGGAAGGTCGGTACCTTAACCACTACGCCATCTGTGCAGTCAATTGTATTCTTATTTCATCACTACACTGAAAGTTAAAAGTGGAAACGGCAGCGCCCTTTTCAGATATAAGATAATTACTAATACCTACTGAACTGGATTTTACATGATAGATTAGTTCTGATCTCCATATTCGTTATTATGGCTAATGGATACGTCGAATATAACGATTATTAATAACGGATATGGTCCAACAAGAACTAGAGCCAATATTGCTACATTCAAATGACTAAATTTAGTATACAGATCACAAAACACTATGTTTCAAATTCAAATGACTGTATCGTTTGTTCCTCGCCTCTGTCTCTTTTCCACAAACAGCTTACGTAACACGAGATTATCTATTTTTTAAAGCCTAATCCTAATCTACCTAACCTTTCTATACCTAATCTTTTATTATAGTTATAAATATTAATAAAGAAACAATTTATTTATTACCTACCTTAAGAACAATAGAGAAGTATATTATTTCTGTGTGGTAGCGGCTACGAATACTACCAACTCTTACTTTGCTCGTGGATGTCGTAAAAGACGACTAAGAGCCTTATAACGACCTAGGCCAACTCCATCTGTTTCCGTTTGGTCAACAATTACATTCCCAAGAAGGGTTGACGTCTGGCAGGCGCCCCGTCATAAAACTATTGCCAATAACTTATACAATATGTACTATGAAGGAAGAGTATATATTGTATCGACCCCAAGTATTTGGGATAAGAGTAGGAGAATGATGACAGAAGTATATTTGAATCTGTATCTCCTACGCTAGCTACAAACTGTGTCGCAGGAGCTAGAAAGTATAGGTATATGTGTGCATCATAAGTAACCAAATTAATATGAGAAACAGAGTCGATGAGATTTTTAAATCTAGTTAGTAAATACCAGGGTATAGTATTTTTCTGCCAAAAAATAAATATTTATCTAAAGAAATATTATAACACACTCATTTAACATATTCCCTTTCATAATTAGCTCAAAAGCTCATAATAACAGGCGCTTCATTATAAGATTAAAATTAAAAAAAAACTTTCAAGGAATTTTATGATATTGTATAGATAGACACTAAATTTAAAAACAACAGATTTGTGAATATGATGAAAGGTTTTTCAAATTAACCTGCAACACCGGGTTCCCATAAGTATCTATGTACTGTAAAACTGTGTAGTTTATTTAGTTTCTTCTATTAATTAACAAACAGACGGTTAAGACACTTAGTGGTCTTTTATAAAACCCATGGTACATATTCTATCTGCGTGACAGCGGCTACGAATACTATCAACCCTTACTTTGCTCGTGGATGTCGTAAAAGACGACTAAGAGCCTTATAACGACTTGGGCCAACTCCATCTGATGCCGTTTGGTCAACAATTACATTCCCAAGAAGGGTTGACGTCTGGCAGGCGCCCCGTCATAAAACTATTGTTAACAACTTTTACAATATGTACCTACTATGAAAGAAAAGTACACATTGTAACGACCCCAAGTAATTGGGATAAGAGTAGATGTGGATAGAGAGAATGATGACGTGGGTATATATTCTATCTGATATAAATTTTACTGCCATCATGTGTACACATAGCCTAACATACACATGAGTGACATACAAAAGTAGCCACGTGGGCGTTATTGATATCGATAGTCGATAATGTATACGAAATGGTAGCTCTGACATGTTCATGCAAATATCTCGACAGGTCTGAGGTGACTTTACAGAGCGTGGGCGGCAATTAACAACTAATAGGCGTTACGACTTAGACAAGTTGACGTATAGGGTTGAATGAACGATATCAATGAGGTTATCATATACGTTGTACTAAGAGTCCAGTACTATGAGATTATAATCGTGAGGTCCGCTTTTGAATCCTGGGTCACAAAAAAAGTGTTAAAGTATTTTTTTTTTCTTCAAGGAATTCTTAACAAAAAGTATAGTCTGGTTCTTTAATCAATAACTAGATAGTATTATACTTGTGCCACAACACGTAAGTCTTGAAGTTACATAATAAGATACATGGTAGGTATATGCCGAATCAGTGGTAAATTATTGAATTTATTTCTAACAAAAATAAAATTGATAATATGTAAATGGCCTAACATGGCTTATACATAGATAATAAATGTTTTGATTTGTTTTATAAAGTTATTTATTTGAAGAAAAAGCATAATTAAAAATTATAAAACTGTGAGGTTAATTTCCATTTTATTTATAAAATTTCATATACATAGATAATATCATTTATTATAGTCTATCTAATCTAAGAAGTGCACTTTGACAGCTGTCGGAGTAAGTTGTCTAGGTATGCGAACCAAATAATCGCTATCACAAATATCCGATTTTACTGAGAAATCGATATTGATTCTTTTTAATTAATAATCGGTTTATTTTTTATTTTTCAAAAAGGTGACAAATAAATTAGGTGCTAAATTAATACTAAACAAATTTAATTATTTCAGCATAGAATCTATTCATCATATTTAGTAGGATTAGGTTAATTAAAAACAAAAACTGGATTTGAAAATAGCTATTTATTAAGAATCACTAGGTACTATTACTTGAATTATCATCGTCGCGAACATTCATAATTATTTCCTCATCAATCAAATTGTCGAAATGTACATCTCTATCAAAATATCTATTCGATTAATTATATCTATTATTCTAATATTTTTACCGATTATTTGGATATTCGTGAATTTGTCAAGCTAGTGCTTGACAACTTCCAACTTCCTGTATAGAACGTAATGACGTGACATTGTAAGATCGTCAATAACAATTACTATTTACCATGTTATTTTGATTTTAAATTACTTTTACGAGTTTTAACATTAGATTATTGTACAAGAAAGTCACCCGCAATGTTCATGATGTAAATAACTTAATAGTTCTTTAAAATTTCCGATTTATTATTTGCAATCATGTGTATACGTTTGACCAAGGTTATTGTGTATTAAAAACTGCAAAACGTCAAAATGCACTTCTTAGATTAGATGAACTATAGTCCATATAGTATATCTACTAGAATTAATTGCTTCATGTAAAGCTTGTAACGTGGTAAAAAAAATATTTTGTCCTATTCCAAGAAACATCCTGAGCCTCATGGTAAGAGGCAGTAGTCGCAAGTTTACGAGTAAAGCACTAATAAACATATTTTAATTTTATACATATCCATAAAAGATTTTTTTACTTACATGATTGATAATGTTTTATCGGAGTGTACCGTACCTATAAGGAATTGCGATCCTGAATCAGCTTCTGGTTTTGGAGTTCACGTAGTTTTTACATCTGAAAACAACATGATTCAATACTTACCTATTAGACCAAAAGCCGCATACAATTGCTCCTCCAGAATGTATGTATAAAAAAAAATTAGATATATCAAATTAGGCACAAAGTTAATGTAGTTGGAATATTTAAAAGAATTAAAAGGAAACACTATTTTAAACCATACCTATATAAATCATAAAATAAAGCGATTGAATACACCATAATAATTGAGACAAGCAAACAATTTTGCTTAGTAAGCTCTCTGAGGGCCGTCAAATGGAATTTATACCATTCCGATCAGTAGGCACCGTTTTTATGGCACACTTGAGGGTTAACGGGTGTGAATGGCCACCCCATTGTGGGAAAATATCTATTAAATATTTATGAACCTTATATTGAGCTCTGAATATTACTTGTATCGGCAAAATGTAATGTTTATAGTAATGTGCTGTAGGAGTGTTTTTATAGGTCGTAACAGTTGAGTAAAAATTGATACTTAGCTTGTAACGTTAAAAAATAACATAAGGCTATGGAGGGGTAAGTAAGAATTTGAGAAGAAATATAATAAGTCATGTCAAATAATTTACATTCTTACACTTGGTCATTGACGACTAAATTCATATATGTGTCTTATGAAAAAATATTTATTTAATTCGATAGGCATATTACTATTATGTATACTATTAGGTATATACTATTTTCTGTGTGGTGACAAGGTAACATAAATTTACCACCCACTATCTTATTAGTTGGTGATTGTAAAGGTAAGGGATTTAAAACGCAAACAAAACCTTATACCAATACGCCTAACCAGCATGGTATAAGTAGGTCAATTTCCCTCCCATTGTGAAGAAGACTCGAACCCAACAGTGGGATATATAAGAGCTGAGGTAATGATGATGATTATTATTACCTATGTATTACGATATGTATTTATTTAGATAGATATTTTATGTATTTCACTCAAAGGTAAATAACTCTATTACTAAGTCATTGTCTGTCGGTTCTACCCTCTATCTACTAGCTGTTAGCGTATTTTACATAAAGCTTAATAGTTTGAAAGCTGAAATGTGCATAGAATATTTGTTTTTTTTTTTGCTATAAAAACAAATAAAAAGCATACATACATACACATCATCACGCCATATTCCTTGCAGGGTAGACAGAGAGAACAGAATGCCAGAGAACTCTATCCTTGCATACTTCACTCACTACCTAAACATTCATAATTCTCATCAAACACGCTTGCCGGTTTCGGAGACTCTTGACTCCACCTTCCTTCAGTACGTGACCAATCTGGTCTAGGTAGGTGAGTCTCGGTCTCCCCCGGTACCTACATCCTTCCACTTTCGCATTGTATATCTTCTTAACCAGACGTTCGTTCGGCATTCTTTCCACATGTCCGAACCATTAAAGCACTCTCTTTCGCATCTTTATACCAATACTCTCTTTCATACCTTCGCTCTCTTACATCGTCGTTACGAATGAGTAAAAAGAAATAAAAAAGCAAATAGAAATGAATAAGAAATTAAAAACCTCACAATAACAAATATATTTTCAACTTGGTTTTTAATAACGAACTTTATGTATAAAGTGTTTTCTTTAGTACAGGTAACTTAGTACAGAAAATACTTACGTATTGGGCCTATTTATTTACATCAACTCTTTCTCCCTCATTTTGCCCTTGTCAAATATATGCTTTGATTATAAATATATTAACTAAAGTAAAATATCTATTCAATCAACATTATTTTATTAAAGATACTTTATCGGTTAGTGTTACAATTTGTCAAACCCCCTATAGCAGACAATCACATGATGTAATAAAAATGGTGCAGGGCGCGTTAAAATTGTGGAATAAATCAATTATCGACACCCGCCGCGACAATTACACTTGTAAACTTGTTTCGTGGTGATTTACCCACCCACACACCCTCGCTGTATTCGCTACAAACCCACACATATAACTCTGACCCCTGACATTCCAGTAATAAGAGTATCAATGTCGCTGTCTGTTTCAAACTACACTCACAAGCTTATGATACCCCACCCCAATCAGGAAACCCTCTGATTTGAGAGAAGGATACTATACTACTTACAATTGAAACTACACTCTACAGTTTTATAAATAGAATATGTTTTTCATTAATATAAGTTCAAAGGAAGAGTTTTCACAAATATAGCAACGGATTCTGCAGTACAGCAATTTTATTATTATGAAATGAGTGAGTGTAGAGGCGTAAAATTAACTTGTCGACGTCGGGTTGAGGGAACTTTTACACTGCGAAATGTTTCTGAGATGTTATGATCTGCTTAATGATAGATTATACAGATGTTGTACATAGGTACTTGACATTAGATTGGGGTGAGTTTTAGATCATTAATAGCATGATTTACTTAATTGTAAATGTATTTTATATAACCTTATTATCAAATATAACTTTTAAATGTAAAGACAAATTTTGGCTTGAATAAAATGAAACCTTTATTCAAATACTTGCGTCTTAAAGCAAGCGATTTCTAAAGTAAATCTTCGTACTTTGAGAATTGATCTTCGTTCAGTCACAAGCTTAGAGCTACAATGCAAGTTTAAGAAATAGTTCTAATACATTTTATATTTAATTCATTTATATAATTTAGAAATGATTGAACAATTGAAAGGAATTTGACCATGCTGCTCATACAGGTGGCATAAGGTTTTTTATTATTTATTTTTAGACTTATTTTTTTTATGGTGGTGTCAACTACTCTGGTTAATTGGTAGACCAAGTTTCTTGCAAGTATCGTAAGAGTGTCTCTGTCTACTCTTACTGTTAGAATACCCGTAAGAAAGTAAGGATGTTGTTATGGTATTCTTGCCCATACGGATTTTCTGATATTTATTTCAACTGTTTCAACTGCGAACTATGTTCGGCGTTTATTTCTCTTAAATACTGTATCAAGTATGTATTTCTAAAAAATACATACTGACTCTGGGATAATTTCGCATAATACCGTCCCAAGGATAAATCTGTGACGGTTTCTGCCAAATACCTCATTATTAAAAATAACTGAATAAATAGCTATTTAACAATGCTATCAACAATATTATCCGTTTGGTGACGGAGTAAGAATACAATTCACCACTCCCTATCTTACCCGTGGGTGATCGTAAGAGACGATTAAGGTATATGAGACGCATATAACATTTATGCAAGAGAAGGAAAACTCGAAAGAAACCCTATACCAACACGTCTGACCAGCATGGTATAGCAAGTCAATTTCCCTCCCATTATGAAGGAGGCTCGAATCCAACAGTGGGACATACATACGCTAAGATGAGAAGATAAGAATGCTATTCAATGAGCGATGCATTGATTGATTGGTATTAACAATTAGCAATAAAAAAGTAACTTCATATAGCTCAATTATTTTTGAGACAAACATCAACAATATTCATCGTCACTTCTCTTTGTTCTATTTCTTTGTTGTAAAACGAACTTTATAGGTATACTGTAATGTCTGATCCAGTAAGATGTCGTAATACCTGTTCGCGATGTTACACAACGTTCCTGGAATAGACATTGTAATAAAAGCAAAGACATAGTGCATTGTAACACTTTGTTGCCCCCATATTTTTATAGTTTATAAACGTGGGTCTGCATCATATTTCATTGCACTTAAAGCGTTGATTATTTACAGCTTTCACAGTGGTATGAGTGACTCAGTTATAACCTAGCCCTTGATTCATAATATTCTGTCAACTGATAAGCGCCATCCTAGGTAGTAAATAAATATCCACTAAGAACGATGTGCAAACATTTTCGGATAGATGGCGTATAAAACGTCTTTTATAAAGACGATGACGCGAGTCACAATTAAGTTACGTATGTACATACCAATTAGGCTAGTGTAGGTACCCACACTAGTCTAATTGGTATAGCATTTGGAGCAGATTTCCAATAGATATGATTTCCAATCCTATATGTGGTAATTACTTTTTGCTGGCAAATAAGTTTTTATAAATAGCCTAGTGTATCAAATGCTATATCTCAATTATTTAGATTATTTGGTTGTTCTTGTTTGTCTCACAAAGTATAGCTATCCTACTCGTATATATCACTCGGCGGGTGTTGTCGGACTATCGTTATTTTACAGTTTGTTGACATTTATGCTCAATGTCTTTAGTTCGTTTTATGTTTTATAGTCTGCTGATATACAGCTTATCTTTTTTTTTTAATTAAAACCCGAATATATTGCTAGACTAACTTAGAAGAATTTCGATGATAATTTTTATATCTATGAATAACATTTTAGAATTATATTTTATTTGCACAATGCTCCATAAACCAGTTCTTAAGCGTTAAATGCAATATAACTGCTACACGGAAATTATGTGTTAAACATACAATGTGTTCAACAATTTCCCAAGATCGACACGCGACGGTGCAATGTGATCGTAAAATTTGATCCCGCTCTAGAATGTGGGCAGAATCTGCTGCCAATGTGCTTAAATAACAGGCGATTCTGTTTTATAGCTTTTTAGATGACTCGCAATTTTGGCATAAGAGCTGAACAAATCTAGATTTTCTAGTAATGTAGCAACCTAATGTAAAATAAGGTAAGTAACGCCATTTTTAGAAAATACTTTCAATAGACGGGATCATACATACATTCATATCATCACGCCATATCCCTTGCTGGGTAGGCAGAGAGAACAGAGTACCAGAGAACTCTATCCTTGCATACTTCACTCGCTGCCTCAACATTTATAATTCTCTTCATTCACGCTCGCCGGTTTCGGAGATTCTTGACTCCACCTTCCTTCAGTACGTGACCAATCCGGTCTAGATAGGTTAGTCTCGGTCTCCCCCGGTACCTACATCCTTCCACTTTCGCATTGTATATCTTCTTAACCAGACGTTCGTTCGGCATTCTTTTCACATGTCCGAACCATCGAAGCATTAGACGGGATCAGCTTCAGATAGAGCTCTTAAACAATTTCCATAATACTTATTTTATCTTTATCATTATCATCTCAGCTCATATGTCGTACTGTTGGACAGAGCTTCTTCCACAAAAAGAGAGAGTAGCATAGAGTTTTAAATTTCATGTTTTTCTCGTCTTGCACAGTTACTGTAAGAATATTATATTCCTTAAATCATCTTTTACTACATACATACATAGCCCCACGCCTGATTCCCAGAGGGGTAGGCAGAGACTACGGATTACCACAAACCACGATCCTAGCATACTTCCATCGCTTCATTCACACTCATAATAGTCTTCATGCATGCTCTACAATTACGCATACCGTTAATAAGACCTCTCGTCAACACATCTCCAATTTGGTGCAGAAAAGTATGACGTGGTCTTCCCCTTGTATTTGTCCCATTCATGCTTGTTTTATATATTTGCTTCGTCGACCTCTCGTCACTCATTCTTTCTAAATATCCAAACCACCTCAGCGTACCCTTTTTGATCTTTGTCACTACTTCTTCACTCACATCACAGGGCTCTCTTATAACATTATGCCTAATTTTATCTTTTATACTTACATCACACATACTACGAAGAGTACTACTCTCTTTTTCTCTTTTACTACGCCAATGGGAAATTTAGAGTGTGGTGAATTGCAGATATTCTTACTCCAACAGCACACCTACTTGGGTTAAGTCTACCAATTCATAATCGTTATCATATAATTTTCAATAAGTCATTTGATCTACTTATTACATATACATCATCCATGCGCTTCACGTATCTATCATTACATCCTTTTATCTACTGATCTATTATCCAATTTTTGCTTCATGTCTCCAGCTTTGCATATGAGGGAAGTTTTTTCCAACAAGATTTTTCCTCCTGTTTACTCTTTTGTAATTAAATTTGTTACGGGTTCCAAGACAATTAAAAGCATTCCGCTGGACTTCTTGAAGGTCAAACCTCGGTGTTTTATAAGGAGACCATTTTGGATCCTGGCTTTTAGGACTTACAGTGACGGGATTAACAAACATTAGAAATAAAAAAAAATGTTAGAGAAGTATCCTAACATAATAATATCATATATTATCATGATAATTCATTTCATTCAACATTGCCATTGTAAATATTGAAATTCCAGGTAGGTTAAACTACATCAGAAAAGATTATTTTTAAATGAATGAAGAAAAATATCATTCATTTTAATAAACTGATACAATTAAAATACAAACATTACTTTCTTTATTTATAAGGCGTGTATCTCGCATTAATAAGAGTTTTACACTTGCATAAACATGCAACTTGTCAATGTAACTATACAAAAAGTAATTAGGGTATGCTTTAAAGAATGTCAATGTTAATTGGATTGTGGTGATGAAAAAGTGGGTGCTAGCGTGTTGATAAATTTATTGCAAATATTTGATTACATATCACAAGTAAATGAAGTAATATGTTACATCGCGGCACATATGTTTTATTACAACTACATATTAACATATAAATGATATTAAAGGTTGTGTTGTATATCTATAAATAAAAGTCAGTTGCGTGTTACGTAAATATTTTATAATGTTAATTAGGTTGTAAGATGTTGATTAAACATTTTTCAAAATGACCTGGTTTTTAAGAATACATTAATGCACAGAGATTCAGCTTATATCCCCATCATCATTCTCCTATTCTTATGCCAATTGCTTGGGGTCGATACAGTATGTACTTTTCTTTCATAGTTCATATTGTACAATATGAACTATATTGTAAAAGTTATTGGTAATAGTTTTATGATCCGCCGCCTGCCAGACGTTAACCCTCCTTGGGGATATAATTGTTGACCCAGCGGCATCAGATGGAGTTGGCCCAGGTCGTTATAAGGCTCTTAGTCATCTTTTACGACATCCACGAGCAAAGTAATGGTTGGTAATATTTGTAGACGCTACCACACAGCTTCAGCTTATATCTAAAAAAAAATATCCATAAGGATTTGAATAGGCTCGTCGTTAGGGGGGCACAGTGGAACCACAGTGAATCAAGTGTGGTTTTCAAGCCATTTTCCCATTATGGATCCACCATATTTCAGTAGTGGTTTCCTAATCGATCTACTATGAATTCATTCATCGATTCATCCATCCATCTATAGAAAAATATTAATAAATTACGACTGTGTAACCAAAATGGAATCGGTGTGAAACCACGATGGCAAAATGCCACAGTGGACCCACGGTGGTTCCTTGGTGGATCGTCTGTGGATCTTCCATGATTCAATTGTGTATCCACTTTGGCCCACAAACTGCAAGGGTATATATATTCAGATTTCAAAGTATAACTTTAAATTGAAGTTTGCATACCTTTCATCACTGTCATCATCTCAATTCTTTAACATCACTGTTGGGCTAGAGCCTCCTCTGCAATAGGAGAAATTTGATGTACTATGTCAAGCTGGTCAGCTCACTTATGCTCTTCACCCCCCATTGGTTGGGAGAAACGGTAGCAGGATGGTTAACCTCTGCCTGTGGTCTTATCTCATCGCCATGTGGGGAAGTGTTATCATGTTATTTATCCGTGATGTCATTACTACTCGTATGGTGATAAGATAATAAACATTAATCACCCCCTTATTTTCCTGTGGGCTTTTTAAAAACCAGTTAAAGGGTTATGGTTAGGCAGTTGTACTTTTCTGGGAAAAAAATATTAGGTACTAACTGCCACGACCCATAGAGGCATAAAACTTGCAACAACGTACCTTACATTGTTCATTATGACATAAGTAAGCTACCTTAGAACTTTTGATCTATTTTTTTTTTAAATGTGAACTACTTAAAAAAATACTGACGTGGATAAAAGTATCTTTTAAAAATATCATCTATCATTTTTATCACCTAGGTACCGTGCAAAATATATCCGATCAGTTTGTATACGTAATATTAAAGTAATTGAGAATAATAAGTTATTGAAAATAAGTAATTGGGTATTTATAAGTAATCGGGTATTTATTGAGAATAGTACATACATACATACATATCATCACGCCATATCCCTTGCAGGGTAGGCAGAGAGAACAGAGTGCCAGAGAACTCTATCTCTGCATACTTCACTCGCTTCCTCAACATTCATAATTCTCTTCATACACGCTCGCCGGTTTCGGAGACTCTTGACTCCACCTTCCTTCAGTACATGACCGATCTGGTCTAGGTAGGTTAGTCTGGGTCTCCCTCGGTACCTACATCCTTCATTGAGAATAGTTATATGATAAAATATATTAAAAAAATATATAAAAATAAATTTCAAATCGTAATAAGATATTTAAATTCTATCTATAATAATATATCTATTTTTTTAGGATTGGGGTGATATTTTTTATTATAGAAATCTTAGATTATTTGACAAACATTATAAAACAGCTATTAATATTGCTATACTCGATCTGTCATATAGAACCATAACAAAAACTGTTTGGAATTCTGAGTCATATCGAAATATATTCACTGATTGTAAACTATGGTAACTCCGGCATGCTTTGAAGGTTTTCTTCGAGGCGGCATCGTGTGGAGGATTTATATGTGATGGATCGATGCAAGCTGACGTGGGAGTCATCACAATAGTACTTATAGTGTTAAGAGATTGTCGACTGATAAGTTTCGGCAAACGAGCGACGTCACCCCGCGGTGATGTTATCGCATACGTTCAATAATATCACAAGTCATTTATGGGTCTCCTGATGCTTTTAAAGACTTATTGTTCAAATATTTTGGGACGATTTCTTGAAAGTAAAACTTATAAAATGTAAATACTTTGATTGTAGTGTATAGATTTTGTAATGCTGTGTGGTAGCGCCTACGAATACTACCTTACTATGCTCGGGGATGTCGTAAAAGACGACTAAGAGCCAGATAATGGACCTGGGCCAACTCCATCTGATGCCGTTTGGTTAACAATTACATTCTCAAGAAAGTTTGACGTCTGGCAGGCGGCCGGTTATAAAACTATTGCCAATAACTTTTACATTACGTACTATGAAAGAAGAATACATCTTGTATCAACTCCAAGCAATTGGGATAAGAGTAGGAGAATGATGATGATGTATAGATGTAATAGTTTAAATACTGATCTACAATGCTGAGTTTCATATGTTCGTAATAAATCAAACAATTACTGTAAGCTAATAGTCAAGTAGGTGAGGGGCAAGGCATAATAAATTTTGATTACATATAGAAAGAAGGTAAAGTGATTGTAACAAGCCATCTTGAGCGTACCATTTTTTTATTAAGTAATTGAAAAAAGTCTATATATCTACAATCTTATAAGATTATTAAAAATTACTAACTATCATGTTTTGTTTATATCTGCGATCAAAAATGACAAGACATGCCAACATCGCTTCCTTTTGAAATAAAACTACTTTTACGGATTCTATCTATGGTCACGGGTGGACTAGAGGAGAACCATGATCACTGTAAAGTGTTCGAAACGTCAGGAAATTAAAAATCAAATACAAACGCTATAGAATCGATAAAAGTAGTTTAATTTCAAATGTGTAATACTCGCGTAAACATTTAGAAGTCATTATCGCTTCCTTTCCTGTGATCGTATAAGAGAACTAAGAAATGTAAGCAAAAAAACAAACTTTAACACAAGGGAATAAAAAATCTAAACATATCACAGACGTTTAAACGAAGTTAGTTATAGAAGAGATTCGTACAGTTAGGATAGCAGGATCCATATGCGTTGAGAAATAAAAAAAAACACCTATCAACTTTATTAATTTAAAAACAAAGTCATGACTTTTTGCTTTGAGAATTTACATCATTATAATCCGAATACGACAAGTAATGAATTTAAAAACAGCAGATTATTCATGTATTAAAGTAATCATGGCAATTAAAGACCACCGTTGATCGAGGCAAGTCGACAACAATGTTGTTAATTGTACACGATTTACGAACCGTAGCGAAAAATATTAAAACCATCCGTTACGATCGTAATTCTGTATATTATAGTATCTATTCTTTGATATTATAACTATGTTATCATACAAAGTTCTATACTCGAACTGTCTGAATTATATTATAATTAGTTATTAAAAAAAAACTGTATCCAGTTGATGTGTTACTGTTAATTTGTTATTTCATCATGTATATATTAGTTTTTGCGTAATTATAAAACTTGAGTTAACTTTTTTTTTAATGCTTTTGGTGGCAAACGAGCAAGCAGCACACCTGATGGTAAGTGTCACTGCCGTCCATGGGCCTTTGCAATACCAAGGGTATAGCTAGGTCGCTGCCTACCATTACATACCCAAACCCACCAAGCTGGGCTTCCGGCTCTCTCGAACTTAAATGACATATTCTTTTATATTGAAAGGTTAATTTACTATGCTTATTTTCTATTACAGCTATGGAAAAGATATAAACAGTAGCCGGTAGCTGTTTTTCAATCCATTAAAAAGGAAAGTAACTAAACACATTACGTAAATTAATGCAATCAGCTCATTTATGTCCCACCGCTGGGCTTAAACCATTTCCCTCTCAAATTGATTGATTGATTGATAGAGATACTATACCACGCTGGTCAGACGTGTTGATATAGGATTTTATTTCGAGTTTTTCTTCTCTTCTTTTACTATCGCTTTAATATTGCTTGTTTATATTAATTAATTCAAAAAACACATTATTTAAGCTAGCGAAGTTTTACCTTCACCTTCCAGTTCTCATTCACAATAGCAAAATTGACCAATAATCTACAACCCTGGTCAGACGTGTTGGTATAGGATTTTATTTCGAGTTTTTCTTCTCTTCTTTTACTATCGCTTTAATATTGCTTGTTTATATTAATTAATTCAAAAAACACATTATTAAATAATGTGCGAAGTTTTACCTTCACCTTCCAGTTCTCATTCACAATAGCAAAATTGACCAATAATCTACAACCCTGGTCAGACGTGTTGGTATAGGATTTTATTTCGAGTTTTTCTTCTCTTCTTTTACTATCGCTTTAATCTTGCTTGTTTATATTAATTAATTCAAAAAACACATTATTTAAGCTAGCGAAGTTTTACCTTCACCTTCCAGTTCTCATTCACAATAGCAAAATTGACCAATAATCTACAACCCTGGTCAGATGTGTTGGTATAGGATTTTATTTCGAGTTTTTCTTCTCTTCTTTTACTATCGCTTTAATATTGCTTGTTTATATTAATTAATTCAAAAAACACATTATTTAAGCTAGCGAAGTTTTACCTTCACCTTCCAGTTCTCATTCACAATAGCAAAATTGACCAATAATCTACAACCCTGGTCAGACGTGTTGGTATAGAATTTTATTTGAATTTCATCTATTAAATTTTTTCACAGCGTTAATTTAGTGATACAAGCAAGTGTCTGTAGGACCTGGGATTTAATTACTGGATCCGATTTTTCTAATGTTTTTATCTGATTATGGCACGATTTCCAATGGCACTTCGACTTCCAAATGAGTGACAATAGACCAGCAGGGGCTTCCATAATCTGTCATGTTGGTATAATAAATTGCCTATCTATGTATTACATCTCTATTTATTAACTTGATTAGTGGTAGGACCATGCTGTTGACAGTTCTCTGTCTACAGCCACGGGCCGGTCTGTCTGGGGTAGTACCACAGAGACTGTGCAGAAGATCGACGTTTGAGTAATGGCAATGTGCTTTTGCGCTTCGTTCGGTGAGCGAGAGAGCTGGAAGCCCTACTGGGTGGGTTCGGGGATTGTAATGGTTGGCAGCGGTGTAGCTATACCCTTGGTATAGGAAAGGTCTATAAGCGGCAGTGACACTTCCCATCAGGTGTGCTAGCTCGTTTGCCACCATAAGCAATAAAAAAAAGTTAACTCAACATTTATAATTAATTAAAAGAACGTATAAACGCTGAACAAAATAGAGAGTAGTTGTTTATTTATCTGTATAACACAAGTTTTTATTGTAATTAGCATTCT
Organism: Lymantria monacha; assembly: GCA_905163515.2. Taxonomy (NCBI): domain Eukaryota; kingdom Metazoa; phylum Arthropoda; class Insecta; order Lepidoptera; family Erebidae; genus Lymantria; species Lymantria monacha. Next base: position 12,809,100 of record LR991084.1, on the reverse strand, counting down.
CACTCTCCTCTTATCATGTCTAAGAAGAAGATTAAAGAATGTAAACATGTTGTATAATTAGGAACCTACATCATCTTGCTCTTATCCCAATTACTTGAGGTTGACACAACATGTACTTCTTTTCTATAATACATATTGCAAAAGCTATTAGCAGTTTTTTGATCGGCCGCCAGTCTGACATCAATCCTCCTTGGGAATGTAATTATTGACCAGACGACATCTGATAGAATGGACATAGATCGATATAAATCTCTTAGTCGTCTTATACGACCCATGAGCAATATAAGGAATAGAAGTGTTCGTAGCCACATAACAAAGTGTCATAATTAGGAATATAACAGGAAAAAACGCTCGCCGGTTTCGAAGACTCTTGACTCTACCTTCCTTCAGTACGTGACCAATTTGGTCTAGGTAGGTGAGTCTCAGTCTCCCCCGGTACCTACATCCTTCCACTTTCGCATTGTATATCTTCTTAACCAGACGTTCGTTCGGCATTCTTTCCACATGTCCGAACCATTGGAGCATCCCCTTTCGCATCTTTACACCAATACTCTCTTTCATACCTACTCGCTCTCTTACGTCGTCGTTACGAATAAAAAAAAATAGAAGGAAAACTCATGTATTACGTAATTGTATAGATAGCACGCTAATTTCCTTTAATAATATTGATAGTACAGATAAATATTTATGTAAATTGGCTATGTTTACAATGACCTTAAGAAATAATTCCTAACTGTCATTAGAATTAATTGGTATCACACTTTTTACAAGTTATTAGACATGACAATGTCAAGTTAACTTGATTACAATGTTGCAAACGTAATTTTGTATTTAATAGATGGGTAATAAAGTTATAACTTATAATGATCGGCTTCTCGTTTGTATTTAATTCTTATACTATTAAATAGAAAATTACTCGCAGTTCAAGCACTAGTTAAACTTGTTAATTACTTGTTAATTTTTATTTTGCAGGTCATGATCTAAATGCCATCGAAGACAAAGATCGGGTACCGGTGGCCCGCTCGCACAGCGAAGAGAGGTGCTTGCAGGGTGGATCCATGGGGTTGAGCGCCGCCTCTTCCGTCGCCCCGGACCGATTTGACGGGGCGCGAGCAGGTCAACAGCCCTCCGCAAAAAAAAAGAAGGCCATGATCTAAATGCATTTAGTCCTGCAGTCGGACGATGATAATTAGTGAGATTCACGTCTTCGCCAGCTCTTTACTTAGTGAGCGAACCAATGATGAAATTTAATATTACTGGTCAATTCAATTTGCACTTTCGAACCCTAGAATCAATCAGAGAATTATTAAGTTAGCTTCAATGGTTTATAATGATTTAAGTATCGATAAAATGTCATTTAATTTAATATTATTTGAAATAATATATAAACTTTTTTTTCGTTTGTTGACGGAGAAAGTGTAAAATTCACCAACCCCTTTTCGACCCGTGGGTATGACACCCGCGCCGCCTCTTCCGTCACCCTGGACCGATTTGGCGGGGTGCGACGTCCATGGCCCACCACAAAAAAAAGGGTATGACACCCAAAAAGACAACGAAATGCAAAAAAAAAATCAGTTCAAAATGGGGAAATCGCGACGTAAAATTTGTACCAAGTCATTTGACCAGCGTGGCAAAATTAATATTCCTCCTATCCTTCACAGAAGATGCAAAAAAATAAGCCTGTATATATAGGCTTAGAAGAAGAAGAAGAAGAAAAAATAGCCACGCGAACCATTATTGGACAGACTACATCTATACGCTACTTTAGAATACACATTTGTGTATACTAATTTTTATTCCTCAATCATCTGATCGAGGAGTGTAATTGGTCTTTAGGACTAAGGTTTATGAACTACAAGAAATCCATTCAGTCAGTCAAAACCACGACGTACGGCGGTTTCTCTTCAGCATTTTAAAATCGGTAATCACCAGGTGTGCAACCCCTTTGCACGAAAAAAAAGAGTAAGAGAACGAAAGAAGACTAACTAGAGAAAGAAACTAAGAGTACGAAAAAAAATCCCGTCGCAGAAAATAGGACAGACTGCATAACTCTTCAAATCAACAATCTCTTTGAACGAATGTTGGCCGAGTGGCGACCACAAATTTTAAAGACATTTTAAAAGTCGTATGGAACCGTTGGATATTGAGAGCATAGGAACATTCTCGTGGGGAGGCTTCTGTTAAGTAGGTAATATACAAATGCTGGCTGGATAGATAAAATATGCAAATAACAGTATTCGGCAGCCGCCTCATTGGGCTAGTGCCTCTATGATTGGCGATCGCGTATCTTGATTTAAAAACTTAATTTAAATACCAGTTAAAGTGAAAAAAAAAATCCTTTTATTTCATACTATTCCAAATTTAAAATTTTTATTATTTAATATTTATGTAGGTATTTATTATCTAGTTAAATGAAATTGTAATTTAGTTACATATATTATCTATTTATAGGTGTACAAATTTATCATCATAATTACAATAAATATTGAAAGAGTGATGTAATAATAATAATCATCATCATTACAGCCCATATATGTCCCACTGTTGGGCTCGGGCCTCCTCCGTAATGGGAGGGTAATTAACCTACTATAGGTACCACGCTGGTCAGACGTGTTGGTATAGGGTTTTATTTCGAGTTTTCCTTCTCTTGCATAGATGTTATATGCATATTATATCCCTTAGTCGTCTCGTACGATCACCCACGGGTAAGACAGGGGGCGGTGAATTGTATTCTTATTCCGTCACCACACGGATAATAATAACAATAATACTAGTATTAAACTAGTATTATTATTATCACATCATTCTTTAAAAAATAATAAAAAATACAGTTCTATACAGAATTGTAAAACAGTTATTTTATATGAAACTGTTAAGCCATTTTAATGTTTTGCTTACTACAAAGAATAATTAGTGAATATGTTATAAAGTTTTTACTATATAATAAATTATATTATGGCCATTGTTTAGAATATAATTTAAATATTATTATGACTAACTAATTGTAACGGCTGATGCAACACATAGAATAAGACTTGCTAACAAAAAAATATGTCGGCAAATAATTAGTATGCTTAATTTTATTATTTTTTTATGAAAAATATGATAATATTTTACTATATAATTATCTATATTAGGTATTATTATATTTTTGGATGGAAAACACAGTGTATGATCTCTTAATTTCCAGTTAGGAAATTAAGAAGACGAAAAGAAGACGTTGCAAAAATCAGCTAAGGTACGTACATCAGAACGAGTCATAACAGTATCAGCGCTTGCTAACCCATCTATTAAATGTGGTGCTAATTTATTATTTTTACCCCACCATGTCTCCCATTACCCCCTCATGATTAGTAGGCTTATGTTCAACAGTGGATACCGTAAACCGGATAGAAAAAAAAGTACTGTTATAAAGCTAAAGATTGTTTGTGCAATGCTTTAATCCCAAGCACTATCATAGCTTAAAAGAAATCTGTTTTAATTGATCCATTAAAAGAAAAGATATTGCATTACAAATTTACAAAGAACATTGCAACCAATTTAGAAAAACTAGTGAAGTAATAGTATACATATCAGCCTAGTGAAATTAACTATTGGATATAAACCTCAAGCTTGTCAGGAGGTATCACCACATTACTCAATCGTAATTCCTGTGACAAGTTTCCCAGCACAATGCTGCCACCCATTCTCCTCGTGGTATTTTAGCCGATGTTTATAACTCATACAGGAAAGTTAGGGGTGGTAACAATATTCTCAATCTGTTAGGCAATATTAGATATAATTTTCCCTCTGAGGCTCTATCAAATAATTACAAAATTTATGTTAAATTTTTGAAATGAAAACTTCTTTTGGTGCACTGCACACAGATTTTTTCGTAGGCTGTAAGTGAGGCTGATCCATCACGCTCTGAGGTGAAATGCTCAATCGGGTGAACTCGGGAGCGCCGAGTATACACATTATTTTTTTTCACCATTTCCATCATTCACTGTACTTCCACTTTCACTAGCCACTTAACAAAATATAATTACCAATTTTTAAACTTGTTAACTACACAAATGGCGTAATGGACGATCTTCCATTCTGAGTAATATGAATTCGATCATCCATCCATCCATCAGCTCGTAAACGTCCACTGTTGGACATAGGCCTCCTCACGAGAACGCCAATTAACACGGTCCCGCGCCACCTGCATCCAGCGGTTTCCTGCGACCTTGGTAATGTCGTCAATCCACCTAGTAGGAGGTCGTCCTACCTTGCGCCGTCCGATCCGTGGTCGTCACTCGAGAAAGTTTCTTCCCTAACGGTTGTCGGTTTGTCGAGCGATGTGGTCTGCCCATTGCCACTTCAACGTGCTAATTCTTCGGGCTATGTCAGTTACACCCGTTCTTCTACGGATTGCCGTATTACGGATTCTATCACGTAGAGAAATACCGAGCTCAGCGTGCTATGGAAAGGGCTATCCTTTCCATAGCACGGTGAGCGACTTTGAGTCTTTTGATGAGGCCAACATTTAGAGACCACATGTCAGTGCTGTATGTTATCGCTGGTAACATACACTGGTTATAAACCTTTGGTTTCCGACACTGCAGAATATTCGACGAGAAGATCCTCCTAAGTTTCCCGAACGCTGCCCAGTCGAGTTGGATTCGTCGGCTGACCTCTTTCTCGAAATTGGATCTGCCTAATTGGATTGTTTCTTCTAGGTAAACATAGTAATCGACAACTTCAAGAATCGCATTCCCAACCAGGACCGGTACAGAAATGACTTGGGCATTAGGCATGACTTTCGTCTTGTCCATGTTCATTTGCAGCCCTATTAGTTGGGAGACCTTGCTGAGGTCAGTCAATCGTAATTCCTGTGACAAGTTTCCCAGCACAATGCTGCCACCCATTCTCCTCGTGGTATTTTAGCCGATGTTTATAACTCATACAGGAAAGTTAGGGGTGGTAACAGGTAGCGTGGTGCCAAGGTCCTCCAGGGATTCTGCGATGACTACGATATTATCTGCGAATCGAAGGTGAGTGATGTATTCGCCATTGATGTTGATCCCGAGTCCGACAGTTCAGTCTAAGAGCATATATGAGTTCGATACCCACGTAGAATAAATATATACCTATATATGTCCAAATAGTTGTTTTGAAACTAGATGTTCATAAAATATTTGTATGTTTTAAAGTTATTCGTTCATCCGTGTGATGACATAGTAAGAATACAATTCAGCACATCCTATCATACACGTGGTTGCCGTAAAAGATGATTAAGGAATATAATTCGCATATAACATCTGTACAAAAGAAGGAAAACTCGATATAAAACCCTTTACCAACCCGTCTGACCAGTATTGTATAGTATAGTTGATATCCCTTCTATTGTGGAGAAGAATGGCTGTATGCTAGACGCTACGAATGCTACCAATTCTCGCTTCGCTTATGGATATCGTAAAAGATGACTAAGAGCTTTATATCAACCTAGACCAAATCCACTTGATGCCGTCTGGTCAACAATTAGAATCCCAAGGAGGGTTGACGTCAGCCATGCGTTTAGTCATAAAACTATTGTCAATAAAATTTACAATATTTACGATGGAAGATGAATACATATTGCGCCAACCCCAGGTAATGGGGAAAAGATCAAGAAAATGATGGTGTGGAGGATTCTCAAGCCCAGCAATGGAACCCATATTAGTTGAGATGACGAAAACTATTCGTTACACTAGGATGGTGGAAGGTACCACCGAAGACAAAGATCGGGTACCGGTGGTCCGCTCGCACGGCGAAGAAGAGATGCTTGCAGGGTGGTTTAATGGGGTTGCGCGCCGCCTCTTCCGTCACCGCGGACCGATTTGTCGGGTTGCAACGTCCATAGCCCAAAAAAAAAAAAGGATGGTGGAAGGTGATTGCCGACCTCTTCAATCACGGTCTTTAAAATACTCAATTAACTTTAAAAATATATCAAGTTATTAATAAAAGTAATAATACAAAAAGTTCTTATAATGTGTGCTAAGTATATCGTAAGTTTTACTTTCATATAATGCGATGAGGGGACCGCTGGTAATAAAGTAATGAATGATGTGATAGTTTAATTGGTGCATCCGGTGTATAGTGTACACTCGCCTTTACTTAAAGGCCTTTGATGTGTCGACCATTGCAGCGCTTCGGATATTTTGACAACATATTATGATACATTCGTGTGTAATGTACCTAAACTAATGAAACAAATTTGTTAAAAATTCGTTAGTAACTACACATTTTGTATTGTTGGAGTGTTTTATTGTTATAATATGGCGTCGGTCGATTAGCTTTAATTATATATATCAGACTTTGTAGTATTTTTTTTATTATTGATCCCAATTATAATTGGGCTTTGGTCTTCTTTACTTTTATGATCACAGCCCATATACGATATATTATGGAACTTAGGTAAGTCTTTTCAATGGAAAAGAAATCGGTCTACTATACCATGCATCTTTTTTACTTTTTTTTTACCTAGCTGTGTGGTAGCGGCTGCGAATACTACCAACCCTTACTTTGCTCGTGGATGTCGTAATGACGACTAAGAGCCTTTTAACGACCTGTACCTACTCCATCTGATGGCGTTTGGTCAACAATTACATTCCCAAGGAGGATTGACGTCTGGCAGGCGGCCGGTCATAAAATACATAATAGGTACATATTGTATCGACTCCAAATAATTGGGATAAGAGTCGGAGAATGATAGTTACATTCCAATTAAAGTGCATTACATAAAAAACACGGTAGCAAAATTTGTATATTAGGACAAAACTTATCCATTGTAGTAGTAAGTAGGTAGATAGGTACCTACTTTAGTAAAAATAAATAAACTCTTATTTCAATATTAATTCTTTTTCATCTTTTGATGATCTAAAAAAGGAGAGTAAACTTTGCTGTTATAATATATAATATATAAAAGTATAAGTAAAAGTGCTTGTTTCTTATTTAATTTAGAAATTAGCACGAATATAATTTAATTTAAATAAAATGTTGATTTATTTGTGCTAATTGCTAAATTAAATATTTTCGATTTTTTTTTGTAATTTCTATATTAAATACGATGCTGTTTATTTAGAAAGCTTACTATTATTGTAATGTATACTCCCTAAAATATATTTTCTGAAGTCAACTCCTTAGTAGATATATCGTCCCTAGGAAGTGGATTTCGCTTTTAATATTTTTACCCTATAACATGACTATTAAAAATCATATTTAACGATAACATCAACATAATTTCTACTCAATTGTGGAAAAAAGCTAGTAGATATATAAATGAAGTAAATTTCAAAACCTACCTCGTTTAAAGTCATTGAAAAAACAAGGTCGAGATTTTGTAGTTGACAACAAAAATATTAAATTATTGTGTGCATCCATTTGAAGGTAACAAAGCTGTAAATTATATATTCTTCATGTTAATTACAGCAAAAACTCGCGTTAGTGTCTATGAGAAAAGCGATAAAATCGACTACACACCGTTAATAGAACACATAATGTGATAACAGTTAAGTAAGATATTGTCTGTATTGTAAGCAACTACTTACAATGTGTGTAAAGAAAATGTTATAAAATTTGTGTAGCTTTTTAATATTGTTACACAGATGACGTAGTAATTAAGATACCGACCTTTCGTGCCAGTACCGTGGATTCCTCAATCAAGACAATATTTTGTGCGATTCACAATCTGTTGTTCTAAAACTGGGTATAATTTGTCTGCGTTAATTGTATATTTGTAAAGACCCCAATACAAGAATTATTTTCTTGGTGCAGGATGGTGTTTAAAAAAAAAACATTTAGTCTCTATTGTGAACTAAATATAAGAGCCAGACTTGAACTTACCCATTCAGCCAACTGAGACGATGACAATATGTCATCGTCTCAGTTCATATACGTCCTACTATTGAGCTAGAGCCTCTTTCAAAATGGGAGGGTAATTGAGTAATTATACCATGTTGATCAGGAGAGATGGAAAAAAAAGTTTTATTTCGAATTTCCATCTGTTTAGCCAACGTAACAATACCAAAAAAAACTAATTAAGCCTCCCAAGTGTTTTTAGAAAGCGTAGCGTATCAAGTTCTTTATGAAATGGATTAGGTGCCAACATCCAACAAAGAATAATATGCATTTATAACCACCCAATATGCATTTATATATTGATGGTAATCATAATATAGTTGTGAAATCTAATAAAATCCTTGAACACAGCCTCTTTGATAAAGACTACTTTTAATATTGTTTTTTTTTTAAGACAACAGCTTAGTGTGCTAAGAAATCAATTCTTCTGTCGCATGAGAATGTATACCTAAATCATCATCATCCTGAGAAATTCCATTTACTCACACGTACTCACCTGTACCGCTCAGAAATGACAGCATAGCGCTCAGAGTTATTTTATGATATAGTAACAGCCTTCTAAGCGTTATTCACGTTGGTTTATTTCACAGGTAAATTTTTCCATGGGCTTGTAGTCTAGCCCAATTACTTAGCGTCGATACAATAGGTATGTACTTTTCTTTCATAGTACATATTGTAAAAGTTATTGGCAATATTTTTATGACCAGCCGCCTGTCAGACGTGAACCCTCCTAGGGAATGTAATTGTTGACCAAACGGCATCAGATAGAGTTGGCCTAGATAGTTATAAGACTCTTAGTCGTCTTTTACGACATCCACTAGCAAAGTAAGGGTTGGTAGTATTCGTAGCCGCTACCGCACAGCAAGAATGAAGAATGTATACCTAAATGTAGATACAATTGCAGGCCGATTAACACCCAGATGCAGAACAATTTTTGCACCAGCTACGCAGTCATTTGGTCAGTTTTTAATATCTATTTTATTGCGTATATAAACGAACGAGCAGTATATCTGATGGTAAGTTATACTGCTCCTTATGAACCTTTACAATACCAGGGGAACCGCCAGCCAGGTGGCTGCTTACCGAGCCAATCCCCGAAGTTGGGCTACCGCTTCTCTTACTCACCGAACGAAACGCAACAAAACATTGCCACTGCTCAGACGTCGATTTTCTGTAAGAGACTTACTACCCGAACGAACCAACCCCGTGGCTGTAGACAGAAAACTGTTACCAATGCAGCCCCACCACTACTAAATTTTTGGTTATTACGCATTTATTGTTCTCTATTTATTAAAGATATATTTTTGAAAAGGAAATAAGTTCTTAACGACGGCCATTTAATGAAAAGATGTAATATATCTAATCCGTGTGGTGACGGCGTAAGAATACAATTCACCACCCCATATCTTACCCGTGGGTGATCGTAAGAGACGAGTAAGGGATATAAAACGCATACAACATCTATGCAAGAGAATGTAAACTCGAAAGAGAACCCTATACCAACACGCCTGACCAGCGTGATATAGTAGGTTAATTTCCCTCCCATCACGGAGGAGGCTCAAGGCCAACAGTGGGACATACAAATATGAGCTGAGAGGAGGAGTAATATATCTTCTCATATCTATGAAACAGGAGCAAGCAATAAGTGTGTAATAAATAATAGATATAAAATGACTAAAAATATTAAGATATTATATTTCATTATGAGTTTTTGACATTAATTTCTGCAAAAACAATCAGAGAGGAGGCGCAGAAGAGTTTCTCAATGAGTTTAATAGCAATATATTAGTGTTTATAAGCTATTCGCATTTGTAGCATCGGTAAAATCTCTACAAGTCGAGTCGAGGCGTGGTCGTCAGATGTTATCGCACCCATTAGCGAGAGCCTCGCCCAGTCACTATCTGCCTAATCGCCCGCAAAGTCATACCATCAAACATCATATTTGAAGTATATTACACACCAAAATTGACTTACGTCTCACCACATAAAGTACATATTTGTTTATCATATAAACGATGTTATTATAATTCAGCCGAACAAGACAAATTTTTCTCTATTTTGTAATATTGGCCCTTGTGATTTTTTCCGCGTTAGATTTTTATAATATTTGATATACGTCACATTCACATGTTGCATGAATCGACCATTTTTGATGATGATAGCTTTAAAGCTTCGTTAAACGTCATTAAATTGAATATGACAGGTATTTTATGAACACACCCATACACCTACGCACACTCTGAGAGATCGGTAGGCGCATAATGTGTTTAATATTGAATATGGTCTGATATTGATCAGATTATTCTCAGAATTATGACGGTGTTGCCTTATGAAAAATTAATATTATAAATAATTTATAATAAGGTGTTCAGTTGTATTTTGTATTAACCTGTTTTTAACTTTTCGGTTAGATATAAAAAATACAGAAATCGCATTAGAAATACCTATGAGATCTTTCGCTTAAGCTTTTTTTTTAAATTAAAACTTTTGTTATTATATTCTAATCCATTTGGTAAAGTGTTAGAGTCACTAATGGTGTCACTAGGTGTCACTCCTATATTCATCCAAATATCAATCTTTTGCAGAACGAGGTTTAAAATAATTAATCTTTTTCTAACATTAGGTATATACATGATATAAGAATAACATAACATAGAAAAATAGAATGAAAATTTGAAACAAAAGCCTATACCAAGTCGTCTACGATTGTCATACATTTTTATTTCCAACTTGTATTCCCTTTATGTGATATTGCGGCTATGGTACTTTAGTCATTTCATATAATACTCGCGGAAAAGGCACTCGTTTGATATACTTAAACTATTCTTTAAAGGACGAGATTTTTGATCTTTTACTGTCTTTTCATTCATAGAATAAATTATAAAACTTTTTAATTTCGTATGAATTCTGAGATATATTCATAATATATTAAAAAAATTGTTTTACTGACAATTTATTCTTTCTATCAATTGTCAATACCTTACATTATATTTAATATTCATTGCAAGCTGTAAAAACATGATCCCATAACGAAATTCCGTGTGGTGACAGAGCAAGAATAGAATTCATCATTCCCTATCTTGTCCGTGGGTGTCGTAAAGACGACTAACGAATATAATATATGTACATATAACATCTATAAAAAAAGAAACCTCGAAATAAAAGCTTATACTAACACGTCTGACCAACAGTTCAAATTCCTTTCTATAGTCTAGGAAACTCGATCGCAGTAGGACATATATGAGCTGAGATGATTAGTACCCACCTATAGAAACATATATATTTTTAGATTATACTTTTATCAATTTTACTACTATAAAATTATTATTAAAATGAAACATTTCAGTAAACGTAAAATACATTCGTAATTTTTTATAATATTGCATCCTTAATCATTTTTATAAAATATTATCACAAAAATTTAAAATTACAGCTTATTACTATTAATTATCAAACTTGTAACATTGTCTGGGGTCTACGCATGAATGTGAGCAAAACCAAAATAATGGTCTTTGAAAGAGATGAAGCCAAAACAGATGTAAGAGTAACAATAGGTAATGATGTACTAGAGCAAGTGGATGAATTTGTGTATCTTTTCTCTTTATGTTTATGAATAAATAAATAAATAAATCTTGTATTTGGCTTTAGCCGAGATGGAAGGTACACCAGTGATATAGAGCGAAGAGTGAATGCGGGAAATAGAGTGAACGGAGCGTTGGAACAACTTTTTGGTAGCCACCACCTCAGCCAGAAGGCACGTGTAGCAATACATAACGCAGCGCTTGTCCCAACACTACTGTATGGAAGCGAGAGTTGGGTATGCAGAAAAGAGTAGGAAAGTAAAATAAATGCGGCCGAAATGCGATCTCTACGGAAAATCTGTGGAGTTAGGCTGATCGATCGCATTCGTAACGACGACGTAAGAGAGCGAGTAGGTATGAAAGAGAGTATTGGTGTAAAGATGCGAAAGGGAATAATCCGATGGTTCGAACATGTGGAAAGAATTGCGAACGAACGTCTGGTTAAGAAGATATACAATGCGAAAGTGGAAGGATGTAGGTACCGGGGGAGACCGAGACTAACCTACCTAGACCAGATCGGTCATGTACTGAAGGAAGGTGGAGTCAAGAGTCTCCGAAACCGGCGAGCGTGTATGAATGTTGAGGAAGCGAGTGAAGTATGCAAGGATAGAGTTCTCTGGCACACTGTTGTCTCTGCCTACCCTGCAAAGGACATGACGTGATGGTATGTATGTATGTATGTAACATTGTTTTAATATACCTACACGATGTTAGTTTAAATTACTACACATTGTTGCTAGATGTTTCCAACAACAACAACTGCTTATTATGATGATATAAAAGCGAGCGAGCGTGATAATTGTTCGCTGATCGTCTGAATCATATGCACAGCTCGATCATATTCATTGCCTGTTTAGCATTATTCACGCCAATTTTCTATTTTTTATTGCTTATATTTTTTAATTCGAGGCGAATGTTTCAAGACAATTATACGTAATTATTGATGCAATCAATGATTAACGTAATAAGCATTGTATGGTCTTTTCATTGAGGATGTAACATCGTAATGTAAATCAAAGTTATCGTAACGAATAACTTGTCTGTACTCTTTATGACGTATGCAAATCTAATACAAAGTAAGCAAGGTAGTTAGCGTGAACATAATCTACATCATTACTATAAAAATGTTGAGCTTGTTGATTGAAACGCATAAATCTCGAAATGCAAGGAAATTCTAGTGATACTAAATTCCCAAAAAATTAGATGAGAGCTGTGTGGTAGCGGCTACGAATACTACCAACCCTTAGTTTGCTCGTGAATGTCGTAAAAGACTACTAAGAGTCTTATAACGACCTTTTTTTTTTGCATGGAAAAATGCCTTTACGCATGCCCACCTCTTAGGAGAGGGATGGGATATTCCGAGCTCGGCAGTAACTGTAGCGCCACTACCTGCTAAAAACCACACGCTATTTCTTCTTCACGGTTATGGCGAAGTCATGGGACCGTTTTCACATGCACCGCAACTTAGCCGGGCCGACACGTCCACAGTACACGGACTCACCTCGGGAAAGTACCACTCTCTCCCCTTAGCAGCTCACTCAAGTAAAGCCTAGAAACAGGCGCTGACACCTCCTTAGAGCCTTATGCTTGGGGTGGGATGGCGGTCGAAACCCTTACAACCGGTGCCCTAGATCACATTCGCAGAGTAGAGGTACGTGCCAGGCTGGCTCGATTTCTTTTCTGCGCTCTCTAAAGCGGTAAGGCGAGAAAATTTGCCTCTCTCTCCCGTTCCTCAGCCTCCCTGCTCGATACAACAGCTTCGCAGAAGATGACCATTGCTTGCCACGAACCTTCTTCATCCACCATCTTATTTAAGACAGTGGGCAAGGACAGCTCCAAACCCCAGGTCGAGGACAGTTGATGTCGTGGTCCCACTTCTGCAGGACACGATTCTAGCACATGTTGGGCGGTATCTTCCTCATAGCCGCATCGGCGACACACTGGAGTCTCCTCCTTACGAACAACATTACACAGATACCTCCCGAAGCACCCGTGTCCTGAAAGGATCTGTGTAAGTCGAAAAGTAAGCGACCCGTGTTTCCGTTGGAGCCACTTTGTGAGTATAGGCGTTATCGCCTCAAACAACTAGTGGGCGCCTGAACCCCTTCGCGTATTTACCGCAAGAAGCCGTTCTCGCCATGTATTAATGGCAACCGTCTCAGCGTCGCTACGCCACCTTATTACATCTTGCGGAGAGGATCGTTGGCTATGCTCTTGTGCTTGCACTTTACGCCAAAGACTGCAGATAGTACTTCGGCCTCCAAATCCCATGGCAGGGATCCGGCGAGTACACAGGCCACCTCATGTGACAGCGTGCGGTAACCTTTGCACACTCTTATAGCCATAATGCTTTGGACCCTCTTAAGCGTTACCCTCTCCAGAGGTTTTAAGATACCGCCCCATATCGGTGCCCCATACAAGGTCATTGAGCGTATTACTGACATATAAAGATGGCAGCAGTTTGCATCACCTCCTCTGATACTAGGAAGTAATCGGCTAAGTGCAGCTGTGGGCCACATTAACTTAGGAGACAGTGCTGCCTCATGTGTGCCTCGAATCCCCATCTGCTGTCAAGCACAACACCGAGGTATCTCAGAGTCGAACCAACAACAATGGAGGTTCCACTTACGGTGATGAGCAAACCAGCAGGTGGCTTGATCCGAGATCCGTGAAAACATATAGCCTCGGACTTGTGTAATGCTACTTCTAGCCCAACCGTTCTATTTTTCTAATAATCGCGGCAACCCCTGCCGTGGCCAAAACTGCCTCTCTATAGTTTCTGCCATGCGCAGTGACCAGAATATCATCAGCATAGCATACCACATTAACACTACGCAAATTAACGCTTCTGAGCACCCAATCATATCCAATATTCCACAGGATTGGACCCAAAGCCGAACCCTGTGGAACACCACATGTCATAGGCCTGTGTTTCTCTCCTAATGGTGTGGGATAAGTTACGTCCCTGTCTGAGAGATAATCACCCACCAGCTCTTGGAGATACTGGGGTACCTTGTGGTATTTCAAACCCTCTAAAATAGTACTCCATGGCAGCGTATTAAAGGCGTTACAGATATCTAATGACACTGCGACCAACATACCACCTTTTGAGCACGCCTCCTCGGAAAGATCCTATACACAGGCTATGGCATGCTATGTCGAGCGACCTCTACGAAATCCAAACTGTCTATCGGCAAGGTCTGGTCCTACCTCCTCCAGTTGCTTGAGAATGCGAGCAGCAACAACTCGCTCCAAGAGCTTGCTGATTTCATCAAGCAGCACGATAGGACGATATCCAGTGGGCTCATCTGTTGGGCATCCCTCCTTAGCAATCAGTACGAGCCTCCCTCTTTTCCATCGTCTGGGAAACCTTCCTTCTTAGAAGCAGTGGTTAAAAAGTTTCCTTATCTTATAACGACCTGGGCCAACTCCATCTGATGCCGTTTGGTCAACAATTACATTCCCAAGGAGGGTTGATGTCTGGCAGGCGGTCGGTCATAAAACTATTGCCAATAACTTTTACAATATGTACTGTGAACGTAGAGGACATATTGTATCGACCCCAAGTAATTGGGATAAGAGTAGGAGAATGATGATGATGATGACTTGATTCATACAAAAAATCTTGTTATTGATTAAGAGTTCAATCTGTTTATTGATATAATGTGATATCTATTGATAGACTCTTTATCGAGACATGTTATAGGTTATAATAAATAATATTGAAATAAAGAAGTGCGGATCTGTGTTTGTAAATGTTAGCAATGTAGGCTAAATTTGGTAATAATAGGATATAGCGCATCAAGGTTTCTGCACAATCGCTGTTGTCATAGCAACAGCTGGATAAACGGCCAATGTAATCGACGTTATTGAAGATACTGGCATAGCTAATAATTTATAGATCTTTTATATATCGACGCTAGAAATCATAAACGTAGTAACCCACAACATAAAAAAAAATTAAATTATAAAAAAATGTGAATCCTAAAGTTGTCGTTTTTGGATACCTAATATCAAAAACGACAACTCTAGATTTATAAATATGAAAATAATAAATTTTAAAGATAGCAAATTAGCAAAAGTCTTTAAGACAAATTAATTTTATGTAGTAATGTTCCAAGAATACAATACAAAGTAGTTATAGTAAAAGAGACTAATGAAAATAAGATAAGAATAGAATGTAGTCAAAGGAATAAGGGAACGGAAAAATAAAGAAATAAATAATAACTGCTTAGCTGCGTAAGCATAGTTACAAAATCAGTGCTTCTTCTTGTTTAGCTTATACCTACATAGACCTCTGTTAGCCTCATACTTTCTTCGCAGTGGAAGATAATTTAGGCTATTATACCACGCTGGCAAAACAGGTCATTAGTGTTTTGTTTCATATGCTTTTTTCGCTTAACGTTACTCCAAACCTAGTAAATTATGAAATAGAATCTACCTGGTTTACGTTATACCTATATATAAATATGCATAGGTATGCATAGCAAGTGCTTATAGCGAATGTAAGCCCCGATTAGCTACTAATTTTCGTGAAAAATATAAGTACTGAATGAGGTGATCCACCGATTAATCAAATGGACTAAAAAGAAACAGCTAACACTCCGCTCAATAAATCATCCACAAGAAGTGGGTGTGAGAAAGCCAAACCGGGTAAATGATCAATATTCAAAACTCTGCTCAACGAATGATCCAGATGATGTCTATGCGAAGAAGCCTGCCTGGTAAATGCTCTTTTATAATCTATTTTCTGTTTCATAGCATCGCTTCCCTCTCTTTAATATGCTATGTTAAATTTTGAGTTGCCTTGCACATAGATATAACATGATTTCTTAACCTCGTTCCTAACACATCAGAGAGCATAGTTTTACAATTTCTCTTACTTCTATTTAAGTACATATAAGGAGAGATATTTAATAGAGACCGAGACTACTAGATATAATTCCAAATGTTGAGCTTATTGTTCAAGCTTAAGATAATGTTTGAAAATTAAGGTAATTTACAGAAGACTCCAACAACAACTGAGCTTTTGCTCCGGATCTGTCTCAGTGTGGCCGCGATCCGATCCGATGGTAGCATAATAGATTTGTTAGTTTTTACACTAGTAAATAGCCACAATATAATATTTATCGTAAATTAAATATTTAATAATAATTGATATAAAATTTTATATATAGAATGATTTTCTTTTTATACTGGTAATGAATTTATATTAAAAATGTGGGTCAAAATTGAATAACTGATACTGTAGTGGGTAGATATAAATCTCTATAATAACTATGACTTCTTGGACGGGAGACAACTTAGTGCTCCCGTTATCATGAACACTGTAAAGTTTTCCAAACGTCAGAAAATTAAAAATCAAATACAAAAGCGATAGAATCCGTAAAGACAGTTTTCTGCCTTTCTTAAATCTCGAATCTAGAACTTTGTAATCGGTATTGATATATGCTTATGTTACTAACCCTAAAGACAAATCTAACGAGGCACTCTAAAATATTATGAGGCTAAAATATATAGTCATATCATTAGTTGATATCTCATACTATTGGAGAACATATAATTTATGATGTTATTGCACTTCCTTCCTACGTAGAGATATCATTGAACAAAGATCGATATCACCAATACCGGCTACGTCAAATAGCAACAATTTATGATTCGCGTAGCATACTCCGAGCTGTGGTAGTGTCGTGACCGACCGCGGGGCGAACTTGCCTCAAGCGGGGCGGGAGGGGGAGTGTTGGCGGCGAGAACAAAGAGCGGCAGTTCAAACGTGCCGCCGAGATGCCCGCTAATAAGCAATAAACAAGGGGGCGGAGTCGAGGGGCGCACCTGAGGGATCACCTCGCCGCGCGATACCAGCACCACGAGAGTTGCGCCTGCACACGCATAAACATGCTCTGTACTTTGATATAGAATTAAAAAATATGAAGAAGGAAGTTTTTTTTAATCTCATCCTTTGAGACATATAAGAGGTAGGCAGTGGTGTAATCCAATGACAGTTGAATCTTATGCTTTAGCTACTTACATCTCTTATACCCGACTAGAAATTTTTCGTCTTCCTTAGCAGGACCGGACCGGGCATGCCCGATCTGGACCAGATAAGGTATGTAACGCAGAAAATATATCAGGACCGGATCAGGAAAACCTTATCGGGTCCAGATCAAGAAAACCTTATCGAGTCCAGATCAGGCATTCCTGATCGGGTCCAGTTCAGGCAGTCCTGATCGGGTCCAGATCAGGCAGTCCTGATCGGGTCCAGATCAGGCAGTCCTAATCGGGTCCAGATTAGGCACTCCTAATCAGATCCGGATGAAATTTTACTGATCGGATCCAAATCAATCATCTGCATTATATATCTTGCCTGATCCAAAACGAGTATGCCCAGTCCGGTCCTTTTAAAAAACATGAATATCTTAAAAAACATGTTTAATAAATAAAAATATAAATTAAAAATTAATATATGACGTAGGCAGCGAATGCAGTGCTATATTCTTATCATAGAGAGTAGAGAGTCCCAGTCAGCTGTTCCAATTAGGGCGCAACCACCAGATGCTAACGACTTCTACTGTCGCTTGAATTTCTCATTCATAACTTGATTGATCTGTTTTGATCTGATTCGATAACAACTAATTTAATATTAGGCGATGTCATTACGCTTCGGCGAATGTTAACACCGCGATTCAGATAATGACATCATTTTACTAACACCATCAACAATTTATTATGACCCAAAACATTAAATGTTAGAATGGTTGTTACCATATTATTATATTCATTTCTATCTATGTTTTCAAATATACCTATTATTTATTTTTGTTTTTACTTTAAATATAAATTATTCTTATATTATTAATTAGACATTATTATTACTATTATTAAATAAATATGATTAATTAATGATTTCAGATTAATCTCCTCTGATGCAAATATAATTTACACCGTGGCATAAATATGATGATCCGGTCCAGATACATGATCTGGTTGAACCATACTTTTTTTCTAGTCGGGTAATTAACTCTTATAAAACGTGCACAGGAAAAGAAGAGATAGTAACCATGTCGACAAAACAACAATCTCTATGCTTACAGTCTGTGCTTGTTTGACTTTCGCGTTAATGAATAAATCTATTTGTGTAGAAATTTTATGGTTTCAGATATATCTTTAGATGACAATATTATAAATTAAAATCCTAACCGTGAAGTGGACCCCACTTATTTCGAAGTATAGAAGTTTTATTTACATATACTTATGTATAACAATATTTTTTCTGTAAGTATTGTATTATATGTTCTTTAAAAGGCCATTAAGTACTTACGTCTTGAATAAAAACAATTATATTTTAAATAAATATAGTAAAATAATATAAATCCATTATGTGAGACATTTAAATACACAGCTGCACGGCACAGCAGCAAAAATCTAATAAAACCAACAGATCGTCTAGCAGTTCTATATTCAAACTTCAAAAAAAGCTCGTAGTAAACGAGCATAATATATATTTGTCAGATTATGAGCGTTTTAAATTATTAATTGAAACTAGCGTCAACAGTAGTCGTAGTTTTTTTTTAATTTGCACATCTATAATTATAAGATTTCAATATGAAAAAAATCTTACTATTATAAAAAATACGATAGTTTGGGTGATTAAATATTCAATTATACCAGAAAATATGATTCGGATGAAAGGATTCGGATTCAAAATCAGAAAGTTATTCTCTAAAATAACAAATAACCTATTTTTTATTCCCTATGAACACACGGTTTCATTGAGTTCTTAAAGACAAAATTTACATAAACTCAAACGAAGTTACAGGTACCTATAGCTAGTGAATTTATAATTATTTAAAAGCCTTGTTTTGAAGGGTCTTGTTTATCTCCTGATGGTTATTATGGAGGTAAAATATTCTGTGAAATCTGTCAAATGATAAAGATATAAAAAAAAATATTGTACCTACCTAATTTGCATAGGTATTCGTCTCTTTGCTGTGCTCAAGCCTCCTCAACAATAAGAGGCAAATTAATCTACACCTCATTGGTCAGACACGTTGGCATAGGGTTTTATTTAGAGTCTTTCTTCTCTCGCACATGTGTTATATGCGTATTATATCTCTTAGTTATCTTCTACATCCATGGGCAAGATAGGGACTGACAAATTGTGTTCTCACTAGTCATCACATGGAAAAACACCATAATTAGCTTATGGTTTTTTTTATGATAAACTATAGGTATTATTATAAGCATATTACGAAAAAATCTAGCTATAACGATGATCATTCTCACTGACCTCCACAACGAGCTAAACGAATACAACGATTTTTTTATTAGTTAGTAGTTAAGTTTATTAGTTAGTAGTTAGTTAGTAAAATTAGTTCCAAATTGATGATAGGATGGATTTTTATTCAGCGTGATCTGTACCTATATCTATATATATAAAAGAAAGTTGTGTTAGTTACAACACTTATACCTAACTCGAGAACGGCTGGACCAATTTTTATAATTTTTATGTTTTTGAGTTTGTTGTCGTCGAAAATAGGATATCGGATATTAAAATATGATATTAATCAACAAAAAAAAATCAATAATAAATCTCAGTCAAAACATCAGTTTAAACGTTAATTTATTCACGATATAACAAAATGCAACTGACAGCTCATGTAATCTATATTTATATATATAAAAGAAAGTTGTGTTAGTTACAACACTTATAACTCGAGAATGGCTGGACCAATTTTTATAATTTTATGTTGTGAGTTTGTCTTCGTCGGGAATAGGATATTAAAATATGATATTAATAAACAAAAAAACCCATTAAAAAACAGCAGTTCTAAACTTTAATTTTTTGATGATGTAACAAAACACAATTGACAGCTTAAGTCATTACGTGATCTAATAGTTTGTTTGGAAAATACCGCGAAAAGTTGAAATTAAATTTGACCGGTCAGAGTTAGTTTTGTGCGAGTGTTACAAATTTTTACGAATATTGTTATAATAAATCATATTGTGTCTATATATATTGCCAAAAACAATGCCGCGATCAATAAGATCAAATCTTTCCCGACAAAGCCGTAACGCAATTAGAATTCGAAACATCACGAATGTAACCACGGCAGAAGAACAAGATATTGTACATTTTCGCTCGGTTGATAATGCGAAATTGTCGAGTAAATTTCAGAGATCAACAGATGATTTTCAACGCGCATGAGGAAAAATCTTGTATAACACACGGTACTTCTTCGTCTTGCTGGCACGTTATTAAAAGCCTACTTGATATTTTGAATTTATATATTATACATATTTATTATTATCATAAAAAAGAATAACTTAATAATTTTGAATTAATCGAAATCTGGTCATCTCATTCATTAACTGTTAGTCAGAACGAAGTGTTTCGGGTCCGCTAGTAACTAATATATTAAATACCTAACCCTTTTTTAGAAGATAATATATATTAACTTACGTTAGTTGTCTGTATATTAACCCTTAAAACGGCACAGTTCTCAATAGTCTAGAACAGTGAAATGGGTCGTGATGTCCACGTTCCCGCCATTATCGTTATTATCGAACGCCTACACAAGTCAGTCTGTCCATTTAAATCTTGAAATCGCCGTGAGCACATTCTATTCACAGTTAGGTGAATTTGTTATAATTTACTTAATCGTAGATACTATATTTATATTATCTATTGGTATACCTTACTGAGTATGGTTCGTTGTTCAATATAATACTTCTTCTGTGACTTAACATGCGTATCTGAATCTAGAAGAAAGGCTTACGTACCCGACTAGAAATTTTTTCGTCTTCCTTAGCAGGACCGGACCGGGCATGCCCGATCTGGACCAGATAAGGTATGTAGCGCAGAAGATATATCTGGACCCGATCAGGAAAACCTTATCGGGTCCAGATCAGGCATTCCTGATCGGGTCCAGATCAGGCATTCCTGATCGGGTCCAGATCAGGCGTGCCTGATCGGGTCCGGATGAAATTTTACTGATCGGAACCAATCAATCATCTGCGTGTTATATATCTTGCCTGATCCAAAACGAGTATGCCCAGTCCGGTCCTTTTAAAAAACATGAATATCTTAAAGAACATGTTTAATAGGTAAAAATATAAATTAATATATGACGTAGACACTGAATGCAGTGCTATATTCTTAGAGTCCCAGTGAGCCGTTCCGATTATGGCGCAACCACCAGATGCTAACGACTGCAACTGTCGCCTGAATTTCTCATTCATGACCTGATCGATCTGATTTAATCTGATTCGATAACAACTAATTTAATATTAGGCCATGTCATTACGCTTCGGAGAATCTTAACACCGCGATTCAAATAATGACGTCATTTTACTAACGCCATCTATTTATTATGACCCAAAACATTAAATGTTAGAATGGTTGTTACAATATAATATTTCTATCTATCTATGTTTTCAAATGTTAGGTACATTATATATATATATATATATATATATATATATATATATATATATATATATATATATATATATATATATCTATTATTTATTTTTGTTTTTACTTTACATATAAATTGTTTTTATATTATTAATTAAACATTATTATTAAATACATATGATTAATTAATGGCCGTGGCATAAATATGACAATCATGTCACTTTTTTGAATTTTGATTGATATTTTTTTTGTGTTACGAAAACTGTTTCTGGTTCTGATATACTACAAGCCTTACTATATACTTGATGATATTTCACATCAGGCTATCCTTATTTGGTCCTGATCTGGTCCTAATCCGGTATGCCTTACCATACTTGATGTTATTTCACATCAGGCTATCCTGATCAGGACCAGACCTGGTCCTGATAGGGTTTGCCGGATCCGGCATGCCTCATTCTGTCCTGATCGGGTCCTGATCCGGTATGCCTTACCATACTTGACCCCGAAGAAAAGAATAAGCAACATGGCGCAACCCACGTGCAAAGCAAACGGCAGTCAACAAGAAGCATTAGAAGTAGCAGCTGGTACCTCAGTACTATCCCAAATTCCGGCATTCTGGAAGGATCAACCGAGATTATGGTTCACACAACTCGAAGCCATAATAGCACCACAGAAACAAGGAGACGAATACAAGTACCGTACAGTGGTGGCGAAGCTATCAAAAGAAGAAATACTACAGGTTAGTGACCTAATCACGTCGGGGTCACCACTGTGGGGTTCTTGCGGACGGAGAGAATAATGAGACACAAGATCTAGTTTTAGTCTGGTTTATTGTAAGATGCGGTGCGGCTTAAATACTATAATATTACGTGACTAAAAGTGCTTATGCTTAAGTTTGGGCTTCCTATGTAAATGTCGGTGTAGTAGGTTAGTAGGTCAGATGTAGATGATGTAAGTCCGACGATGTCACGTAATGCTGAATTGTAGGTGGCAACAATGATATTACACATCAGGCTATCCTTATTTGGTCCTGATCCGGTATGCCTTACCATACTTAATGATATTTCACACCAGGCTATCCTTATTTGGTCCTGATCTGGTCCTGATCCGGTATGCCTTACCATACTTAATGATATTTCACATCAGGCTATCCTTATTTGGTCCTGATCTGGTCCTTATCCGGTATGCCTTACCATACTTGATGTTATTTCACATCAGGCTATCCTGATCAGGACCAGACATGGTCCTGATCGGGTTTGCCGGATCCGGCATGCCTCATTCTATCCTGATCGGGTCCAGATACATGATCTGGTTGAACCATACTTTTTTTCTAGTCGGGTATAATTTGAATTGAAATTGTATTTCCTTATATTGTTACTATATAGGTAAAGATTCCATGTAATGATGGATTAGAACGAGTCATCAAATTAATACGAATAAAATTAATCCATAGAATAAGTATTATTTCAGAATCCAATACTATCCATCAACTCACGCGCCTACTGTTGGACATAAGATCTTCAAAGGGTAAATAATTCCATGATCGCTACGCATGGCTGGCGTATTAGCGTTCGCAATTGATGGCATAAGTTATCCCAGCGAGCGATACTGTTCCAGCCTTCTGATATTGCATTATATACTGCAATTTTTACAACTCCCTTAGGAAAGAAAGAAATATTCTTGTGGAGGCCACAGAGAGCCATGGCGGTCAGAGCCATTCGCGGGTACCGCACGGTGTCGACAGAGGCGGCGTGCCTGTTGGCCGGGACACCCCCGTGGGACCTAGAGGCGGAGATGCTCTCCGACCTCTACCGGCGGGTTATCACAGCGCGCGAGGAAGGTGGCTCCCCATCGTTGAGCGAGATAGCCACCTGGCGCGTGGATGCCCGCCGAGACGTCATCGCCCGTTGGGCTACGCGACTGGAGAGGCCTAGGCACGGTGTGGAGACCGTTGAGGCCCTCCGGCCCGTATTGATAGAGTGGATGGAGCGGCGGCACGGAGTCCTCACCTTTCGGCTGGTGCAGGTATTGACGGGGCACGGGTGTTTCGGGTTGTACCTGCACAGGGTCGTGTATAGGGAGTGGACTCCGGCCTGCCACCACTGCAGGAGTGACGAGGACACGGCGCAACACACGCTGGAGGTGTGTCCGGGATGGGAGCGGCAGCGCCGTGACCTCGTCGCTGTCATCGGTGCCGACCTGACGCTGGCGGCCGTCGCGAGGGCGATGGTCGACAGCATCAGGAACTGGGACGCGGTCGCCGCCTTCTGCGAGGCTGTCATCTCGCAGAAGGAAGCGGCGGAACGGGCAAGGGAGGATTCCCGCGCCCCGGGCCGCCGCCAGCGGCCGGGGCGGCGCAGGCGCGAATACCTGCGCCTGATGCCGCCCTAACCGAGGCTTCGGGTGATCGGACCGGGGAATTGTCCGGTCACCCGACGTGAGGCCACCGCGTGAGGGCGACGCCCCGACGGCGAAATCTGTTGGGGCGTCGACGAGAGGAACCCGCGAGGGTGAACCGCCGGGCGGGTCACCGAAGTTAAAAATCGGGTCCCGGTGACCCGCTCGCACGGCGAAGAGAGAGGAGTTTTTACGGTGGGTCTATGGGGTCACGCGCCGCCTTCTCCGTCACCCCGGACCGATTTGGCGGGGCGAGACTAACCCATAGTCCACCAAAAAAAAAAAAAAAAAGGAAAGAAAGAAATATTCTTAACCTGTCACCACTCAAGATCCTAATGCGAACTTACTTGGGATAAATTTGGTAATACTAGGGCCCACGCTATTGACAGTTTTCTGTCCACAGTTACGAAAATCGACGTCTGAGCGGTGGTAATATGCTATTGCGCTTTGTTCGTTGAGTGAAAGAGCCAGCAGCCAGCCTAAATTCTGGGTGGATTTCCATTGGTAGATAGCGGCCAAACTGTACCCCTGGTATTGTATAGATCGATGAGCGGCAATAACACTTACCATCAGGTGAGCTGTTTGCTCGTTTATCACCATGAGCTATAAAAAAAATATCCTATCACTTTTAATATAGCTCATGTACAACAGTGATTATATGAACATGACGTTGAGGAATATACACGTATACGACACTCTTAAGGATACCGCTACGCAGGATATTGAATTCAGTGAGTTGATTGCGGTAGCTTGATCAGTAGACAGAAAAAGTAATCAAGTCTTCCTCGTTTACTATTATTAAAAGATATTTACGGACTGAAAAAGAAGAAAATATAATAGAATAAGTAATAAGTGCTTCTTAATCGACAATAAAATATATAGATATTGTTTTTTCTCTAAATTTATATCCGTGAAAAGAATTAGACACATTCCTTAGCTAACATGAATGTAAATCCACTAACTACACAGATCCTAATAAAACAGTTGCGAAAAAGTCAGCAGACACACTCGAGTAGAGTACTAGAGTACCAGAGTGAATAGAGAACTATTCACTCAGCTTTTATAATCTAATACAAGAGTAATCCAATTTCCAGTACATGGTCCTTCAATTTTAATGCGCTGTAACGCATATAACCAAGTGATAATAAACAAATGTGAAAATAGATTCTATAAAAGGATTATTCACAAAATAGATATATGTTTTTAATCAAAATTAAATTAGAACCTAAGGTACTCAGTATTTGTAGTCATTAAGTATCTTGCCACGCTTAATACAACAAAAATATCTACCCATTCTAAGTAATAAAAATATGTAACTATGTTAAAAATCAAACAATTGCTATACTAAATGATTGACAAGGTAATATTATAATACTATTAATTTACTGTTTGTGGAAGTCACAGTTATCATAATATAGGTATCTAAGTGCACTGTCGGCTAGCCCTGTGGCTGACGGCTGTTAGACTGTCTGTTGTCTATCACGGTACACTTAACGACGTTTCCTCTCCACGCCTTGCCGGCTCGATGCCACTCACAACACACCTCGATAATTACGCTACTTTGCGCTAACTACTTTGTCAGTCAATGTTCTAACAGTACCAGCCATCTAAATCTACAAAGCTTTGCAAATTATTTATATAACTTTATCTACATTTCATCTGTTAAAATTTCATTTGATTTTTACAATTTACGTTACATCAATCACTGCTAAAGAAAGGATATCGACAATAACAATGCAATTGTTGGATGTACTGTGACGCAGTAATTCGTCGTTTCCCTTTGCTGGACGCGACGATTAACCCACCTCTATTTACTTGTCTATCGGATTGCTAGAGCTGGCAGCTGACGCCGGACGTGGCCGACAGACGGACACCGTTACGACATTGACTTAGAAAAACGTTTGCCGCCGACAACTGTTGGCTTATACAAGTGATACAAACATCTAACCATTTTACGATTGATAGATTCAGGTCCAGGTATTATCTCACCTAATTTGCTTGTATTTCTATTCTCAATTGATCAATTTACATTGATTAAGTCACGATCAACGTTTTCAAATGTTTCACAGTAAAGCTTTATCTAAAATCTTCTAGATTTTAAATGTTCTCACAGACACAATGTAAGCAGATAGCTATCTGGTACAGGGCACGATCGGGCATAGGGCTCGCACATGCTTAGCTAGGAACTCTATACAGCTAAATCAATGATAAATCTATTTTATTGCAGGAACAATTCCACTATGGATCCAGCAAATGAACGCAATTAATAGCAATAATTCTAAACGTCTCGCAGAAAACTTGCCTCAAATCATTCTCGTCTTCTTAAACACCTTACTCGCTTTTTCGTTTTAACTCTCTGTTCTGTTATCTTCAACGCAAATAGGTTAAACATCGTTTCTTTTAACAAATGCTATTCAAGCAATTCTCTGACGTACATTAAATTCTTAAGAGCTGTCTTTGAATAAGTATTTCCCTTGAAAACTAATCAACGCTCAGCATTATGGCTTCAGACTTAATCTTTCCGCATGCCATAATATTCCTTAAACTTCAGGCAAGGAGAGTGCTCGTCTCCGAGAAATTAGCTCTGACACCATCACAATAGTCCATAATTATGAAATGTGTTGTAATTCTAAATGGATGTGCAATTTTTCTCAGACATTGAACAATGCAAGACGGTAATGAAAGGAGTCAATCAGTCGATGTCTGTAAAATACGTTCTTATTTAATTTATGTATTTCTCGATGCGAGGAGGTTGTGTTATTTTGCACTTCTTTTGATATATTCCCGCTACAGAAAGAGCGACAGAACTACAAATATATTGATGGAATACAAGTACGCTTTAGCTGACTAATGTTTTGCCAGTACAGGTTATAAAATGTGTGAGTAATGTCAGCCAAAGTATGACGGTTACTTGTATCCTCCACGCATGCCACGTGAGACATATACTTATATTCTAGCCCGGTATGAATTTATAACGAAGGCTGTATTATTTACTAGCATTATACGCACAATTTGCGAAGCTGTCGCAAGGGCCAGCTATAATTTCCCGATGGCAGCAAATCCATCAATATATGCCTGAGGCTTCGGCCGCTTTCAATTTGTAGGCCGCTTACATCGTCGGCAATTACCGTTCGGACGGAAGGCCGATCATCATCGATATACGCGCTTAATAATGCCTAATGACACTTAATAAAGACAGAAAATAAAAGTGTGACGATTATTTATTATCGTTCTCGTAAATTGTAACGGTTTTATGCTGTAAAAGAAATTTAACGTCTATGGTAAAATGTAGATAAGTTATACTAATACATATGTACAAATAATGAAGATCTCGACTGCACGAGTCCGACTACACAGATGTTGTAATGGTTATTATAACGACCTAACGCCCTAAGGTTCGCGGGTTTGATTCTCACACAAGACAATACTTTGTGCCATACATATATTGTTATTCTGAATCTAGATGTAATTTGTGTTCCTTAATTATAAGTCCCGCCAATGCAATCATTATTTCTATAGCGTAGGCATCTTTAAAATTATACCCACAATAGTAGTTTAAAATTCTATAATCATTCTCCTACTCTTATTCCAATTACTTGGGGTCGATACAATATATACTCTTCTTTCATAGTACATACTGTAAAATTTATTGGCAACAGTTTTATGACCGGCCGCCTGCCAGACGTCAACTCTCCTTGGGAATGTAATTGTTGAACAGGTGGCATCACTTGGAGTTGGCCCAGGTCGTCGTAAGGCTCTTAGTCGTCTTTTACGACATCCTAGACCAAAGTGAGGGTTGGTGTATTCGTAGCCGTTACCACACAGCTATAGTTTAAATTCTATATGATTTCATAATTTATAACGAGGTTTTGAAGACATATAAGATTGATGTAATTTTTAAATTTATACTTGTTATAGAACAAACAACTTACGATTTATCAACGATAATGTGTAATTTCAGGTCATTTGACAAGAATAGTAATTTTGAACTAACATTTTGTATCAAACACCGTTTAAAAGTTAACGGAGCGTAACAGAGTGGCTAACACGCTTGTTATGCAATCATATTGTACCTACCTTTTTTGCTAGGTCAGTAATCTGTTCCAGTAGTATACCTAATTGGAATTCTATTGTTAGAATTACTCATATTTTATATTAGTACTAGATTACACATAGTTATTACTCAACGTATGATATAATTCAAAATCTGTGATATATATCCATCAAGCTAAGATTTAAAAGTATTCTAATTAGCATAAGATAACTCTAACTAATCTAACTAATCTTAAGGATATAGATAGAGATATCTTAAAGATATCTTTAACTAATCTTAAGGAATTATAGAGTTAATAATTCTGTATACTCATAGGTAACTAAACTACTGTAGGTATGCGAAAGTGGAAGGATATAGGTACCGGGGGAGACCGAGACTTACTTACCTAGACCAGATTGGTCACGTACTGAAGGAAAGTGGTGTCAAGAGTCTCCGAAACCGGTGAGCATGTATGAAGAGAATTATGAATGTTGAGGAAGCGAGTGAAGTATGCAAGGGTAGAGTTCTCTGGCACTCTGTTCTCTCTGCCTACCATGCAAGGGATATGGCGTGATGATATGTATGTAACTGGATGAAT
Organism: Lymantria monacha; assembly: GCA_905163515.2. NCBI lineage: Eukaryota > Metazoa > Arthropoda > Insecta > Lepidoptera > Erebidae > Lymantria > Lymantria monacha. The sequence goes on along the minus strand of LR991084.1, from coordinate 12,780,208 downwards.
TTCGTATTTTTAAACCCTTCTTTTTATCACTGCTATAAATGAGTTTCGCTTTGTTTGTACCTTGTATTAGTAATTTAATATGCATGTGCATAATATTTTTTTTTTTATATTCCATCATTCTATCAGTATATGGACGTCCACAGCTTGATATAATAGCTACACATAGCAGGTGGATTACCAAGAAGACAATAAATCTCATAGTGGTAGGACCATGCTGTGGATAGTTCTCTGTCTACAGCTGCGGGCCGGACCGTCCGGGGTAGTACCACACTCTCGCAGAAGATCGACGTCTGAGTAATGGCAATGTGCTCTTGCGCTTCGTTCGGTGAGCGAGAGAGCCGGAAGCCCAACAGGGTGGGTTTAGAGATTTTATTGGTAGGCAGCGGTCTAAGCTATACCCATGGAGCTATACCCCCCTATACCCAAAGGTCAATGGGCGGCGGAGACACTTGCCATCAGGTGTGCTGCTTGTTCGTTTGCCACCATAAGCAATAAAAAAAATATAGACACTAAATCACCCTGTTTAAATTGGGATAGAAAAACATTGATAATTATTAATAATATTATGTGTTCGTAGTACTTACTTACTCGTGCTGTGTGCTGGGGTTTTGAATACTATCAATCCTTACTTTGCTCGTGGAGGTCGTAAAGGTGACTAAGAGCCTTATAACGACCTACGCCAACTCCATGTGATGCCGTTTGGTCAACAACTACATTCCCGAGGATGGGTGACGTCTGGCAGGCGGCTGGTCATAAAACTATTGCCAATAACTTTTACAATATGTACCTACCTACTATGAAAAAATAGTACATATTGTATCGACTCCTAGTAATTGGAATAAGAGTAAGAGAATGATGATTGTGTGTTCGTAGTACCTTTAATTTAAGAAAGTTAATAATATTTGACGCGGTGGTATGTAATATTTAATGCTGTCCTAAGCGATATAACTATTTCGTGTTTTGAGTTTCATGTAAGTGCAGAATACATAATTACGTGGTCTACCTTATCACGTGTATGGTAACAAGCCTATAGACGATTCTCTCAGGTTCTATGAAGATGAACGAACATATGGTCAACTATCCTTGGCCCTTGACATCTTGTATGCTACCCGTTGGAAAGTAGTGATAATATTATACTGCTGTGATGTAAATTCTGCATGTATAATTTTGAAACAGATCCTCATTACTTTGATATTTTTTGTAAACGACGATAATTCTAATAAAAATAATGCACATATACCTTTTTTTTGTCATGAATATGTACAAAAACTTCGATATTAATCTTCTAGAATACAAACAAAAATATCATTCTCAATAATTATTTTTGCACACGTCAATATCATTTTATATTTAAATCAGTATTTAGGATAAAAATAAAACAACAATTATATTTCTTTTCAGTTTATTAACACTTAGGGCTGAACCCTGATATGTGTTGCTACTCACAACGTATCGCTCACATTTCGTAATATACGATTACAATTAATAACATTAACAAGAAAATACAAACCATCACAAAATATGAATTACGTTACTGTAAGTATTAATGTAATTACTTAAATATGCATGCGAGTTCAAATAGGTTGGCATAGGATTCAATTTTCAGTTTTCTTTTTGTTTAATAAAAATATAACTTATATCCTTTTGACGTCTTTCAAAATACTTAGCGTATAGATATCGGATCTTTGTTTTTCGTTATTATTTAAAATGATATTAATTTCGTAACACTAATTTCAATTTCTATGTAGCAAGCATTCATCTAAATATAACTACTAGCATTATCTCGGGTATTTAGAATGAAAAACATCTCATTTCACCGAGAAAAGATTTACTATTGCTTCGTATTTTTAATAATTATAGCTTTTTTAGTAAAATTTATTTTTACTCAAAATGTATGTAACGTTATTACTTCAAGATTTAAATATCCTTATAACAGATACAGACACAGTGACAAAAAAATGAACAATAACAAAGATTTATTATGAATTAGCATTAATCTGGAATTTCTTTTTCATGTAAGTAGTATCTACTTATTTTATAAAAATAATAAAAATTATCTCTTTTATAGTCTATGCTACTTATACCTATAGCTTATATTTTCGGATATACCATCTTAAATAGAAACATTGAGACCTGTAAATTGGTTCTAAAATGTATTATTTGTGAACCAGATTGCATTAAATATTAAAGCTTTTAACATAAATTTATTTTACATACGGACTCAACTTACGGGATTTATCGAAAGGTCAAATTTACTCGATAAAATTGATGCTTTGCATTTTTTTGTACAATATGTAAGTAGGTACGGTACACATTAAATTTATTAATGTCAGAAGCATCGACCATACAATATTTTTTTCTATTACTTGAGAACTGTATTTTTTCTATATAGACGTTAGCACATGTCCCTAGCAACGTGTAGGATAAAAATTCATATAAGCAGTTAAGTAATGAAAGTGAAATCGTAGCAAACAACAGATAAAATACACTTTCGTATTTCTTAAATATATTAGTTGTGATTAATTTGTCTTAGTTTATTTATTTAAAATACACCTTATACACCAATATTTAAATTGAATTTAGGGTTAATATATATGTTTATCTTTCTATTTGAGTAAATTACTAATAACAGAGAAAATGTAAATTATTATTTGTATATAATAAAAACAACATACTATTGCACAGATGTCATAGTTATCTAAGTAGCAAACTCTCATTGCTAAGTTACGTGGGTTCGATTCCTGTATAGGGCATTTCGTTGTACGGGCCACAAATAATTATTCTAAGTCTAATGAGCGCCATTCCCGATTTTTTTTTAATTTCGTTGTATTTGCGAAAGATAGTTGTTATGAGACTTATGAGTCTAGACTAAAGTCTGAATCTCATATACAAGATTTTAATACTCATCGAGGTATAAAAGAAAGAGGTAGAAATAAATAATTTAACAAATGGCAATAACAAGAAATGGCTTTAATGTATTAACTTACACGATGTGAGTGTATGTATCCCTCGCCCCAAGTAACTTACAAATGTTAGGGGAACAGATTGGTTATTATTATAACATTCGTAACCAATGCAATGTGAAATTGCATTGGTACACTTTTATCTAATAATATTTTGATATAGAATTTAAGAATGAGATAAAATATAAAATTTAAGATGAGATTATTATTGGGATTTTTAAAAAAGAAAGTGAAAATATTTTCAATAGCAATACTGTGTATAAAGGAGATAAAAAAGTATACATAATAGCAACATTAAGTATAAAGGAGATATAAAGGAGGATGACAGATAGAAAAGGAGTATTAGACCCATTTAAATAAATAAATAGATTACTGTTTATAAATACCCGATACGAAACGAAAAATGATGTCACAAGCGGGATTCGAACCCGCACCTATTGGGAATCCGGCCCAACCGTGCTGCCACTTACACCATCGTGAACTATTTTAGGACATGCAGATTTCGATTCATATTATATCTTACATCTTCAAGGTGACGTATGCCATCTATCGGACAATGTTTACACATTGTATAGACTTAATACTTCAAACTTTACAGTTAGAATTGTATTAAACGATGACACAACCTTGTTATTCAAATTACTGACATTTTTAGCATTTAATATGCTTAATTATTTATAAATACCCGATACGAAACGAAAAATGATGTCACAAGCGGGGTTCGAAGCCGCACCTATTGGGAATCCGGCCCAACCAAACAAACCAAAGATTAGGTACTGTTTATCAATACTGGTCATCGTGGTTGATATAGCTTGAGAAAACCTTTATTATTTTTTTTAAAGACCACGCATTAAGGAAATGATCCTTGTATTATAGGGGAACCTTACAAACATATTATTATTGGACACAAAATATTAAATATTATTATTTCTTTGATGGTATCCATATGATAAAACTGCAGAGGATTCAATGTCATTCAGTGGTGGTCACTATGCCTTCCCATTCCATTGGAGAAAGATATTTTTTTTTAATAAATATATTTTTATTTGGTAATGAAATGTCATGGCTTTAATAAAAAATCAATGTCTCCTTTATAATAGGACGACGAACTCTATGGATGAATGAAATTAGTAGATATACACAAGAGAACTATGGTACTCTTGTTCTTATTGATCTTGGAAATCAGCTATAGGTACCAATCTCTTCAGAGCTGTGAAAATTAAGTTGTATTTGGAACCTTTATTCTCTTTCTATGACAATATTTAGATTTGCCGTGTAGTGACGGAGAAAAAATACAATCCACCACCCCCCATCTTACTAGTTGGTGTTTGTAAGAGACCACTAAGGGATATAAAACGCATATAACATCTATGCAAGAGAAGGAAAACTCAAAACAAAACCCTATACTAACACGTCTGACCAGCGTGGTATAGTAGATCTATTTCTCTCCTATTATGGAGGAGGCTCGAGCCCAACAGTGCGACATATATGAGTTAAAATGAAGATGATAATGATAATGATGATAATATTTGTATCCATCCTTAGTAATCTCTGAAGAATCTACAGGCCAGTATACGTCTTTAAAACGTATTACAAGCAAAATATTTTTAGAAGGTGATTGAAAATTAGTGGCATTAATAGAGAAGACCCCTTGTGATGAGAATGAACGACATAAACGAAAATAAAGGATAAACTGAATGTTAAAATCGCGGTTCACAGTATAGGTGGGTTCATAGTTATAGGTTTAAATTAATCAGTGAACAAGAAGTCGTTCAATCAATGTCATTGATATATACAATAAAAATATTAAAGTTCTACATATATATGCCCAAACTAGACGAATCCCATAACTTATAAGGTCTCCTAGAAGACATTGAAACTCAGCAGTTTCACTTATATTTACCTGTCATTATTCATTTACTTATAGATATTATGTAACTATTTCCATCGTTTACTTCCTTGTTACAATTATCGGCTAAGTGGCAAAAGGAAGGACGCATGCTTTGAGAAACTCATAAGACCACCTACGATTGTCGACCCGCCAGCCGAGCGCCGAGAATAGAGATTATGACGTCATTCCGCATTTATTTTGAATATATAATAAACTTTAATTACAATATTGTGATTAAATGCCTAAATATTATTATTGATTAATAATCATTGAGCTGAATAAATTAATATTCGAGGTTAAGAAGTTTATTCTATTTATAAAAGCAAGAATACATTACGAAAATGTGAGCACATAACGCGATACAATTTTCTACTGACAATACATCATTAAGACCTCTTAATTGATATAAACATCTAGGTGACCCAATATTTACAGTGCTTATCCTACAAAAATAATTTAGTCAACCACTATACAATACATACATTTTTTTATATAGCTTACTCTACAACATGTAGAATATAAATAGCCTTAAATTTATTTTAAGAATGTATACAAATACACAATAAAAGTACACCATACATTATTATATATTAACAAAATTCTGGAATACATTTTTTTTAATATTACCTACTATTGATCGTTCTATAGTATACATGGAAAACTAAACTCCTTCCATACGCCCGAGTTTCAGACATCTATAAACATACACAGACATATAAATAAATATCATGTATAAATAGAATTTATTTCATAAAATAATATTTTATTTTAATAATATTTTAGTATTTGACTATATTCTACCTGACAGCAAAACGCAATGATTTCGTCACCTAATTATTACAACTAATGTATCTTAAAATGATCTTGAGCGATTTTTTATCGATTTAGTTTTTATACAGAAAGTAGAGGATCCATTTATTATAAAAAAAATGAAAATATTTGCGGTATAAGAATCTCATCAAGAATCGAAACACATTTTTAATGTCCTCTAGCGAAGTTTGTAGTCAGTATTTAATTATTTTTTTAACTGAAATAATAGCTTACTTACATGTTATTGAAATTACAATTTTTCTAATTAAATGTATTTTGTAGATATAACTTCGTTGTGTATAGAAACTCGGGCTTAGTAAAACTTAACATTAAGAGATATTAAGAGAGAATTTGTTTAAGATCTCTCAATATTTAGTATTTAATTGACATGAAATGTTCGTAAACATCATTGAGTCATGCGAACCGTTGAATGTATTAAGAAATATTAGTTAGTTATTTTACAATCCAATGTGAACTATGCAAAGTGTAATTGAGTCTAAACTACACTATAATTGTAAACAAAATACAAAGCTTGCTATTAAAGCTTGGACTCTTCATTAGTTAATTTGCAGTTTACTTTAATAAGTTGGTTTATAGTTTATCATTTAGTTACGTACTTAATTTTTAAATGTTGATGGAATGTTGTTATTTGAGCGTTCGAATATTTTTCTTTGGTTTACATAATTCAATATTAGTGATTAAAAATTTTGGAAATTCAATAAAATTGTGATTAAAGTATACTAAATAATGATTGGTGCTTGAACTAATATGTGCAGGTAACTCATTTATATTTTGAAAATCTACATTAGCTAATATTAGTTTTCGTATTATACTTTCGGGTAGGAACCTTGAAATTATGATTTAAAATACATGGTATATATATATGTATCTATCGACAATCTCTTAAATTCTACTCAGTTACAATAAATTTCCATAAGGTACTAATTATAAACTCACTTTGAATAAAATATAGTCTTTTAAAGGGCTTTCTTTACACTATATGCCCGTTCTTCATACAGCGACCATAGCCGTTAAGCATATAGCGCAATCAGTCACTCGTTACAGTAATTCAAAAAAAGCATTAGCGTAGGATACACTATAAGGTAACTGATCATTCACTGGTAGGTTAGGAACTGGAAGATCTGCTACAACGAGATTCGTTTGTAGCCCTTGATTATGTAAAATAGTCCAAGCTGAAAAAGTAGTGACTTGTTCACAGTGGATGCCGTGGGGACGGGGAATGGTCAGTGCGCTGCAAATGTGGAGGTGGTGCTGTGGGATGTGATGGAGGAGGATAAGGGCAGTATCGTAAGGGCGCTTGAGGTTTCTGAAGCCAAAGATCTGGTGGAAGTGCGAGCGGTTGAGGCCACGCTGATGGCCAAGCACGTCCGCCGAGGGCTAACAATTGTAGGGCTGGTGGAGTACGTGCCCATGCGGCTGCACCGGCGCGTTTGTCCGCTTCCTCCTCAGCGCTGCTGGCGTACAGCCGCAGTGGGGACCTCAAAAGTTGCTGCTCCATCAACATCAACTCCATTGGATCTCTGTGGATAAAGAAAAACACACCATAAGTACTACTACTTTAGAAAGAATAAAGGATCATAATTATGGACCAACTCAACTAAAGTCATTACGCCTCGAACAAGGAATTCAAAGCTATTAGCTGTGTAAATAGATTTTGTGAGCCTTCAGAAATTTCCCTGTGATGACGGAGTAAGAATACGATTCCCTATATTCTGTCTTGTTGTTGCATGTTGTGAAAGACGAGTAAGTAATATAATATGTAGATATATTACGCAAGAGAAGAAAAACTCAAAGTTTCCCTATCCATCTAACTAGAGTAGCATTGTAGCTCAACTTCTGTCCGTTTATGTATACGACTCGAGCCCAGCAGTGGAACGTATATGAGCTAAGATGAAAGTCTTAATAAACAATGTATGTTTTTGTACTTTACGGGTACAAAGCCAATATCCAGACCAATGTTGTTCCATCAACATATAAATATCTGCTGTAGGACGGTCTCTCCAAGAGGAGATAATACGAATTTCGCCACTCTTCGGAGGCTTATTGGCAGTCGTAGTTGGTGTTATAGATTTCTTAAAAGAGTGTTAACCGCTCTTCTGGTGATCCCTGAATCATTTTTTAGGACTCCTACGAAAAAATGATCGGTATAATCACTACACGGTTAAGATGTGCTGCAATCGTATCGTATTTTTTTATTGCTTATGGTGGCAAACGAACAAACAGCATATCTGATGGTAAGTGTCACTGCTGGCCATAGACCTTTGCTAGGCTAGGCCGCTGCCTACCAACAAAAATCCCAAACCCACTCAAAAAGTTGGGCTCGTAATTCTGAATTCGAAGCACTTAGTACTTGATACAGTACAATAATAATTATCATCAAGCCCACGGGCAGTTCACACAACATTACATTTCAAAAATAAATATATGGTTAACACTAAGTCCTATTTCAGTGAGGTAGCTTGCGGGAGCACGATCGAGACGAATTCCGCGAACATGGACGTTTTGCGAGCAGAACTGTTCGTTAGGTTTCATCTGTCCAGAGTCAATAAAACTGAGTTCGGAGAACGACGTCGGCCACCGGCAGCCACGTGGCAATTTAGAATCTAATAAAACTTCGAATGTCACACTAGTTTATAAAAAAAAGTCAGTGTAAAATACAAGATACTTTTCTTGCAGCTTGATTAATACAATTGCATAATGAGCTCATTAATTATTATTTGCTCACTATTCTTGATCCCAATTTTATCCGTGTTATCAGGAGTTATAATATATTTGTCACTACCTCCTAATTATCTGTGGGAGTGATCACCAGGAGAAAGTGCATCAGCACTCCTGGCATATTTTTAAAGCTAACTGCGATCGCTAATTTACCTGCGAAGCCTGACGATTATGGCATAGTTATCCCTTGGGTAGATCTATGACCAACGGTGGACGTAGTTTAATGATTTAATGAATTCGAATTCAAGACAGTGTATCAGTTCAATTAACTTTCCTATTCTTAATTTATCAAATTCTAATCATAACTCCGTTTCACAGCATATTTGGATATCCAATTTTTTTTTATTCTTTATCAATCATATCTGTATTGCTGCTGTTAGATACAATTAATTGTCCATAGACAAAAATAGTTTTCTATATTTTGTTGGTTAAATGAGTGGACATAAAACTGAGTGTTATTATTAGTGATAGGGTCTACACTATTGACAGTTTTTTTAAGTAGAGCCGTGGTCCCGTCCGTTGGGGGTAGTACCTAAGTACTACACTCTCGTAAGAAATTAACGTTTGAGCTGTGGCAATATGTGTATTTCGTTTGGTGAGCAAGAGAGACAGATGCTTAATTTTCTGGGTGGGTTTGGATAGGTGTACAATTAGCATTGCAAAGGTCCATAAGCGGCAATAACACTTACAATCAGGTGCGATGCTTGCTCCTTTGCCACCATAAGCAAAAAAAAAATGCATATTTTCGACATTTCTTAGTCTCTTAGACACTCTGAATATCGAGCCTCACATAAAAGTAATATAGGATATTATATACGTACTTTATAATAAATTCGATCCTTAAATAAAACACATTTCATGTGCAAATGTCTTTTTTTCATATAATTCATATGTGCTAAAAGTTTATCGGTGAAAATTATTTCATGGAAGCGTTTTTATGAGTGGTCTTACAGTTAACGAGGCGCGCAAGTCGCTCGGCGCGTCTCTTAAGTGTGCGTGAGTACATGATTCCCTTTATCGGTTCCTAGAGGTTGTTCCGACCGCCACCGAACACGCTTCCCGTTAACTTGCTATTTTCGCATCTCTACGAAACTATTACTACTTAAATACGAACAATAATACATCTTTAACGTCTGCTCAATAGAAAACCAACTAATGCTTTGAGTCCTCCTAGGCCGCTGTCAAATAAGATTTCAAATATAGAATTTTATTTGGAGCGTAACAATTTTTTTAATTTACTTTACTAAACTTCGCGACCTTGTGACGACGCGACGGACGATCGTTTAAATGTTATTTATCTGTCCCTAACGAGCAACACCTTTTCTGCAAGTTTTAGCGGGAAAATGTAAACAACGTATGGTGATCCTGTATTAAATTGAATATTTTAGTGTTTAACGAATTATGTAAAATTATGTTCATCAAATTTTATGTAATGTCAGGCGGAATAAGTGCTAATAAATGAAAATAGTGCTTTACATATGTTTTCATTTTGCACCAAAGTTCTCAAAGGACAAAGAGGTTCTCAATAACAGTGTGGCTATGGCATATATATTGCAAGCGATGATGAACTTATTGATGGACAATGCCTTATAATGAAGTGATAATTTGTAAATATATAATTCCATGTGGTGACGGAGTAAGAATACTATTCACCACCCCATATCTTACCCGTGGGTGATCGTACGAGACGACTAAGGGATATAAAACGCATATAACATCTATGCGAGAGAAGGAAAACTCGAAACAAAACCCTATAGCAACCCGTCTGACCTGCACGGTATAGTAAGTTAATTTCCCTCCCGTTACGGAGGAGGCCCGAGCCCAACAGTGGGACATTTATGGGCTATGATGATGATGATGATGAATTTATGAATAAAGACTTGGCATAAAGGTCTTAGCAACCAAGCCATAAAATTCCTCAAAAAGCTTTTTCTGCATAGAAATTACGCTTACGTCCTTTTTTATACACCAATGCGTATACAAAATTTCATTATGATTGGTTGAGTAATTACGACGTGCATATAGATATAACATATAAACATACATTCAGATTTATGTTATTAGTTAGGAATGGTAAGATAAGGCTGCGTTTTAAAGCTATGAGAGCGATAAATAAGCGTGACGATACGGCGTGCTTGAGGTTAACCTCAAAATTGGCATGACATCACGAGATGCCGTGTCGAATTTAATCTATCACCGGTAAGGCAGCCTCGGGCGCCGGCACATTTTCCCCGGGAATAAAAAACAGGTAGTGCCCGCACACGTTAGCATAAAACATTTAAGATATTGTATTTAAAATATTTCAATTACAAAAACAAAATAATAAAAATTTATTGGCATATTTTCATAATAATTAATTATCAGTAGGTATATATGATTGCACTCATATCATATCGGTTAAGGTATCAACCTTTAGTGCCAAGTGCCGTGGATTCGATTCACATGCAGGACAATACTTTGCGCGATTCACAAAGTGTTGTTCTGAGTCTGGGTATAATTTATAATCGTTAATTATATGTTTATAAAGTCCAAGAAATATAAGAATTCCTCCTTCCTTTCCTTAGTCTAGAAGTTCAAAACTTTAAAAAAAATGAACTATTACTCAAAGGTACTTTTTGGTTATTATGATATTTCATAATAACCAAAAAGTACTTACTTTCATAATTTCTCATCGATATTAACGTGCCCATGTGGTGACAGAGTAAAAATACTATTCACCACCCCATATCTTACCCGTGGGTGATCGTACAAGACGACTAAGGGATATAAAATGCATATAACCTCTATGCGAGAGAGGGAAAACTCTAAACAAAACCCTATACCAACACGTCTGACCAGCGTGGTATATATACATATTGTATGCGTCTTATTATCCCTTAGTCGTCTCTTATAATCACCCACGGGCAACATAGAGGGTGAACTGTATTCTTACCCCGTCACCACACGGAAAAGGGGTTTTAGCAGGTACCTAAACGGTAGCTTACCCTAAGACTTTGACATAACTCTGTCGTCCGTCAGGAAAGTACCCTTTTGCACATGCCTCGGGTAAGAAAACAAAAGGTATAATCAACAAAATATTTACGTTTAGTAAAATTAAATCAAACCAATAAACAAAAAAAAACTAAAAATTAAATCTAACACATTCCATAGGTATCTTAAAATTAATACGTGTGAACATGTTGAATGCTGAGAAGGCAGTAAGTTGTGTTACATCGTGCTTGTTTCGTCCGGTGCTTATGTCGTTTCGGGTGCTGTAGGGGCGTTAATGGCGTATTTATTATGATCTCGGTATCAGCAGTAATAGCCAACACTCTCCGCCGGCAAATTACAGGGCGGCGGCTCTTAGAACATGCCGATAGTCCGAGCCGTGCTCGCTACACTCTTATCGATATCTTACTGACGACTCTTATCGATATTTGCCCGTAAATGCATAATGTGTATATATCAGATAAATAAAAGAAATATTATTTTCTATGCTCGTCATATTTTGTTTTATATATACAATAGTGCATAAATATCATTTTACATTATTTAGATTTCACCAATCATTTAAAAATTTCTGTACAAATTATTTATTTAGTTAAATAGCAAAAAAAATATCTGTAGATGTAGGTTTTATATTTTCAAAATCAGTTTAAGCCTAATTGAATATACTGATGATTTAATGGTTAATATTGCCACTTCGTAAACACCAGCAAATATTTCTACCATGCACAAATAGTATTTTTATTTTTTATATATCTATAAAATGACTAAGATATAAGGGTTTATTTTCCGTGTGGTGACAAAATAAGAATACAATTCATCACTCCATATCTTACCCGTGGGTGATCGTACGAGACGACTAAGGGATATAAAACGCATATAACATATATGCAAGAGAAGGAAAACTCGAAACCAAACCCTATATCAACACATCTAACCAGCGTGGTGTAGTAGATCAATTTCCCTCCCATTATTGAGGAGGCCCGAGCCCAACAGTGGGACATATATGAGCTGAGATGATGAACCCTTATCCATTAATTATACCTACCTCATGTTTTTTTTTTAAATATTAGTGTATCATTAAAGCTATAAATTATAATTTCAATAGCTTATAAACGATGTATATAAATTTACATACACATACATACATCGGCTGTTGAGTACTATACGTTTGTCGTTAAAATTATTTCTAGATGGTAAGTGAATCGCATGCAATTAACTAAGAGGTGCGCCCGAGCATAAATATAAGTTCTCGCCTGCTAAATATCGAATCTGATTGAGCGAGGGGCGTATCATATTAATTAATGGATGAAAAGCCGCCTCGACCACCACGCCAAATAACACTAACGCCCGATTCTCACACAATGGCAATTCATCACACTTATTGTCTGACGATTTTGGACGTCAGCAAAGGAAGTCATTAAGGCTGATTGCAGTTAGGCGTTGTTTTAAAAACTGATATTATTAATTGTAGAGGCATTAATTTGAAAATTAGAACAGAATAGGTTTTTTTTTTAATTTTAAATGCTAGGAGTTGGAAATATTCCACTTAATAGTAGGTTCTGATGCAGTATTGTCTTAGAATGAATACATAGAACTAATATACATAATACATAAAACATACATAGAACTTATATACATTTCACAATAACACGTAATTTAATAATTTTCTATTTCCACTAAAGATCATACTAAAACATGATCTGCCCTATTTAAAGATAATAGATAGACTGCTAATAAACATTCAAGGTCTCGCAAAAATACCTACTTTGTAAAGGGTCTAAAATCTATTACAATTCCTGACTTTTACGATACTCGATAGCAAAGAAAGGGACTTAGGTATATTATACTGTTATTCTGTCAACATACAAGTATGTTTGAATGTATTATAAAACTGTAAATGGCAATATTTAGGTATTTTTAAAAGTGACTGACCCACATTCGTAACATAAATTATAAATGACAGTTAGAGAAGTGGCAATTCGCGTTAAGATTTTATCGATATACGAACGCGTTGAACTGAATTAACCACTTGCGCTAGATCATTGAAGCGGCAGCGCTATGAGTACCGGCATACAGTAGCGGCACGCTGCCTGACACCAATCACCTGAGTACACGATATGCAAACCTCTAATTATTCAACCTTTCATTCCGTTATTTCAAATCAAATTTACGGTTGACTAAGAGCGACAGGAGACGTCACATACCATTAAAATATTACACATAAGTTCTTAGTTATTTTAGTTTGTAGATCATGAATCATCAGGTGAATGTATATTACATAATAAACGGATTTTATATGTTAAATTGGCCATTCACATTGCAAATTTTCTATTGGCTATCAGGTTATTTAAGTTCTTAGTCTTTAAAAATAATATTATACTAATGTTTTCTCTCTAAATACTGTGATAAGATGAGGAGAATATTTAAATATGAAAATGTATATAGCTTTATTTATTATCGCATTACTAATTCATATCTCAGCATTAATAAAAGGCTTCTAACATTACAAAGACAATGAAAATAAAATTTGCAATATGAATAATATTTTAAAATGGTATGATATATTAAATTTTTTAATGATTATAATTAAATAATGAGCTGACCATCATACTAAAGGTTGAAGCTTCATTGATCTTAAGGTTAAACATAATTCATGAACTATGAATAGTTTAAGCTAATTGATAATGTGTATATGCGTATTTCTAATTTTAGTAGATACTTTGTATGTAATACAACTTTAGTATAAAGACTACTACGTACAAAATTATAGTACACATTATATAGAAGGGATACCGGTTATATGATGTTAAATCAGCGACTAATCATCTATATAAAGCCAGTAGCAGCGTCGATGCGATGTGAGGTATCAAAAACGCGGTCGCTGTTGGGGCAGCGTGGTAATTGCATCGATAAAATCTCGAATCAGCCGTCAATCACTAGCGGTGAACTATCATCGCACCAATGCTCTATCAATTAATACAAATCGGTAGCTGCGCACTGACGCGCTCTAAGATTAAATTATTAATAGGTTCGATAATTCTGTCGGTCATGCTACTACTGTTCTATAAAAACTTAAGAGCTAATGCGCGAGTTTTTAAATAAGTAGGTGCGATTATTACACATAGTGTTGTAAAAACTTGAAAACAGATTGATTAGCATTTTATTTTTCTTTTTTGTAGTTTGTTCTATAATCTATCAGACATTGGTAAATTATTGATTGGTAACCTATTATTATGAGTAATCAATTTTGAATTACTTTTAGTTTCTGAATTATTTTGAAGACTTTTTACACCTATGTAATCACAAAAAAAATATTTGCTTTAATTAAAGATCACTGAAAGTTTATTTATAATAATGATGTATTCTTGTGAACTTGAGAATATAGATTATATGTATTAGTCGCAGTAGCATTCCGATAAAAAACTACTTTTAGTTTCACCTAAATATCATCCTGAAACAGTTTATATCGTTTGGTTTGGATTTATTCTTGCATGATCTTAAAGTCGTAGTTGAAGCCTTTTATTAGGCCTATATAAGTATGATGTGGGTATCTAAGACACATTTTCATCACTGCCTGTGGGAGTTGTAAAAATCAGTTAAGGATCCCAACAGAAGAGTGGGTAACAGCTCTTTCCTGGATAATATTTAATATCTTAATGCGATCGCCTAGTATCTATCAACCGTGGCGATTACGGCGCTATTCCCTCATTAGTTGCAAAAAGCCTACGTTTAGGGGACAGCGAAAGGCTAAATGGTGATGATACATATATATTCATTGATCATCATCATTCTCCGACTCTTATCCCAATTACTTGGGGTCGATAGAGTATGTACTCTTATTTCATAGTACATATTCTAAAAGTTATTGGCAATAGTTTTTTGGAATGTAATTGTTGATTAAACGGCATCACATTTTTTTTGCGGTGGACTATGGATGCCTCTCGACCCGCCAAATCGGTCCTGGGTGACGGAAGAGACGGCGCATGACCCCGTAGACCCACCATGCAATCTCCTCTCTTCGCCGTGCGAGCAGGCCACCGGTACCCGATCTTTGTCTTCGGTGGCCAAACGGCATCAGATGGTATTGGCCCAGGTCGTTATAAGGCTCTTAGTCGTCTTTTACGACATCCACGAGCAAAGTAAGGGTAGTATTCTTAGCCGCTACCAAACAGCTAATATATATTCATTGATAAATATATTGACTTGAAACTTGTAAGATTTGAAAATTAGAAAATTATCGCTGGATGCGCATCTAGTTATTTTTAGAGAATATCAAACTGCTTTCAATAAACTTTAAAGGTGAATCCGTAATCATTTATTATACGTATATATCAAGAATCGACTAAGCAGTCAATTTAGCTGATTGCTAAAGCGTATAAACACACGAGGCGCGAGAAATCGCTCCAGACAGCCCCGGGTAAACCGGTCTTTGAATCTCACCGATGGCCGATGGAGGGATAATAGAAATGCGTTTTAATTTGTCGTTTAGGGCATAATGAGGTACGTGCTCTGTGATTATCGCACCGCCGCCGACGGTTCGGCCGCCGTTGACGTGAGCTGTTTCCACACCGCACTCCGCCTTTTCGCTCGCAATCTTGAATGTGTTAACACGCAATGCACGGCATTTATTACCACAGAAGCTGATATTTTCCCGAGCAGTTTAGATATTAGTTTTAACCCTACGAGGAAGCTACAGAAATTGGATATCTATGTTTTTAGAAAAGTTTCTAAATAAAATATGAAAGTAAGCTTAATCCATATGTACGTACTTAAACTTTTAAAAAATAATAGAAAAAAGTCAGCTTCTTTACATCAAATTCATGATTTCTTTAATGTTAATAATGATGACGAATTAAATAATTCCTAGAGCTTTACAAATATAAAAATTAACAATTATATTCCTTGTGATGAAGAAGTGAGAATATTATTTTCACTACTTCATCATAAGAAGTGGTCTTTTACGTTTCTTGTGTTTTTATTTCGTTAAAAGATTTCGTTTGAGATGACTAAAGGTACAGTCTTTAGCAAATATATATATATATCACAAATATAATAAAAATAAAACTTTAAATAAAATAAAGCGGGCCGGTTGGTGATATACCTAGGTTCATGGCTAATAGGATTTACTAAGCTTAAGAAAAAAATAGTTCTGATATTATAGGAAGTATAAAAATGGAATAAGTACCTAGATATATGCAGTAATGGTTATTAATAAGGTAATGGATAGACATAATGAAATAAATTATGTACCTATGGTGAAAATTCCAATTCGTATGGCCGTCGTAGTATAATAGCCCCTGCTCTAACAGTGGAATAAAAAAAAGACTTTCTTTCTCTCTTATAACGGCTAAAGAAAAGATATATTTATTATCTGTTTTCAATAACTATTTTAAAACACTATAAGGTATCTAAATATCTAACGACAAGGTTTGTTATGTTCGTATCTTATATAAAATAAACGTTCTCGGAATTGAAATCAATATAACTAAACATTATAATAAAGAGTTAAATGGTATTTTAACTTAAGTACTAAAGTTATGGCCATTTATTACGATACAAGGACTAGATTTACCTGGTAGTTTCATTCGCACAAATCGTTTAAGTAACAATGTAACACCCATCTTATGATATAGCTATACCTACTTGATATGAAATGTGTAGTTGTTTTTATAAAGATCGCACGGAAAAAATTATTCTTTCTATCGTAGAGGAATTTACAAATATATCTACAGTTAAAGAACACACACACAAAGAAGTGTTTTGCGTGCGGATCCAACATAGGGTATTTTGCGGCTACTTAGACCAATGCACTATCTATGTAGTCGAATATAATCAAGTTTTACGTGAATTATTTACCTTTTCATATTCCCATCGAGTCTATTTTTATAGGTATATCCACAGCCAAACGAATGTCTGGTTAAGAAGATATACAATGCGAAAGTGGAAGGACGTAGGTACCGGGGGAGACCGAGACTAACTTACCTAGACCAGATTGGTCACGTACTGAAGGAAGGTGGAGTCTAGTCTCCGAAACCGGCAAGCGTGTATGAAGAAAATTATAAATGTTTTTTTTTAAATTATGAATGTTGAGGAAGCGAGTGAAGTATGCAAGGATAGAGTTCTCTGGCACTCTGTTCTCTCTGCCTACCCTGCAAGGAATATGGCGTGATGATACGTATGTATGTATCCACAGCTATGAAAACATTCATAAGTACTTCTCTACTCCTGCAGTTTATATCGTTATATATTATTATTATTATAGAATTAAACACGCTACATATTAGTAATGATTAAAATTTTTAAACGACTTTAAATTAATATAGTTCTTAAGCTTGGCTATTTAGCAATAGGAATATGGATAACGAAACATTACGGCAATCCGAAAATGTCCTACTGCATAAAACTATTTTTACGGATTCTATAGCGTTTGTATTTGATTTTTAATTTCCCGACGTTTCGAACACTTTACAGCGTTCATGGCTATGGGAGAACACAATCCTGATACGGGAGTACACAGACACAATGTGTAATATTGTGTAAGTACAGCAAATCAATTTTTAAAGTTCATAGCTTGATTTGGACAGAAAATAGTATTTCTTTTTTCCTGAAACTCACAACGTAGAAAGGAACAAAAAAAGAAAAGCACAAAGAAAATATTTTTGCAGAACAATCATAACCCTCTTGGGTGATCGCAAGTTAAAAGGATGTATCCGGTTAATGGGAACGCCAGCCGGTTTTTTTTTTGCATTTTAAAACTTAAGAGTTCCCTTTTATTATATTTTACACATTATTACTCTTAGAAAAGGAATCGCACTTATCTTTTAAATGTTGCTGAACAAAAACTATTAATGCTCGGCTTATATTATGTATGTATATTTAGTATCTAAAAACTAAAAACGACAAATAATATTTATTTTGAATATTATTCAAAATAAATATAATACCTCGTGTTTATATTATCTGTACAGATAGTTTAGTGATTTTAGCCAGAGTAGTTATAATTGCCAGGCAAGATAATTATCCACCGAAGACAAAGATCGGGTACCGATGGCCCGCTCGCACGGCCAAGAGAGGAATTTGCATGGTTGGTCTAGGAGTTACGCGCCGCCTCTTCCGTCACCCCGGACCGATTTAGCGGGGAGAGAGAGATAAAGAAGAGTGAGAGAGAGATAAAGAAGGAGAGAGAGATCCATAGACCACAGTAAAAAAAAAGCAAGATAATTATTGTGCAATCTATAAATTTGTCAATTTATATGTAATTTAGGTCAGTTAATTATATTTTTAAATTCCTTTCTGATACAAAGAATTCCTCAGATGTGTATTTAATCTTTAATATAGGAACTAATTAAGACTACTATTTCGACA
Source organism: Lymantria monacha (assembly GCA_905163515.2). Taxonomy (NCBI): domain Eukaryota; kingdom Metazoa; phylum Arthropoda; class Insecta; order Lepidoptera; family Erebidae; genus Lymantria; species Lymantria monacha. Next base: position 12,761,452 of record LR991084.1, on the reverse strand, counting down.
GAAACGTTTTGATTATTAATTTCATTTAATGAATTCTAAATTATCCGTGTGATGACGGAGTAAGAATACAAAAGACTTTCGTAAAAGCCGACTAAGCAATATGATATGCAGATAGCATTTATGCAATAGAAAGAAAACTCGAAAGAAAATCCTATATCAACATCTCTAACCATCGAGGTATAATAGGTAAATTTTCTGCCTATTATTAAGGAGTCTCAAACCGCAAGTATTTAACGAAAATTAAAGTAAAGACAATTTAAATATTAATGTATGTGCACAGATAATAAATGAAGAAGAACAAGTCGGAAGTATTTATCGAAAATTAAAATAAAGACTTAATGACAATTTAAATACATATTAATATATGTGCACAGATAATAAATAAAATACTATGAAGACACTAAAATTTATTATTATCTTCTAGAACAAAAAACAAAAGAATAAGGTGTAAAATGAGCAATAAAGTTTTCTTTAATAAATTAACAGTAGCCAAGAGCCAATGGACACGCCCATCGCGTTCTTTTAATGATTAATGCATTTTTATAACGCGACAAAACGTTCAAGTTAATGTATTGGCGTTAAGGTTACTGAATTATTATTATTTCTTATATTTCTTTTTCGTTTCACAACTTGTTACCTAAAGAGGTAAGCGAATAAGTAGCATAGTTATATTTCGTTTTTTTAACTATCAATACTCCTGATAGCTAAATTCTCAGCTGGCAAAGTGCTATGAAGTTCGACCCAGAAAATTGTATCTATCTGGTATCTTAGTGTTCAACAATCGCTTCTAATCGTATTCGCTAATAGTGGATAAAATATCATTGTATGAATTTTTAAACTGTTTATAAATAAAAAAGACTTAGTTCTTAATAATACTTTTAACTGATGGCACTCTTCAAAGAGAGTGAAATCACTAAGTTATATTTATAAAACCCGATTACGAAGCGAAAAAAGATGTCACAAGCGGGATTCGAACCCGCGCCTATTGGATTCCGGCCCAATCGTGCTGCCACTACACCACCGGGAACTATTGTAGGACATGCAAATTTTGCTTCGTATCATATTTACGTCTTTAAGGTGACATGCGCCATCTACCCGACAATGTTTACACATTGTTATAGGCTTAATACTTCAAACTTTGCAGTTAGAATTGTATTAAACGATGACACAACCGTGTTACCACCACCCACCACTACACCACCGTGAACTACAATAGTTCACGGTGGTGTAGTGGCAGCACGATTGGGCCAGAATCCCAATAGGCACGGGTTCGAATCCCGCTTGTGACATAATTTTTCGCTTCGTAATCAGGTTTTATAAATAATTAAGCATATTATATGCTAAATTTCAGTAATTTGAATAACAAGGTTGTGTCATCGTTTAATACAATTCTAACTGCAAAGTTTGAAGTATTAAGACTATAACAATGTGTATACATTGTTGGGTAGATGGCGCGTGTCACCTTAAAGACGTAAATATGATACGAAGCAAAATTTGCATGTCCAAAATAGTTCACGGTGTTGTAGTGGCAGCACGATTGGGTCCCAATAGGCGCGAGTTCGAATCCCGCTTGTGCTATCATTTTTGCTTCGTAATCGGGTTTTATAAATAATTAAGCATATTAAATGCTAAATTTCAGTAATTTCACTAAGTTATAGTACTGAAGTCTCATCATCATCATCATCATCATCCCAGCTTATACACGTCCCATTGTTGGGCTCGAGTCTCCTCCATAATGGGAGGGCAACTGACCTACTATACCACGCTGGTCAGACATGTTGGTATTGGGTTTTGTTTCAAGTTTTCCTTCTCTCGCGTAGATGTTATATACGTTTTATATCCCTTGGTCGGCTCGTACGATCAACCACGGGTGAGATACGTGTGGTGGTGAATTGTATTCTTACTCCGTCACCACACGGATGAACTGAAGGATGATGTACTGAAGTGTACTAAGTGAATAATATAGCATTTAATTTTTTTTAGAATGTACAAATTTAGTTGCAGCTAATGTCAATTAGCCGTTAATTAATTATTTATCAACATTATGGCAATCTGTGGTGTTTATTTATGTTTATATCATCACAATATTATTTACTAATACAGTATTATTTATCTATCGTTCAGCCCGTAGACGTTCACTGTTAGACACAGACTTCTCCGCGAGAATGCTACTCAGGACGATCCTGTACCATCTGCATCTAACAGTGCTGTGACTTTCAATATATCGTCAGTGCCTTTAGTGGGGAATCGTCCTACAATGAATCGTTCGTTTCGTGGTCGCCACTCGAAAACCTTTCCAAATACCTAAAGTACACTAATACAGAATATGCAGATTATTATAAATATTTTATAATCAAACAGGTTATTAAAACTAACTTCTTTCGTAAAGATTAGGGAAATTATTGACACAAATTTAATGTTATTTTCCCACTTATGTCGTAAACCAATCGTAAATTCTAATGTGGTGAAAGCCCTTGACGAAGGCTTATAATACGTGATAAAAAAATCCCATTAAAGTTGAACGACGATAACAATCACCCATGTGTTGTTTTTCCAGATTATAATGTGTCCGCATATCTTTCTTTCCCGTGAGTGTCCTATGAGACGATTAAGTGAGGTAGGCAAGCAACATTACAAGATAAGCCTAGGGCAAAAAAATAGTAATTAATATAAATATAAAAATTAGTAAATAATATAAATACAAAAATTTGGAACTATATATATCTACATATTTTTTTAAATATTTGTTTTAGTTTTCAAAATAATAGATTAATTTGCGTTTTATAATATTTTATTCATAAGAGTAAAAGAGACATTAAATCATATCTATGTGTTCAAGATTTTTGTTATATGAACATATAAAGGCATTTGCATAATAAAAAACTCGAGCTCATATTACCACTGTTAAATATATAATTAGTAAGATACTAAAGAGATTTTTTTGCTCTTGGTGCCAAACGAGTAAGCAGCACATCTGATGGTAAGTGTTACTATCATCCTTGAACCTTTGCAATACCAGGGGTACAGCTAGCTCGTTGCCTACTAATAAAAATTCCATATCCACCAAAAAGTTAGTCTTCCGACTCTCTTGCTCACCGTAAGTATGCACATCAGCACACTGCCACTGCTCAGTCGTCGATTTTCTGCGAGAGTATGGTACTAACCCGGACGGACCGACCCGTGGTTATAGACAGAAAACTTTCAATAGTGTGGTCCTACCATTATTAAAATTGGTATTTTTAGTACTTTTAGTTAACGAGTACATTCATTACACATAGAAAAGTAAAAGTACTTACTCTTAATACTAATTATATAACTTGACACTGGCCATACAATATTGCAAAAAAATAAAAATATATACATATATATATATATATATATAATTGCCTAAGAAATCAACCAAAAAGAAGTAGGTGGACCTACCAGGTTGCCTACATAGAAATTAATTATAAAGCTAATTACGAAAACAGCCATAATATTTTTGTGTCATGAATATCATAAGCAATTTCCGTAATGATTGCATAGAATGTAACGTTGTACCAATGAATTTTATGCCTTATGTTAATGACGTCGCATAAAATTTTATAACCCAACTTACATTAAAAAATTATAGGTATCATGACATCACTATTTAACGCGAACCACAGTCCATATATATTAATTGTCATTAAATAAGACAAGATATTAAGTACCATAGATTATTTATGCATTTAATTTAAAATATCTATTCTTAGTTCACTAAGAAATATAACCTCCTTCCACTTTGTTATTCTATGCGCCTATCCAATTTTCTATTTAGTTAATATTACTACTACATATTGAAAGATACTTGAGCACGTCTATACCATACCCTTTATTATTACCATTATTACTATAATCTCATTCGCGAAATCGATTAAACCGATAAGGAGGATAACAACAGGGCCTTCTTAAATCTGAACTCCGATCAGCATTCAGCCGATATCGGGGCAATCAAACGAAGAGCGCGTTTTTAATTTATTATTCATGTATAACCGATCGCGCAAATTGCAGGGCGGCCGACCTAATGCCTTTCAACTGTTGCTAATAACCTGTCAATTTATCAAAATTCGCTCGGTATACGTCGGCCATCGTGGATCATTTAAACGCAAATAAACTAAATGTGCCAAAGCTGCTCGTCACCTCTTTTTGAAACCACAAATTTGTGCAAATATGCAGGTTATTAAAATGTAATAAGAGATTATTACTAAGTCGGTATTTTTGGGTCATAATAAAAAAAAAAGACCAGCCAAATATAATGTTAATTATGAAAAAGAGGCACAGTAGGTATTTGTGATATATAACATGGTTCATGGGCTTTCAAACTCTATATTTAAGTCTACATCCAGCAATAGACTATAAAAGAATTATTAGCTGTTCACTACCATAGTGGTATAATAAAAATAGCAATTTAGGAACGCAATTTACATACATACATACCATCACGCCATGTCCCTTGCAGGGTAGGCAGAGAGAACAGAGTGCCAGAGAACTCTATCTTTGCATACTTCACTCGCTTCCTCAACATTCATAATTCTCTTCATACACGCTCGCCGGTTTCGGAGACTCTTGACTCCACCTTCGTTCAGTACATGACCAATCTGGTCTAGGTAGGTTAGTCTAGGTCTCCCTCGGTACCTACATCCTTCCACTTTCGCACTGTATATCTTCTTAACCAGACGTTCGTTCGGCATTCTTTCCACATGTCCGAACCATCGGAGCATTCCCTTTCGCATCTTTACACCAATACTCTCTTTCATACCTACTCGCTCTCTTACGTCGTCGTTACGAATGCGATCGATCAGCCTAACTCTATAGATTTTCCGTAGAGATCGCATTTCGACCGCATTAATTTTATTTTCATACTCTTTTCTGCATACCCAACTCTCGCTTCCATACAGTAATGTTGGGACAAGCACTAACGCAGTGCTTGTGTGCGCAATGTATTGTTATGTATGTTATTATTATGTACACGTGCCTTCTGGCTCAGGTGGTGGCTACCGAGAAGTTGTCCCAACGCTCCGTTTACTCTATTTCCCGTATTCACTCTTCGCTCTATATCAGCAATTTAAAAATTAGAAATTTCAATATAGGAGGCTGTGTTTACTAATGGAACGTACCGATGTGTACGCGTGTGTATGTGTATGATGTATGTTAAAAATATGAAAGAACAAGAAGAAAAGGTATTATTATTTTTTCCATTGTTGTCCAAATGCAAGACCAAGACTCGCTGCAAGAGTTTCGCAGTGCTCCCTTAGACAGCATTTAACAATTCCTTAGCCAAAGAAAAAACTGTCAATATTTCTTACTCGTAATACCAGTATGTATCTACACGGGAAATAATTTGATGTTATTTTAAATAGTCTAATGATATATAGGTGTGATTATAAACTCACTCCCGTTAAGTGGTAAGTACTTAATTATTGATAGTTGCCACTAGATGAATGGAATTTCATTAATTTAGTTGGATTTTTCATTTCTGTGTTGATTTTTCATTTCTATAAAAACAAGTGACTCTGTGTCATTCCAACTGCGAGAGTTGGAAGACTTGCGAGAAACGCAAAAGTCTCTGATGATATTACCCCCAGACAGCTGCAAACAAAAACTATCAGTAGAGTAACTGTACCATTGCTTAAAAAACAATGTGTAGCATTCGTAAGGATGTGTTTACATCTCTGTTTAGCTTATCCAGATAAGAAAGAGAAGGCGTGAGATAAATAAAAAGTGATATATAAAACTAACTTACCTATCGAAGTCTGTCAGTCGAGAAGAATCTCTAAATCCTTTGGCAAAAGGATTGGAGTCAATCTTTAGTTTGGTGATTAACTGATTTTGGTAAGCAGTAACGGCGGTGAACACTGTCTCTGGGAAGACAAAGGTGCGGTGTTGTTCTCTAGACAGGTCAGTGATCGGCCCTCCTCCGTCGCGCACCTTTACAAGGTGTATGCGCGGTTGATACCGATGCATTGAGTTTAGGACGATCTGTGGGAAATAAAGACTACGTTAATTAATTTCATTTTGTTTTATAAAACTGTATAGAAAATAATAGTTTTAACATTTTCATCTTTATTTTATTAATGACATGGAAAATAATCGAATAACCTTAAAGTAAAGCAACGGAAAACAGATGGTAATAGGGTTCATCTATCCTCAAGGGGCTTCCTCAAGGGACGAAAATACCCTAATCGTTTTTCTTATTAGACTATTTGGAGATAGCAGTTAATATTATCAATTTCTTTAAATAGCTACTGTTATCGATTTACCCGGTGATCACTGATTCGATTTTTACAACAATCATTGAACGGCAAGAGTTGGAAACACAGTAGGTATATTCTTAATCCATCATTATACCTAAGAAGATCCCCGTGTAGTGACGGAGTAAAAATACAACTTACCACCCTGTTTCTTGTTTATGGGTATCATACAAGATGATTAAGGGGATATATGCAAATAAATTATAAGCCATAGAAGGAAAACTCGTCTTAGCCACGTGGTATATTAGGTCAATATTCTTCTGGTTTTGGAGGAGGCTCGAGTCCAGTAGTGGGGACATATATGGGCTGAGAGGATAATAAATAGATAGGATCCGTATGAAATAGAAATTCAATTCAATAATGTATGCAATTTAGCTAGTTTGATACAATGCAACTGCATCAACTGATACTTCATATATGCCATGCAAAACGCATCTCATGCTCGCTTAATTAGTAAAACAGTTGGAACAAATTGCCAATAGATATAGCTTAAATTTCCGTGTACAATAATAAATTTTCAGTTCGTAAATGAGTTTTTATAAATAACCACATATAGAACCTCAAATGGTAACTCAAAAGTAACATAAATAATCAATAGTTTTGAATACGAGAACTTCAATGACTGTTGATACCAATCTTCCAACAACAACCAATCTTTGAAAACGAAGATAACCAAGGTTATCAATCATAATCTTTTCCGCATGGTGACGGAGTAAAAATACAATTCATCACACCCTATCTTACCCGTAGATGATCGTAAGAGACGACTGAGGGGTATAAAATGCATATAACTTTTATGCAAGAGATGAAAATCTCGAATTAAACCCTATACCAACTCGTCTAACCAACGTGGTATATTAGGTCAATTTTCCTCCCATTATGGAGCAGGCTCAAGCCTAACAATGCGACATACATATAGATATTAGCTGAAATGAATGGATGAAAGTTATCAAAACTAGCATTAATTGTCTACTGGATGGTATTACTACATAATAATGATGATTAGTGATGAATGAAGTGCTAAAATTTTATATTTTAGTAGTAGTAGTAGTAGTATTTTAGTAGTGGTAGTAGTATTTTAGTAGTAGTAGTAGTATTTTAGTAGTAGTAGTAGTAGTATTTTAGTAGTGGTAGTAGTATTTTAGTAGTAGTAGTAGTAGTAGTAGTAGTATTTTAGTAGTAGTAGTAGTAGTAGTATTTTAGTAGTAGTAGTAGTATTTTAGTAGTAGTAGTAACCTAATTCTAATTAGTATATAATCGCACAATTTCTTCCTATAACGTCAATAAAAGAATATCAATCGATGCTGAATAGAATTTGGCTAAGTTTTACAACTGGCCACTTACCTAACAAACCTTTATAGAAATGTAATCCTTGATAACAGGCAGATCTGGTCTAGATCGGAAGAACTCTCATCAATTTACAACAATCATGAGTAAAGTCAGTGATTGGAGTATCTAATCATTGCCGCTATGGGAGTAGGTACTTATTAAATAAACCTAGATTACATATCTGTTTAAATGATAAATCTGTATCTATAAGATCTCGATGGCCAAACAAAAGAATTGTTTATACGTTAATGTACCTAATTAAATAATGCGGTCGAAACGCGATCTCTACGGTAAATCTGTGGAGTTAGGGCCATACCTCACCGAGATGCCATGGCGACGTGGCCAGCGACGTCGCCAAATAGTTCTTATTGAGATATATGACGGCTAACTCACTTGGCGACCGACTAGCGACGTGGCCAAGTAGCCAGCGTAGCCAGAGTCGACCGCTTCGCATGCGGTGACTGGCGACGCTGGCTACCTAGCAATGTCGCCAGTTGTTTGTACGTGTTTGTATGCTCCGTCACTCACTCAGTCGCCAACCAAAAGTTTTTCTTCAGGACTTATAGATTTTCTTAATATTGTATCATGTTCAGTTAAATCATTCCGACATAAACTCAATAATTCATCAAATGATGTTAATGGCATCCTCAGATAATTGAACATTTATCAGGGTATTTTCTTAAATCTTCATAGAGTTTGAGAAAAACAAAATAATAATATAATAACAGCGCAGTAATTTCCACATCCATTCTTGACTGCGTCGAGATAGAACTGAATGAATTGGCGACGCGATTTGGCGACTTAGTCTGGCGACGCAGGGACGCCAGACGTAGCCATGGCAACATCGCTCGCCACGTCGCCATTGCATCTCGGTGAGGTATGGCCCTTAGGCTGACCGATCGCATTCGTAACGACAACGTAAGAGAGCGAGTAGGTATGAAAGAGAGTATTGGTGTAAAGATGCGAAAGGGAATGCTCCGATGGTTCGGCCATGTGGAAAAGAGGCCGAACGAACGTCTGGTTAAGAAGATATACAATGCGAAAGTGGAAGGATGGACCGGGGGCGACCGAGACTAACCTACTTAGACCAGATTGGTCACGTACTGAAGGAAGGTGGAGTCAAGAGTTTCCGAAACCGGTGAGCATGTATGAAGAGATTTATGAATGTGGAGGAAGCGAGTGAAGTATGCAAGGATAGAGTTCTCTGGCACTCTGTTCTCTCTGCCTATCCTAGTAAGGAATATGGCGTGATGATATGTATGTATGTTAATATACCTTGGACACATGTAGAATGAATATATACACTTGAATTGATTAAACAATTAGGAAGTTTTAGCAGCGAAAAAAACCAACTCACTGTAAAAATAATATGTTGAGTGTTCTTTTATGGTGATAAAAGTACATACATTTGAAAATAATCTGCTAAAGTAAAGGCGTCAGAGTATTCCATTAATTCTAATATCTAATTTTAATGATCATTTTAAGTCGGGGTATTTCCAAATTAACTAGTTTTTACTGTATTTTTTTTTAGTAAATGATCTGAGTAACTACTTTACATAGACAAAGACCAAACAAAATGCTTCGAGTGCTTGCAACTTTGACGAAAATTTATACCTACTGGTATTTTAGATTCAAAATATTTTATTTATTTAATGTATAATATAATTTATGTTGTGATTGCTATGTATACATATGCAATATTTTGCAGAAACGTTTTCAGTAATAACGCTTATTTACCTATTTGATGATCTCATTAATACAATGACATCAAACTTGTTTGAAACATTATATTAAATTTTTATTTGATATAAATATTTATGATAAGTTGAGTTGTTAATTGGTGTTTTTTACTGCCCATGGTGGAAAACTGTCACTGCGAACAGCGTGGTTTCAATATGATAGTGTTCCAACGAAAATATATTTACGTCATATAGGAATACCAGCGAACCGCCCTTGTTATCATGGCGTTTAGTGCAAGCCGTACTCTCTAAAACTGACCATAAATCATAATCCAGCGGATTAAGATCGGTACTAGATGACGGCCAGTCTTCAGTTGTAATGAAGTCCGATACGTTCGTTTCCAACCAAGACTACGTAGACAGAGCTTTATGATCCGGCGCCGAGTCTTCTTGCTAGAAGGATCATTCTTGGTTATTGAACATGGTTTAGTTGGGGGCTTCACTACCTTCTTAACCTTTAAGTATGGACGTGGAGTCTCACAGGCTACTCGATGTTTTTGTTTTCTTAGTTTCACCTAATCCCTCCCGCTCCCCGCGATTGAGCGGCTCAGTAGCTTTTGTTTTAGTTGTAAAACCACCAACGAGGGAGTATGTTACGTCTTCCGATGAATATCACGTAAGTAATGATTATCAAAATATTGACCGGAGCCTGTCAGGCTACACGTCCATTTTTGCCCTACGGTATATTTTATGAGAGCGATTATGTTTGTTTTAGATTTTATAGTACAACATGTCAAAAAACAATAAAGCTAGTAGTTCTAAGTCAAAACGACCGTCTACTATCTGTTCAGGGTTCTGCAAAAAAAAAATTGTGCAGGTGGTCCATCTTTCGAATAAAATGTGAGTGAGTTGTTATTACCTTCGGATCAATCTGACAATGAAGAGACTATTGAAGATTTTTTATATTGAAGTCCGAACTGAAACAAACTCATAAAAGTGACAATGATGATGACCAGGATCAGGGCCAGGATAAGGACCTAGAAGAAGAATTGCGTAGTGATAGTTCAGACAATACACCAAATCGGAGTGAGAAAAACTTGAGTGCCATGGATGCGTACCTACATTTTTTATAACATGCACCAACAAAAGCTGCGGAGAGAGATTTCTTAAAAGAAATAAGCACGTGTGCTTATGAAGCCACATAAGCAAAGACTTATAAATACATGATTGCCAAGACAGCTAAGGTTGACCATGACTCAAGTTTTAGGTAATGACATGGTTACAGAAGATGTCCAGGATCATGAAACTAGTCCAGGAACCACAAGAACATATAGAATCTGTCCCGTGAAAAAACTTAGGATGACTACCCATGTTTGTGTATGGTGCGTCTATAAGCGTTTGTGCACCGACTGCCAATAAATTCACGTTATTAGACTCATCATTCTCCTACTCTTATCCCAATTACTTGGGGTCGATACGATATGTACTCTTCTTTCATAGTACATATTGTAAAAGTTATTGACAATAGTTTTATGACCGGCCGCCTGCCAGACGTCAACCCTCCTTTGGAATGTAATTGTTGACCAAACAGCGTCAGATGGAATCGGCCCAGGTCATTATAAGGCTCTTAGTCGTCTTTTACGACATCCACGAGCAAAGTAACGGTTGGTAGTATTCGTCGCCGCTACCACACAGCAAACGTAACGTAACGCTAATTCACGTTATTAGACTGTTGTCAAATTTTTTTATATTTATTACCTGAAGTAGGTGTTTTGTGTTTTTGATTTCTTATATATTATATTTTAAGAAAAAAGACTCATTTTGTTATAGGAATGAGTTTAGCTATTTTTTAATACCTAATGTAACCTAAGTAGATTTAGACTGAAAAGTGCAATAGTTTTTAACTGTTAAAATTTCTATAATTTTTTGAATAAAAGTTGATTGTATAAACACGTTATTTTATTGCTATATCCCATAACTTTTATATTTAATCAGTTTTTAAGCGATTTTATATCAAATTCCCCAAAAAAATAGGTGTACATATAGGAGCCTGAGAGACTACACGTCCACAGTAGTGTTAAGAAAAAATGACGTCCATACTTAAAGGTAAAGAATGATATCTTCATACATTTGTGCCGATGTTTTAATACCTTTTTCATAAAAGTATGACTCTGTCACTCCTTCATAGCTACCCCACCAAACCATCACTGAAGTAAGTCGTACGTACGTACGTCGACTAAATGGGAAGCTTCCTTAGAGCTTTGGGCATAAATACGGTCATTTTGTTTGTTAAAATTTTGCCCAATTGTAAAAATTTTAATAACGCAAAATATTGTACAATGTGTTGGTGCCAAAAATGAGAAAACACAATGAACAATTATATAAAAATGACAGATTCCAAATTCAAATGTAATATTTTGTTTATTTTTAATTGTAACATTATTTATGACCAGACTACGTAGATTATATTAATTTTATTGTACTTGTCAAAATACTGACTTATTAAATGTAATTTTACACTTTATTTTTATACACCGACTTACCGCGTGCTTAAAAAATCTATTACACGCCTCATAAGCGAAACGTTGAGATAATGCTCTACTGTTGATATACGAAAATCAGGGATTTTTCAAAACTAAAAATTATTGTATTTTCTCACACTGCACTTATAGGAAAATATTATCATACATGTCAAGAGAAAACATTCGTTTAAACGTATTTGACATTTTTAAAAAAGCAATTATTTTGTTTAAAATAAGAAAAAAGTTGATTAAAAATATATTGAATGTGGGAGTCCAGATGGGCGACTCAGTGGTCAGTGCTCTGCTCTATGCAGATGATGCAGTCCTGCTGGTGCAGTCAGCGACTGACCTGCAAACCCTAGTCGACACAATGACAGAAGATTGTAACGTCTACGCATGAATATGAGCAAAACCAAAAAAATGGTCTTTGTAAGAGATGAAGCCAGAACAGATGTAAGAGTAACAATAGGTAATGATGTAGGTACTAGAACAAGTGGATGAATTTGTATATCTTGGATGTGGATTTAGCCGAGATGGAAATTACACCACTGATATAGAGCGAAGAGTAAATGCGGGAAATAGAGTGAACGGAGCGTTGGGACAACTTCTCGGTAGCCACCACCTCAGCCAAAAGGCACTTATAGCAATACATAACGCAGTGCTTGTCCCAACATTACAATATGGTAGCGAGAGTTGGGTATGCAGAAAAGAGCATGAAAGTAAAATTAATGCGGTTGAAATGCGATCTCTACGGAAAATCTGTGGTGGTAGGCTGACCGACCGCATTCGCAACGACGAAGTAAGAGAGCGAGTAGGTATGAAAGAGAGTATTAGTGTAAATATGCGAAAGGGAATGCTGCGATGGTTCGGACATGTGGAAAGAATGCCGAATGAACGTCTGGTCAAGAAGATATACAATGCGAAAGTGGAAGGATGTAGGTACTAGGGAAGACCGAGACTCACCTACCTAGACCAGATTGGTCACGTACTGAAGGAAGGTGGAGTCAAGAGTCTCCGAAACCGGCGAGCATGTATGAAGAGAATTATGAATGTTGAGGAAGCGAGTGAAGTATGCAAAGATAGAGTTCTCTGGCACTCTGTTCTCTCTGCCTATGCTGCAAGAGATATGGCGTGATGTTATGTATGTATTTAAAAAATATATTTGAGAACGTCCGGATGGTTGTTCATATGGATCTGGCACTCTGACGACCGTAAAAAAAAATTATGTATCGAAGTAGAGAGACCGCTCGATATTACGCTGATCAGCTTTGAGCTTAGTTATAAGGCCTACATTTAGAGACCACGTTACACCTTATTGAAATATCGAATTCCAATCTTTCTGCTTGATGCTGTTTATAATTTTTTTTAAAACAATCACTATTTTTTAAAACAATATAAAAAAATAACAGATCAACACGATAACACATTTCTGGTACTATTTTCGATCACTTATTTGTCAGAATTGTTAAATATAAAAGCCATACAGAGCCATGCTACTTTTCAATAATATCACATTTTCTAAATTAAATTAATGTTCATTATTTTTACTGCTAATCTAACATGTTTACCTGTTTCTCCATATTTTGATATATAGAGCAGAAACAAAATAAACTGCGGTTCTTATTTTTAAAAATATATTCTTTGTCACTATTTTCTCCAGGTCCTAGAATTGACCGATCCTATGTTAGTGACTCCATAAAACTCAATCTTCGTCTGTGATAAGATGTAACTTAATTCAAAATTGTATTCAACTTTATGTAGACTTTTCAACGAGAATTGTATAAGTGTACTCTTGAAAAAATATAATTAAGCTATGTATACTACAGACATGTTGTATATATTTGAAATAAAACTACTTTACGGATTCTATGACGTTTGTATTTGATTTTTAATTTTCCGACGTTTCGAACACTTTACAGCGTTCATGGTCACGGAAGGACTGATCACTGTAAAGTGTTCGAAACTTCGGGCAACTAAAAATCAAATACAAACGCGATAGAATCCGGAAAAGTAGTTTTATTTCAAATGTGTAGCACTCGCGTAAACATTAGAAATCATTATGTTGTATATACTTATAGTTATTTGTTGTATATACTTATATATATACCTATACCACGTTTACCCACCTAAACTTATCCACTCAAACGTTAATTAGTAACCATCGTGTTATCTAGTCCATTATAACAATGTCGGTGATTTCTCATAACGCAACGTAGCATCATAATTAATTGGGCTATGTCTCGGCGCGATGTGACGAGCCGATAAGCCTGCCGCCGCAAACTGCCCAAGCTTTTACTGGCATGATGAGATAATTAAACTCTGTAAATTAATTAATTTCACTGCCTAGTTATTTTTATTGCGGCATCGTGTTAATTGTGGACGCAAAGGCGCCGATTCGTTTTGAATGTTGCGTTATTAACGTGACTGTTCATTCTTTATGATTCGTATAATTACTGTATTATCTATACGAGTTTGTTTTAACGTTCATTTTTGAAATGGTTGAAATTCTATAATCTTGTTGAATTTAATTAAACATATAGAAACGATTAGGTAGACCCCAGAACGAATGATCATCTTTAGGGCGAGCGCACAAAGTTGTCTGTGAGCTCTCCGCACTCGATGTAGTTACAGCGCATAACTTTACGATCTTATATAGATAACACAGATGGTAAAAGGTTTCTCTTTTTTTACATGACACTCAGTATAGATAGGTATGGCGCTATTATGCCTTCTGATAAACGTAGCAACTTTTTTTATTTGAAAGAGCTTCTGGTTTTCGAATTGATCTATTGTTTCTCTTTTGAAACAGATGATAATCCAGAGGGTGTTATAAGCTTAGGGATTGCAACATATATTTTACAAGAGTATAATAGTCGCACTACTGATAGAATAGGTAACTAAATAAAATAATAATGTGTATTGGTATTACCTAAAATGTTAATGTTGTATATTTAGTATAATGCATTACCTACATGGTTTTAACTCCTATCTGACTTGCAGTTCTAAATACAGGACAGAGTATCGGCCAAGTTACAAATAAAAATGGATAAAACTTGAACAATGTGTAAGAGCCTTTTTTGTTTTATTTATTTATTTTTTAAAGACACCACCTTTTTTAGCAGGCTATGGTCGGCACCGATGATTGCGACGATTTCACGACACTACTCCGTCCAGGCCACACAGACCTCGAACGTATGCTGCGCCGTGTCTTCGTGGCAATTTCAGTGGTGGCAGGAGAGTGTCCACCCTTTTCTCACGACCGTATGCAGTTATTTGCCGGAGCAACTATTCTCCGTCAAAACCTGCTCCAATTGGAAGAAAAGGATACCGTGCTGCCGACCCAACCATTCCACCAGCGCCGGCCGTACGGCCTCGACCGTCCGAACACCGAATCGAGGCCTTTCCAACCGGATTATCCAAAGGGCAATAACATCGCGGCAGGCGTCGCTCCACCAGGCGGTCATCTTACCGGGCGAGACGATGTCGCCGACACTCGCCGGTATAGTCCAGCGGACTCCGACGAGTATCACCACCTCAAAATAAAAAAGGCACCACTCTGCACTAAAAAACTTATCCATGTACATATTTACAAAGATACCATTAACGCAGAAAAATTACACCCAGACTCAGAGCAACACTCTGTGAATTGCGCAAAGTATTGGCCTGCGTGGGATCGATTCCCACCCTTAGCATTGCCACGGAAGGTTGGTATCTTAACTACGCCATCTGTTCAGTGAAGCTGGAATTTTGGATCCACCCAAATAAATATTGAGATAATCATTATTCTTTTTGAGAAAGGAAAACATAAAAACCTTTAAAAAGCTACATACCTAATTATGGTGAGTAAATCAAATAATAATATGACACGTCAAAACGTCACTAACAGGTGGCGCTTTACCAAGCTAGAATATGATAGCAATCTGGTGGCCTAATATCTGTTTTTTTTTTATTTCTATTGTGACAAACGAGCAACAACACACCTAATGGTACCTATATGTTACTGCCACCGATGGACCTTTGCAATACTAGGGGTGCAGGTAGGCCGCTGTTTCCAATGAAAATCTCAAACCCAGAAATTTGAGCTGCCGGCTCTCTCGCTCACCAAACGAAGCGCAACAGCATATTACCACTGCTCAGACGGCGATTTCTGCAAAAAAAAAAATTTGGTACTGCCCCGGACGAACCGGTCTGTCAGTAAACTGTCAACAGTGAGGCCCTACCATTATTCATATTTTATATTTAATTCAAATCTGAAGATTTTATAAGTTCAGAATTTTCTAATTCAGTCTGAGAAATATCAACAATATAAAAAAGCTATTTTCGTTTACCAACAGATGGCACTGTGGCGATTCAATCATCAATTCGCGTAAGAATATGGCAAATACTTAAGTTTTAAATGCTTTTGTCGCTTATTTTTAAGTTAATGATATTTCAATAAAAACAAAAGTAAAAATCCAGCCAAGTTCCCTAAAAATACCGTCACAGTTAATTACAACAATGAGTAGAAATATAATAGGTGTCTATTTTTATAGAGTTCTTCACCATTAGAAAATAGTTTTAGGATTATACGTTATTCATTGTCTATTGGAGAAAGGGGTGAGCCCTTTTCTACGTTTATATTTTTCTTAGAAACTATTTATAAAAGGAGAATACTTCACTTTTAAATTAAACTATTAAAGGACGTAGGAAAAGTAAAAGAGATATAAATCTCCGAATAAAATCTAATCCTAACCTTTCAAGCAACGTGGTATCTATAGTAGGCTAATTTCTTTCATATTATCGATCAAGCTAAAACTTAACACTAAGACTGTTGTACTATAAAATTGAAAAACCTAGGCTTGATGAACCGTAAACTTTAGCAGAAACAGATTAATTTATAATACATTACACTTCTTAAATTGACTTTTAATCTAATTTCATAGAAGTAATACGGAGTAAGAATACATTTCACTAACCTCAATCCTACCCGTGGGTGATGTTAAGAGACGACTAAGGGATATAAAACGCATTTGACATCTATGCAAGAGACGGAAATCTAAAAAAAAAACCCTTTACCAACACGTCTGACCAGAATGCTATAAGTAGGTCAATTTTTCTTTTATTGTGGAGGAGGCTCAAGCCTAACAGTGGGATATATATGAGCTGATGATAATAATAATGATGATAATAATATATCGCGCAATGGTAGTCGAGGTTACCGTTCAACATGACGAGAATCTCCGGAAGGGAGAGAAAGATAAACAGTTTAAATAACTAGACTTGGCTCACGAGATTTTCGACATGTGGGATGTGGAGTCGGCGATCATTGAACCGATAGTTATTTCGGTCAATGGCTTAATGGCTAAGGGGTTGGACGAATATCTCACGAGGCTCGCGTTAGGTGGTTGGGTCAAGGGTCAGATGCAGAAGGCAGTTGTCCTCGACACGGCACGCATTGTGAGGAGGTTCCTCTCTCTGGATCCCTAACCACCGGTAGTTTGGTCCCTATACTCGCTACCGGTGCTACCTACACCATTTTTCTTTTTAAATAGTTCGTGTTTTTTTTTCTTAAATTGTATAGATATTATGTGTGCGTGTTTGTTTACGCCTTTAATCTATTTAATAATGTACAAATATGAAATAAATAAATAATAGATAATAATAATTAAACATACAACACTCGGGCATGGGTATACGATATTAAGAACACTACATGGACTCTGTAGTAAATTTTATTATCATAGGGCGTGCTAGTTGTAATTAATTCACCTAAAATTAAGTCAGCGTATACTATCAGTACTATCACCCCAACCTAATAATCGCTACAATATTCATTTCAGTTATTAATTAACTTGATATTTGAGAAAATTAATGGATTTTCTTCTTCTTCCTATATTCCACGGTGAGGTTTGAGGCTCTTAAACAATAGGAGGGATAATTAATCGACTTACGTCATGTATGAGCCAGTCGGACCGCGATTTATCAGAGCCAACAAGCCAGAAGGACAACAAGCGGCACCATCCTAATATACCCATAATCCACAAACACAAACGAACAATTTCTCCGTCTTTTGAGTAAACCATAGGCAACGTGGAAATTTATTTTTGGTAGCTCATAATACCTATATCATAAAATGATAACCATTGTCATAACTTTTAGAGATTGCGGTAGGTTTAGCCTTTTTTCCAACAATTTTACAATCGCATATCCCTGTGGTGACTGTTTAAGAATATAATGTATAACAATATTTTTCCCAAAATTATACAATCAAGTTTTGGTAAGCTTGCCCAACTTACAACGCCAGCAAAAGTGAAATTGATATAGGTAGGGGAAGCAGGGGCACGTTGTTACAATTTTTAGATAATTGTCAATACATTAAAAGTATTCACATATTTGAAGAATTTGATATTTTTTATCAATAATATAACTATTCAGCTAGTTAAATATCACTAAATAAATAGTTAAACTATACGCATTTTTTTTAAATGAGAAATTTTTTAACAACGCGATTGTAACAATTTGCCCCCCGATTCGGGGCTAGTTGTTACACCTTTGGGGCAAGTTGTTACGGTAGATAAATAAAAAAAAAATACTGGTATCACGGTAACACACACTGGTCATAGACCTGTGTTTTTAGTCATTGAGGTATATTGGAGAAGATCCTCTTTAGTTTCCCGAACTTGGCCCAGTCGAGTAGAATTTGTCAACTCACCTCTTTCTCGTAATTCGATTTACCTAACTGAACTGTTTATCCGAGGTCAACATAATGCTCGATAACTCACTAGTTGTGATACCCCGCTGATATCGTTCAACATAGTGCCAAATTCCTTCATGGATTCGCCCATAACGACAATAACGTCTACAAATCGATGGTGAGTTATGTATTCGCTGTTAATGTTGATATCGAGTACGGTCCATTCTAAAAGTTTAAAGATATCTTCCAATGCACTGGTAAACAGTTTCGAAGAGATAACGTCTCTGTCCCACACTTTTCTGCAATTGGATCGGTTTCATATTCTTATCTCATATGCGAATTGACATTTTGGCGTTTCTATACAAACACTTCAGCACTCTGATATAACGACAGTCGATTTGGCATCGCTGAAGGGACTGCAACACCGCCCAATTTTTGACAGAATCGCATTTTACCATTCTCATTGTCTGCAAACGCTATACACCGAGGTCGATTGTGTTCCTCGGTCTTCTGGATAATTTGTCGAAGCGTATGGACGTGGTCTATGGTGTTATAACCTTTTTAGAAACCGGCTTGTTCAGGAAAAGTTGATACAGTTATATTTTTAAATGTGTTGGATTTGTTGCTGTTTCGATTGCATTTAGGTATGGTTTCTGTGCAGCAACAGACTTGTAAACTTCTTGACTTTTTGAACCTCTCTCCGTTTTCCTTTTATAGTTTCTCATTTTATAAAAGAAATAAGGAATATTTAAATTTAATTAATATGTGTATATTTTATACACAATAAAAAAAAAATCAAATAATAGCAATTAACTCATTATATGTTTTACATTAGGTAGATATAGTTGATTTTAAAGATCTGGGTAGTAAGAAAATTAGTGCTGCATCATCAAATCAATGATAATACGCCGCTTTCGGGGCAAGTTGTTACATGTAACAATTTACCCCAAAAATGTGTAACAACGTGCCCCATAGTATGATTTTTTAAATAAATTAAACTCACTGTTAATGAATATCGCTAGCAGAAAAAAACAATATTGCAAATTAAAACTAGATATATTAAGAAAATTCGAGCGTTAAAAAGTTATGGAAATAATAAAAATATACTTCAGAAATCAAAGTTTTCTAAAAAAAACTTAAAACCTTAGAAACTTTTTTTTTCTTAAAGGATTTTTTTAATTACATGGCTGAAATCGAGGCACACATATACAACATGTCAAGAGATCGCTCAGGGGGTCACTAATTATTATTATTATGTAATACGCGATATTATAAGGCATCAAATAGGCCCAATATTACGTAGATACTGTAGATTTCTAAATCGCGGTAAATATGTGTGTAATTTCTTACCCCTGCAACAACGTGCCCCTCCTTCCCCTACCTATATATTCTACAGAGAACTGCCTCATTATAGGTACTTCATTAATAATAGGTAAGGATTAAAATTGACGCTTAATTGATATTTATGGAGTAGGTACTACCTACGTGACATATAGGTATGCTAAGTATTGTCGTTTTTAATTCCTTCCTCTATAATTTAGTTACTATTAGGTATAGTTTTGTTATTTGTCTTCAAATTGTACCTACTTATACATAAGTGGAAACTGTTTAAGCTATTCTTATGCACATATATTTTTTTTGCATATACCTATCTTAAAAACAGTATAGTTTTCTTACTAACAAATAATTAAAAATAAATAAATGATATATGTAAACTTTATTTATTTATAAAGAAAAATAAATAATCAACTCATACATTTTTAAACCACATTACCTTTCACATCTCATAAACAACTCCATAAATAAGTTAAATATTCTTGGTAATACTACACCATCCATTTATTCACTAACCTAAAGACGTCCACTGCTAGCCATAAACCGCCCCACAGACTGCCCACGTGTTATAGGTGACTTCACAATCGCAATTGCTTTTATGATTCTCCCAGGAAAGTACTGCTACTTAATTTTCTAATGTTTCTTTAACTGGTCTTACGAATTCACACGAAATTAACATAATGATTTAATAGATACATTGTACAATTTATCACCACCTTGCTCTTGGGTGTCGTAAAGAACGACTAAGAGATATAATAGGCATATAATATAGGTATATACCTACAAGAGAATGAAAACTTGTCACAAAACCCTATAGGTAGGTACCTATCTACCAATAAATGTGTCTGACCAACATGGTATCGGTCTATTTCGCTCCTATTGTGGAGGAGTTTCCAGCCCAGCAGTAGGTAAGATGTAGGTACATATACGAGCTGAGATAAATGGAGTTGGATACTCATAACCTATCTGATATCTGTATTAAATATAAAACAATCAAAATTGCACTGATTCATGTAAAAATCAAACGCTATGTTCTGGAATCCTATAAGATTAATTTTATGGTTCAAAAACTTATCGAGGAACATTATAATTCATTCAATCAATTTATCTTAAAATGTTTATTAAAATAATAGCAATAGGTACCTATAGGTATACCTAAAGGATATTATTTCTTAATTTTATCCCGAAAGGATCTTACTTGCCAATATCTAACCAATGGAAGAAAATTTAATATAAGTACAAGATGTTAAATTTGTAAATAAAGTAGATATTATTATTATCCACCCTGTCAATCATATTAATTTAAATCATTGGTTTTTTTTTTGGATCTAATCCCACCGCACATTCCCACCATTGTAACTCCTATAAGCCAGGATCCACAATGGTCTCCATAAATGACACCGAGGTTTGACCCTCAGGCAGTCCCGGGATATGATTTTAATTGTCTTGGAACCCGCAACAAATTTAGTTAGAAAAGGTTAAAGAGGAGGAGTTGGAAAGAGTGATTCCACTTCGCTCCTAGGCAAAGCCGTAGACAGGAAAACAAAATGACTAGTCAGCCAATAATTAAAGAGGTGTAGGTACGGCTACGATAAGCGTAATAGTAAATTGCATTGGTCTAACGAGAATGTCTTTATAAAATTGGTAGGTAGGTACTGTAACTTAAATATGTATCTAAATACTTATTAAACTATATTTACATTGTATACCTACAATCAAATATATATTACAGTGTCCCATCTTATTATGATAATGAGGATTGTTCCGTAACAATTATGCATTTAATAAAATGGCAGTAAGAGCTGCCGATATGTAGGCATTACAATAATTATACAATACGATGATATCACGTTGAACGTTGGCGACGACACGGCTGCCACTGAAGGGATGCGGCACACCCACAGAGCTTCCCTGCCTTTACGTGATAAGGTGTATTAATCTTTATTACTTGTTAGTAAGATGCGGTTTACGCTAACAACGGTAGAGACGACTGGTTGTAATTGTGGTGGGAGGCGTTGGGAGGGTCTGAAGGAGGAGTGGAACATGGCCGACGGTGGGGGACAGATGGCTACAGACCGTCGGGCACGCCGCACGTGTCGTTTGCCAAAGCCCTTATTCTACTTTAATTTTATAAAGAAAGACAGCTTCATGGAGGTAGGTTTATTATTAAATTTAGTCTGAATAATCCTTTAATAGAGTGACTCGCTATATATTCCTACATATTTATTTACTAGGTATATAATTAATTGGTTCATTAAAATTATAAACGGATTAAATAATTAAACTTTTAAATTAAGATCACTGATCTTTAAAAATAAGATCACTGATCTTATTTTTAAAACAAAAATATGAAGTCTTAATAAGACTAATATCGCGATTATTCATAAGTATCTATTTTAATATTTATTAGTTGCCTGTTTAGTAGTTTTTACTAGGTAATTAGTAACCCAAACATCACCTTTGAATGCTCGGTTAATAAGGTAATTCACATTATCATATATATGTAGTTTAAACGCTCAGATGAATAAGTTCCTATTAGGATCACAAAATAAACATAGAGATAACGAGACCGTAAATTACTGATGCATATCTTCAGTGGTATTCCCATGGAGAAATAATGTCAAGAAGTGGGTGGGCAACTAATTTATCCCTGCATACTAAGTACTTTAACCCGGTTTCTTGCAGTTTTCTTTTGGTAGGTAGGTAAATACTATTAGAAACCTATATATTTTTGTGAATTTGACATAATTAATGACATCTACACTCTTGCAGCTGATGCCTCTATGTTTTATGATATTTTACAATAAGGAAGAAGATATTGATTCGTAAATAGTTGCCGAGATTAAAAATCTTAAACACACTATTTTTTTGTAGTAGAAGGCCACATACTTCAGACAGTTTTGTACCTCTAAATGTATCGATTCGCCCAAACTAGTAAAATGTTCCTGTAGAAAATCGTCGTCTAAGTAGCAGGAATTTGTTCCTGCGCTGAGCGTCGTTCGGTGAGCAAGAGTACTAAACATCTAAACCCTAGAGTCGTTATTCCCTTGATGGAGGTCTAGGGAGGGTTAGTTATTACTTTTAATAATGTCTACTTACTTAACTGTCACCAATAATATAATATAATAATAAAAAAAACATTCTCTAGTGTTATAATAAAATTATTTAGGTATGGCTTATTGTTAAATTTCTAGCCTTAGTTGTTTCGGTTTGACGCTTCCACAGAGCACAACCATCTAATATCTACGAGCTAAAGAAATGATAGGTATTATAGAATAAGATCGTTTGTCAGGATACTTTACTGACTCCTCATAGCGAGTGACGTACATACAACAGCCTAGACCAAGAAATTAACGTGTTCTACCAGGCACGGCTTTCACATACCTATCTGTGTAACAATTTTTAGGAGTCGATTTACGTTTCGTCGTTTAGGAGTCGATTTACGGCTTTTCGCATTGTTTTCTTTCACCGTTGAAGCAGACAATAATTAACAATTTACAACTTCATACCTTTATTATTAATATAATTCTGTAAATTTAGACAAATTAAGATCAAAACCTTCTTTATTTATAAAAATAATAATATGTAGGTACCTAACCCATCCATAATTAAAAAATAAGGTTATTTTTTATCTAATGACATTAGTATGCGACTGCTGATGACTGACTGCTGATGATTTTTATTTTTATTTGATGTAAACATTTTCAATAAAAGGGCCGACTAAAGATCTGGCGCTTTAAAAATAGACTGCTATATTCTGCCCCTTGTTATATATGAGACTTTTAAGTTACAAAACAAAAGGTAACTTGTAATCCCTACCTCTTTAAAGAGAGGTATATGTATAAATATAAAGTAAAAATAACATATTACTTTAACTGTGCCAGTGAATATACGTCAAGGTTCGTCGGGTCGACACGGACCAACTCGTCAATAAGCGGCCGCGTCGATATTTCGATTAGCGCGCGAGCCCACGGATTACGGCGGATTTTCGCCTCCACACCGGCAACGCCGACAAATGGGCCCATTTGTACCATACACCGAGTACTCGTGACACAACCTACAAACATAACGACCAGCCACGTCTGAATAAATCCATTGCCTTCGTCACACATTTTTTTTTTGCGCAAAGAAAACGAGTTTTCATTGCAAACTTCAAATAAAACTGTAGGTAAGTTTGACTTATACTGTACCTGTTACAGACTATCCTGTGAATTAATAATAATAATAATTTATTCATAAACTTCAGAGTACATTTTTACATAATCCCTGTCTCTTGAATTAGGAAAAACCTGTGTCTCAAGAGACAGTGTCTTCCCAGTTTACATTTTACACATAACATTTATTTTACAATAGCGGATTTAAAGTATTACAGAATTAATTAGGTATCCAATTATATTGATACGTGTGTGTGTGTGTGTGTGTTGTGTGTGAGTGGGTGTTGTGTGTGAGTGTGTGTTGTGTGTGAGTGTGTGTTGTGTGTGAGTGTGTGTTGTGTGGGAGTGTGTGTTGTGTGTGAGTGAGTGAGTGTATGTGTGTGTGAGTGAGTGTAGAAGTGCAGCGTAGTTGTAGGTAATATCTAGTGTAGATTTAATTTAAAGTAACGGATAAATGATAAATAGGTTCTAGTATTCTCTAGAACAATTTACTACTTTATTCAGGTATAAAAGATTATTAAGATATATAAGTAGATAACAGCACTACAAGATAAAGAAAATGCTACTACAACACTTTTTTTTGCGGTGGGCTACGGATGCGTCTTGCCCCGCCAAATCGGTCCGGGGTGACGGAAGAGGCGGCGCGTGACCTCATAGACCCACCATTCAAACTCCTCTCTTCGCCGTGCGAGCGGGCCACCGGTACCCGATCTTTGTCTTCGGTGGCCCATGACACTACAACACTACTACTAAATAATCTCTATGCAACTGCCCTGTCGAGGAGTTTTGGCTGGAATCGAAAACGTCATGTAGTACTCTTGTATTATATTCGAAATCTTAGTGTTTTAACGTGTTATATTAGATAATTTTGATAACATCTTATGTAATGTGATGTGACAGAACTACTGGGATGTAGTGAATATCATATAAAAGTGCTTTACAACGTTTTCGTTTTTCATCAAAATTCCCACAAGATACCATTAACAGTGTGGCCATAGCACTGTTGATGGCGACAATTTGACTTACTGACGGACAATAACTAATCTGAAGACACTAAAAACTTGAAGATAATTATAACTCGACACTGGCAACAATGGTTCGTATAAGTAGTTGATTGCCAATAGATAAAAAGAAGAAGAAGAAGACCTGCCCTCTTTAGCCTGCCTTTGTGCAATAGTAGGCTATATCTATTCCTTTTTAGAGTAAAAAAACTCATGTGCAAAAGTGGGATGTATAAAAAAAACGATACTTAAAAGAACTAATGCATAAATGCCTAAAAAGATAAAAGCATTTATTAACGCTTCCGATAAAGTTAGTTAAGTATATAGAATTCGATAATCAATTTTAAGTATTATATTTAATACTTAATTATGTAGTAAAACATAGAATATATACAGATATTAAATAAATTACGGTGATTTAATTTAATTACCCATCGATTGGTTATGTATTTTGGTAAGCACCTGTTTGTATTACTTCATTAATTAATTTACAAATTAACTAAACATGTTCAAATAAAAAATATAATTATACGTACAATATAGCTACCAATAATTATTATAAATCAAATATGGCTGGTAACAAATAAAGCTATTAAAATCATTGTGAGTAATTGAAATAGATAAGCTCTGAACTCGTATGATACTCATTATGTATGTATTAGAACATTAAGTAGATTTTAAACTGCCTGTCCGAGGCTACATAAAAATAATGAATTTATGTTTAAACAAACAGCACGTGTTTATCCAATACCTATGAGATGACAACCGATTGAATCGATATGTTACCGTGGGCGGGCACACTCGGTCCAAGTGCCTATAACTATTCAAATATTTGTGTTTGGAATGGGTGTCATATCTTTGATAAATTCAACGTTGATGCTAAATGAATATATTTTATTGTGATAAGGATTTTATTTCTAGTTTATAGTATTTTAAATCTAAAATTTTAAATTCATATTTTTATCATAACAAGATGCCTATTAAATCATGAATCCTGATGAGTCCATTATAACAAAATAATAGGTCATTGCCTTCTATCAAGCACAGGTTTTGATATAGTTCCTTTTTATGGCAAGCTTAGTAAATTTTTGCTGAGGCTAGTCTTTGTGCTGGAGACCTTACGTAGGTATTATAATTGTAATCCTAGATCACTAAAGCTTAGTAATAGTAATGTAAGTAGTTTTATTTTCTGATGTTAACTATAAAAATTGGGCAATAGTGACTATGCAACGAAAATCAGCGTAAAGTAACTGATAATTAATATTTTATATGCGACATGTCTAGTTTCTAACTATAAGGATAGAACTGACATGTGATATGTAATTATTGGAAGGAGGTACCGTGGGTGATCGTACGAGACGACTAAGGGATATAAAACGCATATAATATCAATGCGAGAGAAGGAAATCTCGAAACAAAACCCTATACCAACACGTCTGACCGGCGCGGTATAGTGTTTAATTTCCCTCCCATTACGGAGGAAACCCGAGCCCAACAGTGGGACGTTTATGAGATGTGATGATGATGATGATGATGAGGAAGGAGGTACATATTTATATAGGTATGTAATATTATTCACAATTTTTAAAACTAAAGAACAACACTAGAGAGTTTTCTCTTATGGTAAAAGCCATAACTATTTTTATTGCCTATAGTTATAGATAAGTAAGCAGCAGCACCTGATGGTAAGGTACTGCCGCTGATGGATGGTCCATCAGCGACAATACAAAGGGCACATCTAGGTCACTGCCATGACTACTATCACTACTATGAAAAAAATGTTCTTAAACCTTCTTTAAAAAAGAATAGGAAAGTTTTAGATATAGATCATCATAATCCTGACTAATAAAAATAATAAAATAAACACAAAAACATTTAAATAAGTAGGTATATATTTACATGAAAATTATACACTTTCCATATTGTATATAAAAATTGACAACGTCGTCGTATAGATATTGTCTCCAAATATTTTTAAATTCTCAACTAATTATGAATTTTAAATTCAGCTCTTATTGCGCAAGCCACTGTTAGATTTTATTTAGATACAAGCCAGATAATGAATAGAAATGAATGCTAATTTACATAAGTATAGAGAGATTGTTTATTACAATAAGGTTATACGTAATTAGTAAATTAATTGACAGCTGCCAACAAAACACAAAACAACTTTCTTAGTTATATGATTAATTAACTATATAATAATACGCAGCCGTTACAGGTTTAGGGGACGTCCATTAATCACGTGATCCTTTTTTTTTGCATTTTAACCCCACTCCCCCTTGGTGATACGTGGTGAGGTTTAAGACTATGACCCCCTCCCCCACCAACATCACGTGAATTTTTAGTAGGTACCTTCAAAGAAGTAGCCCACAGCTTATCACATTCTTGGTTTTTTGCTTTTTTAATACTTCACAAAAAGGTCTTTATACAGATCACCTACTTTATTTTCAGTTTAGAAATCTCAGCGTTTGACAAAAAAATAAATACACGCGATATCTTACTACAACCTTGTGATATTTCGTGATTTTTGTCAAAGTATAACCATTTCTAACCTCACGTGATTAATGGACAGCCTCTTACGTATAAAGATAAACCATTCGTTCCTATTATATTCATATTTTACAAACTTCAATATAATGATCACAACTAAACAACACAACTGAACTAAACTCCCCTTGTGGTTTAACAATCAAACAAATACTACATGCAATAATGTTTAAATTTTATACCTTAATCAATTATCTCTTTTATAGTCTTTATATCGTCTCAAGTTCACAAATTCATGTGGAACATTAAAATAACTCAGATGTACGTAAGTAAACGTTCGTCATAACATCGGTGGCAGTAAAATATCTTCAAATAAAATACTCGCTCGTAAAGAGACTGACATCGGGAGTCGAATGAGAAACGGGTAAATCGTCATTTAACTAGAGGCGAGTCGCATCGCCGTCACCCGGGGAGTCACGATAAACGTCACCTCGGAATGAAAAAAAAAATATATATAAAAGCAATATTAAAAAACGACCTCCGATTGAAATGAAGTGAGACGATGGAAACAGAAAACAAATATGACTACAAATTGAAGTGAGAAATGTTATGTCGCTACGGACGCCCCCCGCGAGGCAATCCTCGCGTTACGGTCTCGAGGGCTTCTTGACATGTGATTAATATGCTGAATCCTACCACAGAAACAATGTCATTTTATTATGTGACGATCATAACTCTGCTGAATAAGAGCAACGACTCAAGGTGGCGTCAATCATATTTGCATACAATACAACTTGTGTTTTCGTACGGAGAGCATTCAATTACACTGCCAGTAGCGGAATGAATAATTGCTTACCTATGTAATGCAAAATTCTATTTACTTGGCAAATAGATTTTATGAAGTAGGTATAAATTAACGATTGTTTCTTATCATTAATTCAGCTCATGTCGTCAAATTGACAGGAACGTGGACATCATTTTTCATTTCGTAATCGGGTTTTATAAATAAT
Organism: Lymantria monacha; assembly: GCA_905163515.2. Classification (NCBI taxonomy): domain Eukaryota; kingdom Metazoa; phylum Arthropoda; class Insecta; order Lepidoptera; family Erebidae; genus Lymantria; species Lymantria monacha. Next base: position 12,732,987 of record LR991084.1, on the reverse strand, counting down.
TAAGCATATTAAATGCTAAATTTCAGTAATTTAAATAACAAGGTTGTGTCATCGTTTAATACAATTCTAACTGTAAAATTTGAAGTATTAAGCCTATAACAATGTGTAAACATTGTCGGGTAGATGGCATACCGTCACCTTAAGACGTAAATATGATACGAAGTGAAATTTGCATGTTCTACAATTAGTCACGGTGGTGTAGTGGCAGCACGATTGGGCCGGAATCCCAATAGGCGCGGGTTCGAATCCCGCTTGTGACATCATTTTTCATTTCGTAATCGGGTTTTATAAATAATTAAGCATATTAAATGCTAAATTTCAGTAATTTAAATGTACGTTTAATTTATATATTGGATAACTTTTTGTAAGTTAGGTATTAATCATATTTTCTCTAATATCACGTATAAATATAGGTAGACAATAAAGAAAGGAGAATTTACAGTATGAATTAACGTGAAAAAGCTATTGATTATGGCTTAAACACTATCTATGTCAGTGGATAGGTACTACTATATTTAATGGATATAAATACTTTTCATGTCTACGCGAGTGATACACATTGGAAATAAAACTACTTTTACGTATTTTATCACGTTTGTATTTGATTTTTAATTTCCTGACGTTTCGAACACTTTACAGTGATCATGGTCACGGGAGGAACGCGATAGAATCCGTAAAAGTAGTTTTATTTCAAAGATAAATACTTTTTCCAATACGCAAGATCCTGTACCTACGTACATGTCATTACGCAATCAATTAGATTTTATCTATTATAAGGTTTATAATCTTCAAATACGCTCTTTATCTAACAACTAAATAAATTTGGTATTGAAAAAGTTAAGATTTTAACATAAAAAATACCATTAAAAGGTTTAAAGTTGACGAAACTCGTTCTGACATAAAAATGTCATTGTTAAACCGAGAAAAAGATTTATCTAAGTATACATTAACTTTCTATGTGTATAAATAAATAAAACTTTAAACATTTTGTTGTACATCTTAAAGCATTTATTGCTTACTAAAGTCACAATAAGTAAGTAATAACTACAAGATCTGGTTGCAAATAAACGACTGCATTGTAAGTAACGATTTTACTGCTTATAATTTGATCGTTTGTGAGAAATAAACTGAGTGCAAATATGACCAGTGCACTGTGGAACTTGGAGGCATTGGCAACCGCTTCCGGCGTCTCACCTACACCCACCTTTTTATTCCAATTGCCCTTATTATGACATAAAAATAATTCACGATATTCTTCGTTAACATAACCACAAAGTATATTATTAACCGTTAACCATATTTGAGTTAACATTGTAAGCATATAGGGGACTTTGTGCGGCTGTGTATAATTTTTAAGCCAGCATTACTTTGTTAAAAATATAATATTATATATACATATATCTGCTACTTGAGAATATTATCTAACTAACCAAGCGCTTCTTTGTATTATACGGCATGTATTATACGACATGCATATAGCATAGATATTTTGTTTTGTTTAAAATTTGTAAATTTTGGACTACATCCCACTTGATATAAAGTAACAATTTATTTTTGGCCAGTGAAAAGTAAAGGCAAAAGGGTAATCACAATTCAATATAATCGAAGGTTGTAAAAGACGACAAAAAATGCAAATTCCAAAATACTCATATAAAACTCAAAATAAAACCCTATGCAAAACCATCTGATCCGTATGGGACAGCAGGCCAGTTTCTCTGGCGTCGTAAAGAAATCCCGTACCTGTACATGACTTAGAAAAATAAACGAAGAAAACATCCTTAGAATAAGTGAAACGAAAACTAAAGAAAGAACGAAATTTAATTCCAACAAAAAGATATACAAAAAATCTAAGTCCATTTTACTATAGGTACCCTATAGTAAAATGGACTTAGATTTTTTGTTTTAATTGTTTCACATTTATAACTGGGTATATGAGAGGTAGGTACAATTTTTTTTACTATACAAATTTAAGAATATAAAACGCAGGAATAACCATATTTACTAAAGAAAATGTATGTATTTTTGTATCAAAAATTATCTCTATAACATCTGTACGATAAGAATAAATATTGTACTACAATTCGTAAAGAGTTTGATACCATACGATATACCTATAACTAATAACATAAGTAAGGAATGCTGTTAAAGAAATAACATAATAATAGTCTCGATCATTAAAGAAAGAAGTCAAAGTGATTTAAAACACACGTAGGTGTAACCTATTTATTGCTACATAATTATGATGTGTTTAATTAGTTACAATACAAAATACTAGTTATATGTAAAATGATTGTAATAATAATACTAATAATTATTAGATATAGTGAAATTAGCTGCAGTGTTTAATGGGTGCACAGACGGTTAGTGGACCCAAGGTGTATAGTAATTACCAATATAAGGGTATACACAAGTTGAAGCGCGCGCCTCACCGCGGGAGATCGTCCGACGCCGAATAACTTATTAATTTATATTACACCTAAACTCATATTCATTGCCTACTCGAGTCACCTGTCCAGCTTGTTTGTTTTATAATCGACTTATTTCAAAATACGTTAACGACGTGAAAATATCAACAGTAATTAAAAAACGCAAATTATCGTTGAGAATTGATGTGTGCCGTTGTTCATTAAGACGAGCAGTCGGACGGTGTGGTGAGGGTTTTATTAAATTTTATTAGCTTATATATTCATGCAACGGTTCCAATGCAGTTATATATTCAACTGAGTTTATTAATGAAAATGTTTTGCGGATATCTGTAATAACACGTTTGGAACGCAATAGATGGCGTGGCTCGTCAGTAGGCTGCATTGCGCAGGACGGATCACGATCGTAAATACGGATAATAACTATTTAATGGCGCCAGCTATTTAGATAAAAAATAATATTGTGGTATCACTGTTTCTATAGTTGATGGCTGTTTAGAACATTTCTAGATGGCATTTAAAAAAAAAAAGAGATACGTGGAGAATGTAATCATTCACACATTAATTATATTATACATACATACATACATACATATCATCACGCCATATCCCTTGCAGGGTAGGCAGAGAGAACAGAGTGCCAGAGAACTCTATCTCTGCATACTTCACTCGCTTCCTCAACATTCATAATTCTCTTCATACACGCTCGCCGGTTTCGGAGACTCTTGACTCCACCTTCCTTCAGTACCTGACTGATCTGGTCTAGGTAGGTTAGTCTCGGTCTCCCTCGGTACCTACATCCTTCCACTTTCGCATTGTATATCTTCTTAACCAGACGTTCGTTCGGCATATATTCGTTCGTTCGTTATATATAATTATAATTATATTATAATGGCTTAAATTATCAGTCCACCTAAATACGATTGGTGTTAGGTGAACAGCTGGGTCTAGGGTTGCTATGGACTGCTAAACTTGACATTTGGTGGGTGCTAGACGGAGACGCAAGTTGCTTCGGGATTTCAGTTAAGTATCACATTCGAACACGACTGCTGTCATGCCTTATGGAATATCACTTCCACACAAATGGTGAGTGGAGTATAGAATTTCACGTCAACTTTTTATTTTCTTAAATCGATATTATTTGAATATTATATTCCTTAATTGTCTTTTAGAAATACTACATAGGAATGAGAGGGAATTGTGCTCTTAGGTACTCTATCACCGCACGGATGAATTAAATCTTAAATACAGGTACTTGTACCGTTATCACACAAAAATAAAGTAGTCACGTTTTTATGACTACTCGTTACTACCTACTGAATAGAAGCAGCAAGGCTTTGAAAAGCCTACAGACGTCTTAAAGCAGCAGTTACCACTTAAAAAGAATGAATAAACTTTTTTCTTAGATTTCAAACATATTTGGTACTAAAAATAAATATTTTATTGCAGAAACTTTGCAAATATACAATTAACGGATACTAACGATATCAGGAGTAAATAGAACTATTTTTATAGATCGTAAAATGTGTACAAATGTTTTTTATGAAGCAATCAATCATAGACTTGTTTTAACTGTCAGTCTACTGAGAGAATCGCCAGTACAATATCCGGTCTACTCTACCGTATCCGGTTATTTACAAATACTTTTCTTAAAGCATCAATTGAGAACGTTTAGTTGGCAATCTTTTTTCATTGATAGATTATAGTATAATCACACTTCTTTTTTCCAGGTGTCGGATATACAAGTACACATACGATCAGTGCGAGAGTTCACTTAAGTTGACGTTTTTCCCACCGAAAACAAAGACCGAGTTCCGGTGGGGTTTCCATTGCAGGGCAGGTCTATGGAGTCGCGCGCTGCTTCTTCTGTCGCCCCGAATAGAGTTGGTGGGGTGCGACCATTCCATAGTCCGCCCAAAAAAAATGTAGAGTTTTTACTCTACCACTGTCGGTTTATAATTAATATCTACTAAGATGAAAATTCTTATATTTTGTTATACTAAACATACCATATATTCTTCTACTTTGATTTTCTATGGTAAAAAAAAGTAAAAGTTCAGTGGCGTTTCACTGCACAGCAGTAGGTACTATGCACGGAAGTCGTTAATATATAGCTTAGCATAGCTTTACCGGTTTAATTTTTCTTTATATGTAAAGTGTTAATGCGATAAATGATACAAGACAAACCACAGATAACTGAAATTAACTTTAACACAAAATAACACTATAAAATTTGAAAATTCAACCGCTAGATAATGTATAAACATGTTCCTTATCTAGTTATACGACAAAGGCACAGTGCAAAGGCAAAAATTAAAGTGTTTTTTACTAGTCTTCTTCTTCAGCGTCTTACTTTGATCTCACCTTCTCCATAATAGAAAAAATTGCCTTATGCCTGGTACATTATGGCGTGATTGGTTCATATATTCTTATATTATCTATATGTATATATTAATTCGCATACAGGTATTTGGTTGGTATGAAATATCTCTAACATTACTACATCAAAATTAATGTTTGAACTATGTTTTCTTTTTGCCCCCTTTAATGACGAAAAATAATATAAAATTATTCTTTTCTTTTAAAATACTCTAAATATCTCTTGTTTGATATGACATAGAGCTTTCTTTCGACTTTGCCTTCATAATAGTAATAAACCTACGTATATCAATTAGTTGTCTTTCCACCCGCGAGAAAGATAAATGACACGTTGTTGTATTTATAACACGCTATAAAGCATACAAAAGAGGAAATTATTATTTTTTATTGCTTATAATGGTAAATTAGTAAGCAGCAAACCTGATGGTAAGTGTTTCTGCGAAAGTGTAGTACTGCTTCTCATCACAACCCATAAATGTCCCACTGTTGGGCTCGGGCCTCCTCCGTAATGAGAGGGAAATTAACCTACTACACCGCGCTAGTCAGACGTGTTGGATAAGGTTTTGTTTCGAGTTTTCTTCTCTCGCACACATGTTATATGCGTTTTATATCCCTTAGTCGTCTCGTACGATCATCCACGGGTAAGATATGGGGTGGTGAATAGTATTCTTACTCCGTCACCACACGGAAACTACTGTACCGCTCCTACTACCTGTTATTAATGAATATTTTGTACCGGTTTTGTCAGTTAAATTCTAACCATTTCGACAACCTTAAACTGTATACAAAGTAACTTTAATACTTGATGTTTCATTAGCGGTGAACAAATTACCAACTATTACGGATCATACTTGCACAATCAACAGAATCGTAAAATGTATGCAGTTAGCGACGTCAACTACATAGGTACTTTGAGCTTGGTGATAAAATATAATTATGATAACATAGCAAGGTATAACATATTTTATAACAGCTACATAAAATTACATATACCTATTAAAACTTCATACTTATCTGTGAGGTCGCTTAAGAATACTATGGGTAATGACCATTGTATTCTTAAAGACATACACATACATACATACATATCATCACGCCATATCCCTTGCAGGGTAGGCAGAGAGAACAGAGTGCCAGAGAACTCTATCTTTGCATACTTCACTCGCTTCGTCAACATTCATAATTCTCTTCATTCATTTCTCTTCATTCTCTTTACAAAAGGTGTAAATCTCGAATAAAACACACTATACCCATCCGTCTGTCTAGGGCGGTATGTTGGGATAATTTTCTCATCTGGAGAATTCTCTTGACTAACGGTGAAACGTTTATGCGCTAAGAAGTCATTGCAACTAAATTTTACAATATCCAACTTTTATGGGATTAAAATGTATAATTAAGCAACGTTCACAAACCTAAAACTTTTGCTTGCTTCAATCAAATTACATGAGAAATAATATCTACCTTTTTTTTTACGGATTTTATCGTGAAGAGTGTCAGTTCTCTCGTGATCGAAATCGCTGAAAAGTGTTCGATTAAAAATCAATTATAAACGTAATAATTCCGGCGATTAAAAATCAATAAAACGTAATAAAAACCGTAAAAATAGTTTTTAATTTTTTTATATTTTTTTTTATTACGGTTAATGTTACTTCCACTTATGGACCTTTGCAATACTAATAGTACAGCTAGGCCGTTGCCTACCAACCCAAACCCACCTGGACAGTTAGGCTTTCGGCTCTTTCACTCACCAATCGATATTCAACAGACATTACCAGAGTATGGTACAAACCCGGATCGGACCGCGGCTGCAAACAGAAGAGTAAGGTACAACCCCAAACGGATCGGCCCGCAGCTGCGAACAGAAAACTGTCAACAGTGTGGTCCATCACAAATAGTTAATATTATGTCACAATAGTACTTTTATGTTAAATTTGTAATCCTCATATAAACATTAGAATTTCTTTAAGATTAAACGAATGAAAAAAAAGTGAGAAAAATAATATTATCCTTTAATTTACAGATTTCGCTCCTTTTCCATATGTTGATGTAGTAAAAATACAATGTGTTACGATCCTTTCCTTTCCTGCCAGTGATAATAATAATATGACTAAAGTATAGTGGAGTTAGGCTGACCGATCGCATTCGTAACGACGACGTAAGAGAGCGAGTAGGTATGAAAGAGAGTATTGGTGTAAAGATGCGAAAGGGCATGCTCCGATGGTTCGGACATGTGGAAAGAATGCCGAACGAACGTCTGGTTAAGAAGATATACAATGCGAAAGTGGAAGGATGTAGGTACCGAGGGAGACCGAGACTAACCTACCTAGACCAGATCGGTCATGTACTGAAGGAAGGTGGAGTCAAGAGTCTCCGAAACCGGCGAGCGTGTATGAAGAGAATTATGAATGTTGAGAAAGCGAGTGAAGTATGCAGAGATAGAGTTCTCTGGCACTCTGTTCTCTCTGCCTACCCTTCAAGGGATATGGCGTGATGATATGTATGTATGTACGTACTAAAGTATAAACATTATAAGAGAAGAAACACTCGAAATAAATCCCTACAACAACTCATTTGATCAGCGTGGTATATTAGATAAGTTATCTTTTAATTGCTGAAGAGGTTCGAGTCCAACAATGAAATACATATGAGATGAAATGATGATAATAAGCTCTTTAGTAAATGGAGAAAGGAAACCTATAAGTTTACAAATTAATAAAGGACACAAATACTACGACGTATTTAGCCGCTGCTAATTCTATCCCTATAGTTGAATGGGAGATTGCAAGCAGATGAGATCTCGGGTTCCATTCAGAAGGCGTGCACTATATATTTTTCGAAGTAATGTGTGAAGTAGCTTGATAATTATCGCTTACTTTAACAGTAAAGGAAAGCATAATAAAGCAGTCCCGATGTATCTCACAAAATATGAGGTGTGAAATCTGCCTTCTAGAGCATATTAAGTCATCAGTTCATAGATATTCATTTATAACAACCGATATGATGAGTTGATGAACACAACTGCTTAGATGTCATAGTGGTATAATTAGGGAACGGTATTCAATTGCTAAGTAGGTACTTACATAATATTTATATTTGTAATGTTCTCCGATAAATAAGTTTTTATTCCTTAGTGTAGGTTATTGTTTTTTAATACAGGTATTTAAATTACTTAATTAAAATTATTAATTTACTTAACTTTTTATCCGTGTGGTGACGGAATAAGAATACAATCCACCACCCCCCTATCTTGCCCGTGGATGATCGTAAGAGACGACTAAGGGATTTAAATGCATATAACATCTATGCAAGAGAAGGAAAACTCGAAACAATACCCTATACAAACACGTCTGACCAGCGCGGTATACTAGGTTAATTTCCCTCCCATTACGGAGAAGGCCCAAGCCCAACAGTGGGACATATATAGGCTGTGATGATGATTTAAATTAAATGTAGGTACCTACGTTCATGTGACAAGATCATTTGCTCGAAGCTCGATTTTTCATCTGAATAAATTTAGTATATCTTTTGTAGTAAAAGTATAGGACTAGTAGATTGTAAGGTCTTGGGTTTAGATTCCTTTGTACCTACGGCTAAAGTGTTTTTGGATTTAAATCATATCTTAAACAAAATAGCACTCTACTCTTTATATAATACATGTTTTTTTTGAGTCACAAGAGTGTAAAAAATATATTTATAACATAAATAAGAAGATTGTAAGAAAAGGGGTCTACGCGTGAATGTGAGCAAAACCAAAATAATGGTCTTTGAAAGAGATAAAACCAGAACAGATGTAAGAGTAACAATAGGTAATGATGTACTAGAGCAAGTGGATGAATTTGTATATCTTGGATGTGGATTTAGCCGAGATGGAAGGTACACCACTGATATAGAGCGAAGAGTGAATGCGGGAAATAGAGTGAACGGAGCGTTGGGGCAACTTCTCGGCAGCCACCACCTCAGCCAGAAGGCACGTGTAGCAATACATAACGCAGTGCTTGTCCCAACATTACTGTATGGAAGCGAGAGTTGGGTATGCAGAAAAGAGTATGATAGTAAAATTAATGCGGTCGAAATGCGATCTCTGCGGAAAATCTGTGGAGTTAGGCTGACCGACCGCATTCGTAACGACGACGTAAGAGAGCGAGTAGGTATGAAAGAGAGTATTGGTGTAAAGATGCGAAAGGGAATGCTCCGATGGTTCGGACATGTGGAAAGAATGCCGAACGAACGCCTGGTTAAGAAGATATACAATGCGAAAGTGGAAGGATGTAGGTACCGAGGGAGACCGAGACTAACCTACCTAGACCAGATCGGTCATGTACTGAAGGAAGGTGGAGTCAAGAGTCTCCGAAACCGGCGAGCGTGTATGAAGAGAATTATGAATGTTGAGGAAGCGAGTGAAGTATGCAGAGATAGAGTTCTCTGGCACTCTGTTCTCTCTGCCTACCCTGCAAGGGGTGTGGCGTGATGATATGTATGTATGTAATAAATATATATGAGATAGTTGTATCTCATATATATTTATTTATGTTATGTTGACAAGCAAATGGATAAATCAACTTGAATATTTATATAATCATTATAAATTTTAGAAAACTGATAAGAAATAAAAATGACATTGTTAATATTTCTTTTTCTTTCATATGTTCGATTTCAATGCAAAACAATATTTCATCCACCAGCTAAATCCGCTTACTGAGATTATCTTAGTAGACGGTTTAGCCATTGAACATGTTGTTATAAATTTTCCAAGGCAATGCTACTACCTACTCAGCTTTCTAATACTCTATTTGCCGGATTTTACGTAAAAGTAAACTGTGGCAACGCATTATATAGGTAACCTACCTAATATCAAAAGGGGGAAAACTGTGTAAATAAAAATACAGACGGGTGTTAATTAACACATATCTATTGTGTTTATAAAGTTTTACGCGATATTTTTTTTTATTTTTTATTTATTAATACCCAATTTTTGAATTAAAAAAATTAAATTAAATTAGTCGCCATTTTTAAATCACCATAAGAAGGATTTTTTGTACAATCATAGCTGGAAACTGGTAGGTATAATTTGATATCAGCTTTGATGTCCCATCGATGAGCTCGAGCCTCCTCCATAATTGAAGGCAAATTTAACTACTAGGTATACCTACCGCGCTAATCAGGCGAGTTAGTAGTGTTTTATTTCAACTTTTGCTTTTCTTGCCTAGATGTTATATGCGTATTACATTTCCTAGTGGTCTTATACGATACCCACCATAAAAGAGGGGGTGTTGAATTGTAATTATTTACTTACCAATTCGGTACATCACCACACGGAAATATGATATCAAGAGAAAAAAAAATATGCTGATTGAAGTAGTTTTTAATAAAATAACTACGAGTATATATAAATAGGTCTTTATGAGTGAAGGTACGTTCTAAAATAAGTTAACAACGGACCAAATTCTTCTTCTTCTTTTTATGTATTGGCAATTAGCTACTTATACGAGCCATTTTTGCCAGTGTCGAGTTATAATTATCTTCACGTTCTTAATCTCTTCAGGTTAGTCATTGTCTGTCAGTCAGTCGAATTGTCGCCATCAACAGTGCTATGGTGACACTGTTAATGGTATGTTGTAGGAATTTTGATGGAAAACGAAAACGTTGTACAGCACTTTTATATGATATTCACTACATCCCAGCTGTTCTGTCACATCATATTACATAAAATACCATAAAAATTATCTAATATAACACGTTAAAACACTAAGATATCGAATATAATACAAGAGCACCACATGACGTTTTAGATTCCCGCCAAAAGTCCAACGGACCAAATTGTAATCTCATTATTAAGTAAATGTGTAAAATACCTAATCATTAATCATCACATTCACGTGTAACCAGACCCCGAAAAGAACCAGTAATTTACATATTTTCATTAATTACCAGTTTGTTTGCCACTATTAACCTTGAGAATGTACGAATAGTTTAAGAATATGTTTGATTAGGTGCCCGGTCCGGCTTTGCAAGGTCGCTAAGTATAAAAAAGTGGATGATATTTCTTTACTATATTTCTCCCCTTCAAGTTAATTAATAAGATGTTTTAAAAATTATATTTTCAGACATATCTACTAAATAAGACTTAGTAAAATTAGATACCAATACTCGTTTTTTATTTTTTATTTCTATCATAAATAAACTGTAAGTATAAAATACTTTAATTTTAAATTAGAATATTTTTATATTTTTAAAAATTACTTTTTTAGAATAGAATATTTTAAATTATATCTGCACTAATAATTCAAGAAAACGACATTTTGTTATACCTGCAGCCATAACTGTCTAGTAACTTATAAGCAACGTTCTATCCTCATGAGAATTTTGTTATATTTAATCCTTACTAATATTATAAATGCGAAAGTAACTCTGTCTGTCTGTCGGCCTTTCACGCCAAAACTACTGAACGATCTAAATGAAATTTAGTACACAGATAGTCACCTGACAAAGGACATAGGCTACTTTTTACTGCAAAGGGTTGTAAAGGGGGATGAAATGTTATAAGAAATTATCGTCATTTTTAAAGCCAGAAGCTTGAAACTTACTTTTAGGCTATTGATTAGATATAAATAAATATGACATTAAAATTTCGTAAAAATATTACTCTTAAGGTGTGAAATAAAAATAGGGGATGAAAAACTTTAGGATAGTAAACTTTAGGATAAACTTTTAACGGGCGAAGCCGCGAGCAGAAGCTAGTCTAAACATAAAAAAATATATAATTACAACAAGCTTATCAATTATTTTTATATGTAAACTTTATCATTTTTAACTTTATCACAGTTTACAATTGGTTATTATAAATCCTTTAATAGTCATTCGTGGCAGAATATCAAACATACTAATAGATAGATATACTTATAAACTTGCATGTACAAAAAATGTACAAAACTTCCATGTAGAGAAAAAAAATAACGGCTTTTAAAATATAAATGAACGAACGTATTGAACATATGACAGTGAGGTGAAGTAATAAGTATATGATTGACGGATTTCCCCGTATCTATTTTAAGAGACTATAGATACGCTCATAAGCATAGCAGAATCAGCATAATATTTATGGATTGAATCTATTTTTTCGTTCCCAGTACTTAAAGCGTGGGTAGTAGCGTAGAAAGTTATTAATGTGATACTACTATCTATAAAATCATAGAAGGAAAATGTAAATTTCTAAGAACGTTGTAGATATAAATAAAAATTACTACGTAGATATAGATTCTTTAAGATTTAAAAAAAAAATAAACATACTGTTTATTCAATACAAAAAAAAGTCAATTCATCAAGATTTACGGGTCTAACCGGCTACTGTCGTTGGGAGGTCTTTGTGGCCAGAGGCATATCGACTCGAACAGACCTCGTACTTATACAATCGCGATCCGTCATCGCCACGCTTTCGTGTGACCATTCTCATGAATTCTAATAATTTGACCTCAATTCCAACACGATTATATCAAAGGTTTTAATAAATATATTTACGGGTTTAACGTTTATAAATTAATATAGTATCACACTATAAAGTTATATTTAGATAACTTTACCCTGACTAATACTGTTTTAGATTTTTTTTTTGACTTTTAATAGACTATAGTACAGACTATAGACAGAGTACTAGCTGCTACTATGCTCCGTAAATGAAAATACAAATAAAAATATAGTTAATTTTTACATATCTCTTTGGGTTAAATCTTAACGATAGGTAGATCTATATAAATAAGAAATTCAGAACTATCTTAAGAAATAATATCGTAGCTGAGTCATATTCTATCTATATTATATATTTTATTTACATTATATTTTCAATAAGTACGATTATAATAATTATTTTCGAGTTCAATAAATATTGTCCAATGGTAGTCTTATCTGGTTTATGAATAGGTACTTGGTGTTTATTTTTGGTCATTTACAATGGAATCTTTAATAAATAATAGGACCTTTCTCAAAATTACCCAATCAAATAAAAAAATTAAAATCGCTTAATTTTGTATTTTTTATATATATTGACCTACAGTGGAATGACGTGGGTTTGTTTCCCACCCAGGATAACCCTTTGTGCAATACATGATTTTTTGTAGTAAGTCTAAGTGTACCTAATTTGTATCCGGCAATTAACTGTATGTATGTAAAGTTCACCAGACAGCTGTGTGCTAGCAGCTTCGAATACTACCAACCCTTACTTTGCTCGTGGAGGTCGTAAAAGACGACTAAGAGCCTTATAACGACCTGGGCCCAATCCATCTGATGCCGTTTGGTCAACAATTACATTCCTAAAGAGGGTTGACGTCTGGTAGGCGGCCGGTCATAAAACTATTGCCAATAACTTTTACAATATGTACTATGAAAGAAGAGTACATATTGTATCGACCCCAAGTAATTGGGATAAGAGTAGGAGAATGATGATAATGATGTAAAGTTCACGGCAATAGAAAGATTGATTCCTTAGTGCAAAGTGTCGCCATTTTTAATAAGGCAAACAATCTCAAGCCTGTTGAGATATCTTTTCTACGACATCTTTTTTTTACATACATACATATCATCACGCCATATCCCTTACAGGATAGGCAGAGAGAACAGAGTGCCAGAGAACTCTATCTCTGCATACTTCACTCGCTTCCTAAACATTCATAGTTCTCTTCATACACGCTCGCCGGTTTCGGAGACTCTTGACTCCACCTTCCTTCAGTACATGACCGATCTGGTCTAGGTAGGTTAGTCTCGGTCTCCCTCGGTACCTACATCCTTCCACTTTCGCATTGTATATCTTCTTAACCAGACGTTCGTTCGGCATTCTTTCCACATGTCCGAACCATCGGAGCATGCCCTTTCGCATCTTTACACCAATACTCTCTTTCATACCTACTCGCTCTCTTACGTCGTCGTTACGAATGCGGTCGGTCAGCCTAACTAAATAAATAAATAACTAATAAATCTTTTTTTTAGATTCAAAATAATTGTTTTATTACATTAATTTATAATAAAGTATTACATAACATTTTTAAATTTATGTTTTACAAATAATTTTATTTGAGGGACATTTTTTTTTTACAATGTAGTGGAATTAACGATGGGTAATTCGAATCGTTTAATTCGAATAACTCGAATAAGACTATTGACTCGTTCATTCGAATCGCCTTTGACCGAAACCGAATCAATTCGTTAACTCGTGTCGTACCTACTCGCAGCGCGGGCGACCGCTGCGGCGCAGCGATCAGTCGACTCGGCTTAATTGGACATTCGTTGATTCGCTCTCTCGTTCTAATACGGAGTCGAATAATCTAACGAATGAATTCTACGAGTGAGAAAATACGAAAATACATGAAATGTTCTAAGAATCACGAATTGGTTGGATGTAATTCCATTCGTTTAACGTACCTATTACATTTGCAAAGAGTCGTCGTCTAGTGGAAATAAAAGTTTGAACTGGGAGTTTTTTAATAAAAATGAAGATGGAAACAGTTTCGTGTAAACTATGTTCCTGTAGTTATAAATATTGGTAATACAACAAACAGTATAAATAATTTAAAATGAATAATAACGTAAACGAGTTACAAACTCGCCAACTCGGCTTAACAGGCGGATGACTCGACATACGAGTACGAATTCGACTGTAATGCTTTCGCGAATTCATCGCGCGATTTGACGACTCCCACGTGACGATTCGAATCAATTCGAATTGTGATTCGAATCAATAATAATTTTAATTCGATTGATTCGAATTGAAAAAAATACCATTCGTCTCATCGCTAAGTGGAATGTCCACGGATATGGAAGAATGAGTTTAGTGTATGCATGCAGCACTTATTTTATTATTTCGAGTGGACACAGTTAAGTGGTAGTTCGATGATTAATTCGTTGGTTTCATGGAGTTTTTGTTCGACAATTAGGCGGTAGGGAATAGTGAGGCCACGGCAACACGAACGCTACCCGGTGTCGAGTTGCGTGAACTAAAGATTGTTACCAATGTTAACGACTCACCAATTCCCGTTTCCTTTTACATAATATATTGCTAATTGGAAGTTTTATTTATAAATATTCGTGTATTTAGCCGTCTTCTTGAAGCGGAATAATTCCTGTTTAGATTTATTGAAGTCGGAATTTATTTTGTGTAGGTAATACCCGGTAGCTTTAGTCTGGTTATATTTATAAGGGTACATATGTTGTATGAATCATTCTAGCGGTAGTTATATGTGCAAGGGAACATAAAATGTGTTATAAAATAAAACCTAATAGGTTTGATAGATTTCTTTAAAATATTTTATTTGACAGTAATTTAGTTTTTGCTTTTTTGTTTATTTTTCGATTTATATTTTTTATTAATATGTGACTTAAACAATTTAAAATTTAATCACTAAATTATCCCAAGGAATCTGAAAAATATCCACATACCTAGCATATTTTTTATCTTGATAATGTATTCCATGTTAATCCAGGGACTAGTCTATCTGTACGCCAATTTTCATCTAAACATATTCAACAGTTTACGCGCAATTGTAACAAACATACAAACATTTAAAAACCTTTAAAAACTTTGATATTTATAATATCTATTGGTAGATTTTTTTAATTTGAAGTAAAGTAGCATGTTGTACCTACCACAATAGCCAGATAAAATGATATTGAGTTTTATTTTAAGTTTTCCTATTCTTGAAAGTGATGCTGATCTGTTTATATTCTTTAATTGGTTCTTACTGTAACATAACATGGGAAGAAAAGGGGGGAAATGATGGTGAGTTTATTTTAAACACTAAAAAATTCACCAGAGCACTTTCCAAACATACAATTAATAGATAGACACTAGCGAAACGGAAACTTGTGAATCACACAAGAAAGTGTCGTGTAATGGGATCGAACCAATAACATCTAGCATACGAATGTGTTACTTAGAGCACTTCACCATCTAAGCAATCATTGTTGTTAACATTTCTCCGATAGATGGACGTGCGGAACGTCTTCTGAAAAGATGAAAATACAAGCGAAAAATTTGGTGATTATATGTACGTCCGCGCTAATTATAAGACGATTGGAACGAATTTAAACTAAATATTGATTCAAATTCCACATACGGTAATAATTTTTTCCTTGTAAAACAAGTTTTTATAAATAACTTTGCATGTTAAACTTAGTTTAGTTATCATATATAACATAACTGCATATATTATGTTATTTGCTTAAATAACTTATTTATATTTTTCACTTATCACTTATTTTAATATTTATCCACGAAAAGATACGCAGAGCACACCCACATTGACCCTTTTTTTTTTTTTTTTTTTTTTTTATTGGTGGGCTATGGGTGCGTCTCGCCCCGCCAAATCGGTCCGGGGTGACGGAGAAGGCGGCGCGTGATCCCATAGACCCACCGTAAAATCCTCTCTCTTCGCCGTGCGAGCGGACCACCGGTACCCGATCTTTGTCTTCGGTGGTACCCACATTGACCCTAGAATTTCCAGTTATAGAGGACGTTCTTTTATTAAACTATTAGGTAATATTTCAGCTTCTTGTTTTCTTGATGGAACACCTCAATACTAATAGATCATTACCCGTACCTATATCTTTCCGTGTGGTGACTAAGTAATACAATTCAGCACTCGCTTTTATACCCGTAGGTGATCATAAAAGACGACTAAGTGATATACGACGCATATACCATCTATGCAAGAGAAGAAAAACTTGAAATAAAACCCTATACCAACACGCCGTCCAGCGTGGTATAGTAGGACAATTTCCCTCCCATTACAGAGGAGGCTCGAACCCAACAGTGCCCCATATGAGCTAAGATTATGATTATGATTACCTATATCAAAACTCAAATTCAGCACCCTCACAACAACTTTAACTTTCTTATTTTGATTAGAACAATTTCCTTATACCTAGAATTTATTCATATCTACAGTAGTCATTTCAACTAATACTTACAGCCTCGCATTTACAACTATATAATTATTTTATATACAACTATATTTCTTCGGTACATTCACAATTTCTTTATATAACAACCTAGATATATAATTATTTGGTGTAATGTCTATGTGACTGAAATAATCCTAAACGCCTGGTCCGATTTTAATGAATATATTTTTGGATATTTGAGTGGATTCAAAAATAGCATATGTTGATAATTATATCCAGTTGATGGCACTTCGAGCGATTCAAACGAATTTTATTTTAGATCAGTGCAATAAGTTGTTTTTTAGGGTTCCGTACCTCAAAAGGAAAAAACGAAACCCTTATAGGATCACTTTGTTTTCCGTCTGTCCGTCTGTCAAGACCCTTTTTCTCAAGAACGCGTGGAGGTATCAAGCTGAAATTTATTACAAATGCTCAAGTCCACTGTCCCTTAAAGCTGTGAAAAAATTTAACTTCTAAGCTAATGCAATCAAAAGGTACAGGTGTTTATGCCGCAAATTTCCGCAAATTTTCGACACTCGCAAGGGTAGATATCAAAACCTAAAGGGTACTCTTATTTCATAGTACCTACGTATTGTAAAATTTATTGGCAATAGTTTTGTGACCGGTCGCCTGCCATACATCAACCCTCCTTGGGAATGCAATTGTTGACCAAACGGCATCAGATAGAGTTGTCCCAGGTTGTTATAAGACTTTCCCGTCCTTATCCCTCTTGGATAGGGGCGAGGAATTTGTCGCGGCGGATTGGGGAGGGGTCACGCTCTACAGTGTATACCTCTCCCCTAACAGGAGAATGGACGATTTCGGGGCCTCCCTCACCACCTTGGAGGCTTCGATACGGCGACTGGCACCGGGCCTCGTCCTGGTCCTGGGGGACTTCAACGCCAAATCCTCGGCGTGGGGGTCCCCGATGACGGACGATCGTGGGCGGGCGATCGTGGAGTGGGCGGCGTCACTGGGCCTCTGTGTCCTAAACAGAGGCTCAGTGAACACGTGTGTGCGACAGCAGGGTGGGTCGATAGTGGACTTGTCGTTCGCTAGCCCCGCTGTCGCACCACGAGTGAGGAACTGGCGTGTCCTGGAGGAGGCGGAGACCCTGTCGGATCACCGATACATCCGGATGGAGGTCTCCCCTCTCCGGGACCCCAGCAGGGGTCACAGGGCGGACCGGGCTCCCGCATTTCCGCGGTGGGCTGTGGGGCGGTTGGATAGGGACCTACTGGCGGAGGCGGCCATCGTGAACACGTGGCTGTCCTCACCACCCCCAGCGGACGGAGTGGACGTTGAGGCTGTCCGCATCCGCAGTGCGTTAACGCAGGTCTGCGATGCGGCCATGCCCAGGGTGCGGCGTTTACCTCCGAGGCAGGGGGTCTACTGGTGGTCCCCAAGACTGGCGGACCTTCGTGCGGCGTGCATTAGTGCCCGAAGGTCCTACACCCGCAGTCGGCGGCGTCGCCGCGATGTTGAGCGGGAGGGCCAGCTGTACGAGGCGTACCGCGGTGCGCGTACCGCCTTTCGGCTGGCCATCCGGTCCGCCAAGGACGCAAGTTGGCAGGAGATGCTGGACGGTCTCGACCGTGACCTCTGGGGTCGCCCGTATCGCGCGTCGCTGAATAAGCTTCGCGCGCAGGGCCCCCCCCTTACCGAGACCCTCCAGCCCGACCTCCTTCGTAGAGTGGTCGAGGAGCTATTCCCGCAGCAGTCGGAGCACACGCCCCCGGTCATGGCTTCGCCAGATCACGACCGGGAGGCCGTCGAGAGTGTTCCGCCCGTGACGGAGTCGGAAGTGGGGGCAGCCGTGGCGAAGATTCGATCCGCCACCACGGCCCCCGGCCCGGACGGAGTCCCAGTCCGGGTGTTGACGTTGCTCCTCGAGCATCTCGAACCTCGCCTCAGGCGACTGTTCAACGCCTGTCTGACGTCTGGACAGTTCCCTGAGTGCTGGAAGGAAGGGAGGTTGGTTCTCCTGCCAAAGCCGGGACGGCCCCCAGATTCGCCGTCGGCCTACAGGCCCATTGTGCTTCTGGATGATGTGGGTAAGCTGCTGGAGCGTGTCCTCGCTGCCCGCATCGTCCAGCACCTGGAGGAGGTGGGGCCCGATCTGTCGGACGCTCAATTTGGGTTTTGGAAGGGGCGTTCGACCATCAGGGCCCTGCTACGCCTGAGGCAGACGGCCGCGGAGGCTGTCGCCGGCAAAGGAGTGCTGTTGGCGGTGTCGTTGGACATCGCCAACGCCTTCAATAGTCTGCCATTCAGCTGCATCAGGGAGGCGCTCCGGTTCCATGGAGTGCCCCTGTACCTCAGGCGGCTGGTGGCAGACTATCTGGAGGGGCGCAGTGTTCTCTACGCGAGCCCCGCAGGGGACATTGTGCGGACGCCCATGTCGTGCGGCGTTCCGCAGGGGTCGGTTCTGGGGCCGACTCTGTGGGACATCGGGTACGACTGGGCGTTGAGAGGGAGTCTCCCCCCCGGGCTGAGCGTTATTTGCTATGCTGACGACACGCTCGTCACAGCCCGAGGCAGGACACTCGAAGAGGCGGCGAGCCTGGCCACTCTCGGCACCGAGGAGATGGTCAGGCGAATCGAGGCGCTGGGGCTCAGGGTGGCCCTAAACAAGACGGAGGCCCTACTATTCCATGGGCCCCGTGTGAGGCTGCCCATCGGCGCCTCGTTAGTCGTCAACTCCATCCAAATCAGTATCCAGGCCCATATGAGGTACTTGGGCCTGGTGCTCGACGGGCGATGGTGGTTCCGGGAGCATTTCCGTCAAATTGCTCCCCGGCTGGTCGGCGCGGCGTCCGCCCTTTCTCGGCTCATGCCGAACGTGGGCGGACCCAGTTTCGAGGGCCGACGGCTGTATGCGGGGGTGATCCGCTCAATGGCCATGTACGGCGCACCCGTGTGGGCGAGGGCTCTGAACGCCCAGCTCAGGGCGGTGCTGTGGAGGCCACAGCGAGCCATGGCGGTCAGAGCCATTCGCGGGTACCGCACGGTGTCTACCGAGGCGGCATGCCTATTGGCCGGGACACCCCCGTGGGACCTAGAGGCGGAGATGCTCTCCGACCTCTACCGGCGGGTTACCTCAATGCGCGAAGAGGGTGGCTCCCCATCGTTCAACGAGATAGCCACCTGGCGCGAGGACGCCCGCCGAGAAGTCATCGCCCGTTGGGCTACGCGGCTGGAGAGGCCTAGACACGGTGTTTTTACCGTTGAGGCCCTCCGGCCCGTACTGATGGAGTGGATGGAGCGGCGGCACGGAGTCCTCTCTTTCCGGTTGGTGCAGGTCTTGTCAGGGCATGGTTGCTTCGGCAAGTACCTGCACACGGTCGTGCGGAGGGAGTGGACTCCGTCCTGCCACCATTGCAGTAGCGACGAGGACACGGCGCAACATACGCTCGAGGTATGTTCGGGCTGGGACGGGCAGCGCCGTGACCTCGTCGCTGTCATCGGTGCCGACCTGACGCTGCCTACTGTTGCGCGAGCGATGGTCGACAGCGTCAGGAATTGGGACGCGGTCGCCGCCTTCTGCGAGGCTGTCATCTCGCAGAAGGAGGCGGCGGAACGGGCCCGGGAGGATGCCCGTGACCCGGGCCGCCGCCCGCGACCGGGGCGGCGCAGGCGCGAGTACCTGCGCCTGATGCCGCCCTAACCGAGGCTTCGGGTGATCGGACCGGGGAATTGTCCGGTCACCCGACGTGAGGCCACCGCGTGAGGACGACGCCTCGACGGCGAAAGCTGTCGGGGCGTCGACAAGAGAGGAGCCCAAGAGGGCATACCGCCGAGCGGGCCACCGAAGACAAAGATCGGGTACCGGTGGCTCGCTCGCACGGCGAAGAAGAGGTGCTTGCAGGGTGGGTCAATGGGGTTGTGCGCCGCCTCTTCCGTCACCCCGGACCGATTTGGCGGGGTGCGACGTCCATAACCCACCGCAAAAAAAAAAAAAAAAAAAAAAAGGTTGTTATAAGACTCTTACTCGTCTTTTACGACATGCACGAGCAAAGTAAGAGTTAGTAGTATTCGAAGCCTACCACTACCACACAGCTGCAAAACTATAGATTATTACAGTAATAATATGTAAATAATGTGCAATCAACCTTCGTGTATGTTTGTGTTAATCAAGAGTAACGTGTAGTGATACCTATGCAGTGTTGATCAATTGTATGGTATTGCATTTTAAATTGTAATGCTTTTCAGCCTGCCATAGTCATGGAGGGACGGCTGGGAGTGCTATGTGATAGCGGCTACGAATACTACCAACCCTTGCTCGTGAATGTCGTAAAAGACGACTAAGAGCCTTATAACGACCTGAGCCAACTCCAATCTGATGCCGTTTGGTCAATAATTACATTCCCAAGGAGGGTTGATGTCTGGCAGGCGGCGGGTCATAAAACTATTGCCAATAACTTTTACAATATGTACTATGAAAGAAGAGTACATATTGTATCGACCCCTAGTAATTGGGATAAGAGTAGGAGAATGATAATGGTGAGTCATGGCCCTCCATGACTCAACATCATTGAAAGCATTCTCTGATAAAATATATGAAAATAGTTTCATTAGATAGATATATATATATATATATATATATATATATAATAGTGGTTTAAATATCAAAAATCGTTTTGTTTTATTTCTCATTAAGCGTTAAGATTTTTTTAAAAACTGTATAACCACAAACGTTATTAAACGTGTCATAATATTTTTACAAGCACTAAAGAGACTGAAAGAAGCCGGCTCAACGACTAGTGCTCACATACGTGATAATTAATTAAAGCTTCACAATGGTCACAATATCGTCATATACTAAGTTCTCAAAGTATGGGAAAGCCAATTAGGTGAGTTTTGGTGAGAGTGGGCTTCATCCATCACCGCGCCACGCCCTTTACGTTACGTTTCGTTGAACTTAACCACGAACTGAGTGTGTTCAAGCTAATACTGTTATATTACACATTCATTTTATTATAATAATCATGATGTATAGAAACATCATATAGGAAAAAACAGATGAAAAAAAAAAAGTGTGTGTGTCAGCTCCGACGCACGACTGGATTTTCTCCTTAAGTACGATTATCAAAACAGGCGCAAAAAAAGCTTATTTGACTAAAAATAATATATATATATATATATATATATATATATATATATATATTTACATTTATTAAAACTGTTCAGTGAAGTATTATCTCACGTCAGAAAGTGAAAGGTGCGCAGAACAGAACTCATACCGGGCGCCTTATATTGCAAATCGATTCTTAAGGAATAAACTCCAAAAAGTTTCGACTTTTTCTTGAATACAAAATTCGAAATCGGTACTTCTACTATGGTCGTTCGCGTACAATGCAATACAGAGACTGTATTGCATTGTACAACAACCAGACAGACCAACAAACACCTGCCTAAATTTAATATAAATACAAATTAGAAAAGGTAGTCCTAATCACTTATGCATAGCACGATCTACATAAAAAGATAAAACTACGACAACAACAAACAACTAATTAAAAGTTTATCACTCACGTTGGTCGAAAATCAATTAACAAACATTATATTATCGATGTTAGATCTTGTCCTTTATAAACTGTCATATTTTTGAGTACATTAAATATTGTTGCGAGAAATTTTGATGTCTCGTGATTCTGGTTGTAAGTGACATTTGCCTTGATGACACCTGCATTGCAGAAGGAGCCATGAGGTGCCGGCTGACGCGAGACGACATGTGCGACTAATTTGTATCCAGCGATGCACTCATTACAGTCTCCCCAACAATACTCGACGCCCGAGGTGTCGTCAACACTAGCAATTTTGCTCGTAATTCTATAAATTACAATACATACAAGCAAATTATGACAACACAACTAAGTCATACCAGTTGCAAGTACTGTAAGCACTTTAAGTTATTATTTTTCTTCTTTTTTAGTCTATTAAGATTCCACTATTGAGGTCAGCCTTTTTTTGTAATAGTGTAAATATTGATCTATTATGATTACCACTTAATTTCCCTTAATTAAAAATTAAAATACCTTAATTAAAAGTTAATTTCCATTCCATTACGGAGGAGGCCCGAGCCCAACAGTGGGACATATATGGGCTGTGATGATGATGATGATGATTACCACACTACAATCGCGGATTGACATAAGATTTGGAGTGGAATTTACTTTCTTTTAAAGTGTCTCTACTTAATCAGATAGCACTTCCATCTCCTCACACTTTCTTCCTTCGATTTCCACACTATATGTATATGTTTACTTAGTAAAAAACTAATATCATCTGTATATTTTAAATAGAGATGTGCCGTCTATAGCTTTTGGGCAACTAGTCGGTTGCAAGGAGACCGACTAGTCGGCTGACTAATTGGCCAAGGAAATATAATTATGTATATAATAAATCGTATTTTTTTGTTTTAATAAAAAGAATTAATTTTTAAATATTTATTGTATATATATTTTTATTTAAAAACATTATATTGCTTTGTTTGATAATAATTAAGATGCTAATTTTGATAAATATCAGCATGTTTTCTTTGCAAGCAAGTAGGTAATTTCAAAAATGTATCGTTACTTTGTTTATATTACAAAATATACTATATATATAAGACTGATTATAAAACAACAATATTAATTAACAAAGTTTTTATTAAATATAATTATTCATTAAATTATAAATTTTATTGAGAAATACATACAAAGTAAGAAGCTGGATAGTCGGTGCTCTTTGTCAAATAATCGGCGACTAGTCGTAGACTACGATAGTGGCCGGATAGTCGACTTAACCGACTAGTTCATCTTCTCGAGCCTCCTCCATAATTGGAGGGAAATTGACCTACTATAGCACGCTGGTCAGGCGTGTTGGTATAGGGTTTTGATTCGAGTTTACCTTCTCTTGCATAGATGTTATATGCCTTTTATATCCCTTAGTCGTGTCGTACGATCACCCAC
Source organism: Lymantria monacha (assembly GCA_905163515.2). Taxonomy (NCBI): domain Eukaryota; kingdom Metazoa; phylum Arthropoda; class Insecta; order Lepidoptera; family Erebidae; genus Lymantria; species Lymantria monacha. The sequence continues at coordinate 12,709,304 of LR991084.1, read as the reverse complement.
GGGTAAGGTAAGGTAGGTAAGGTGGTGAACTTACTCCGTCACCACACGGAAAGACCAGTTGACACATCATTAATTTTTAATAAAGAACGAATTTTTTAATATGCTTTTTTCATAACCCTGTCTTCATTTAGATATTTGTCAATAAATACTATTAAAATTAGTTTGATTAAATGAAATATTGTTATCTAATAATAAATAATTAGGTAACCTAATTATATATTAGTACCTACCTAATAATAGTCTCTAAATAAAAATTAGAATGATGAACTATAAAATGTTTAGAGAATAATGAACTGAAGATCAACGAATCAATTGTTGAACTTTCACTAGATGAGTTCTTTCAATTTAATTCGCTTTGAAACCTAAGTGTTTATTGATTTCTTAATTGTTTAACAGGACATTGGAAATTCAGGAATACAATGACAGTTAACTATCGTTCACGTTACGCTAAATTTCAATGAACCAATATCTAGTAACTAAAAGTTTAACACCAAACTTCAGACGCCGGCCATTAATCGTCTTTCATGACAGCGATAGTAAATAAAGGGTAGCTGACAAATTATATTCTTATTCCATCACCATACAGCAATATATATAACAAACAAATTATAAGTCTTATCGTTTCAATTATAATGAACCTAATTTAATTTCATATTCATTAACATCAATCATTATGATTACATATAAATTAATATAACCAAAATATAAACATATATAAAATTGAAACTAACGTATTGTAGAAATTTTTTTTTTTTTAAATTAAGTGGCAAAGGTGGTGGTCGATATGTAATTAAATGTTGATGGATAATTTATAAATGTCGGTTTGCGGAGCACGCTATGTCAAGCACTCAAGCTATATAACTAACAGTCATTAGGTATTTTCTAGAGCAGAACTTACTGACTATATTTCATAGATAAGGTTTGAATATTAGATTGAAGTAATCCTAATGACTTATATATATTTATATGAGTAGTTTATGCATTGATTATAGGTAACGTTGGCACTCGTTAACCGCCAACGGCAGATTGAATCATAAATCAGTCGTTTAAAGTCAACACTTTATAGCTCATTCATACTCAGCTGTTTTATCACCTTGTTCTTAGCGCTGCTGTCTTAACCTACATTTAAACTTGCTGTACTTTTTTTTTAGCTGTGTAAGATTTTAATTTAAAACGTTATATCAATCAGTGTTACAGCAGTAACAAGTTTTTTATTAAGTTATTATTTTTGTAAAATTAAATTTCTCTGTACCGCTGTTGTTTATTCAGAATGGTCTAAATAAACTTCTGTTTTTGATGTTACAAGGGTTTTTTGAATTACTTCTGGCTAGAGTTGTTCCGTCCCAATTTTAATGTTATTATAAGCTGAAAGTTTGGATACCTTGTATTTTGCTATTTAATCACATCAGAACGTCTAAACGGATATGAATAAAATTTGACAAAGAGATAGTCTGGTAGGTATATCAGTTTTTATCTTGAAAAAAACATACAGGCACCATAAGATAGATTTGATCGAAATTTACATTAAGGCAAGTGAAGCCACGGGTCCAAGGTAATTTATAATAAATTGTTATTATTTTGTAGACAATTAATATCAATCAGTCAATTAAATCATAGGTATTACAACTTGTTAATTGAAATGTCGCCAAATTCTACCTATACCTATATAAACAAAAGAGAAATCTGCAAAAGAGCCAAAATTTAACTTTGCTTAAATGTAATCTACTTCTATAGATTTAACCAATTGATATTTAATAAACGTAAAAATGTAGATATTTTATACTTATAATGTAGTACCAAATAGTATCTAACTACATTACACAAATTATTGACTTGTATTTGAAAAGAATCTAGAGATCGAGTTGCTTCTTCAATGTTTTGCAATGTTTTAACTATATTTATATACCTACTAGCAGATCGGGCCACGTGTTGCTGTGGCTTAGGTTAGCCTCAGTAACACTTTCTGTTTATTCTAACAAATTTTAGCTTATATAAAGCGTTTGTAAATTTACCATAGCGCCATCTATTAAATACTTACTGAATCCAGTCAACAGATTCCGCCATATTTTAAAATCTTTTTGATATAACATATGATTTTGACTGTCAAATATTAAACAAATAATATGCAATAAAATAATATTACTATAAATTGAGATTTAAGCTATCCTATCTTTTAAGTTGGATCAAACTACACATGCTGTGCAAATTTGGTTAAAATCGGTTAAGTACTTTATGAGTCCATTGCGGACAAACAACGTGACACGTAATTTATATATATTAAGATATATATTTACCATCCACAAATAAGTTGGCATGGATAAAGTTAAATGGCTAGAGTCGTTTATAGTGTTTCCAATAAGGATTCATCAATAATTTAATTTACTAACCTGTCCACTTTTGTCCATCTCATTGTTGGTGAGCTTGACCTTCTCGAAAGAGACGACCTGCTTGCGCAGCTGGTCACCGGAGAAGGGCGAGTCGGGATGCGGATAGAGGCGCGCGGGTGCGGGTGGGTCGGCTTTCCCCGCTACCAACCATGAGCTGCGGTGGTAAGCGTAGCGGTAGCGTTTGCCATCCACCGGTACCACGTCCAACAAAACTGCGTAGCGCACCTCCGCACGACAACCCGCAAACGATACCCGCACCGTCGGAAACATTCGTCTAGACAACAAAAATAACTTTAATTGTAATTAAATGCCATCATTTAAAATGTTACGTAATTGGTGTAATAAAATTTAAAATTTTTATGATGAAATTTGAGTAATATTGCGACAAATTATAACTTTAAAACCAACTTTCGACTATAAATTTTGTGTGGTTCACTGACGAAACGAACCTCACCGCGCTAATGACCTCATAACTACCGGCCGAAAACTAAATTAGACATTAAGAATACAAAAAGCTTATAATCCCCGAAAGTGTTTTACGATACCAAAAACACAAAACATATGCTTGCAATAAAAAAAAAGATGATTAATGCATCTTAACAAAAACCACTAGAGATCCGGCCACGGACGGTGAATTGTATAATTACAGGGTGAAACGCGAACTAGGAAATCAAACAAATATGATGTATTCGATTTTAATGCACCCCTAAATGGGCCGAAGCGCTTCCTGCCGGTCGAGATCCGATAACATCTCGACATCGTTTATGTAGGCTTTCTTATTATATTTTTTTTTATAAACTTTAAACGGCACTTTTGTATTTTCTATGTTTAACAAGTAGTCAAGGGCCTGTCAGATTATATAAACGTCAGATAAGAATTTGTATGTCACCTGTAAACAAGTTACCTACTTTGCAGCGCATTTATATCTTTATTATTAGATAGGCTTTAAATAATTAATATAAATTCATTCAATTCATCATCATTCATCACAGCCCATGTATGTCCCACTATTGAGATCGGGCCTCCTCCGCGATGGGAGGGCAATTAACCTACTACGTTTTGGTATAGGGTTTTATTTCGAGTTTTCCGTCTCTTGCATAGATGTTATATGCGTTTTATATCCCTTAATCGTCTCTTACGATCACCCACAGGTAAGATGTGGTGGGTGTGGGGTGGGGTGGTGAATTGTATTCTTACTCCGTCACCACACGGATATAATTCATTCAATACTAATAACTAAATCCCAGGAATGACGGAATGAATCAACAAAATATATACATCATATATACATATATAGGTCACGCCTGTTTTCCAAAACGGTAGACAGAGACTACGAATCGCCACAAATCACGATCCTGACATGCCTCCATCGCTTCATTCATACTCATCACAGTCTTCATGCTTGCTCTACGGTTACGCGTACTCTTAATCTAACCTTTCGCCAACGGATCTCTAATTTGAATCAGAAAAGTGTGATGTGACGACGACTTTTAATTGTCCCACTCGCAATTGCTTTATATACCTACTTGCTTCGTTAAACTTTCTTCACTCATTCTTTCAACAAAATACGTAAACCTTGAACCAATTATTAGAAATCTGTTAAATTAAACGCTAAGAATATTATAGCTGTAGTTAAGGCCAACTGGGTGGGTTTGGGGATTGTAATGGTAGGCAGTGGCCTTGGTTATAGCAAAGGTCCATGGGCGGCAGTGACACTTACCATCAGGTGTGCTGCCTGTTTGTTTGCCACCATGAGAAAAAAAAAAGTTGACAACATTCTCAAATGTATCGATAAGGCGCATAAGGTATTGAATTTTGTAACAGGTCATAAATAAGTAAGATGAAGGTGTGTTTTGTATGTTATACTATCAGAGGAAAGTGATCTCTGTGTTTGACAATGAGTGTATGCAAGGGCAACGACATAGCGACGACAGGGCGACATCGGAGCCACCCAACGTGCGACGGCGACGGTAATAAGGAGCATCCATCATGGATAACAATCGACCTTGGCTAACAATTGCTTCAACTGTACATACTCACAATAGCAATTGTATTGATTTATTTTATGGATTCAAAACGAACTGTTAGTTATTTTTAGTGATTTTAATCATATTTGATTAATTCAAAAATTTCTTAATTAACTCGTTGCTTGAGCAATACATAGATAGGTACTTCAAATCTTACAGATACCCCCAACGATGAATTTGCCTAAAATTTATTGTTGGGCTATGTAAGACTTAAGAGATTCTACTAGTCCTTTTCTTCCTACTAGTCCTCCCGTGACCATGATCACAGTAAAGTGTTCGAAACGTCGGGAAATTAAAAATCAAATACAAACGCGATATAATCCGTAAAAGTAGTTTTATTTCAAATGTGTAATACTCGCATTAACATTAGAAGTCATTAGATTCCTAATAATAAACTCGAAGTTCGAAACTGCACCTTTCTTCCGAGAGGTAGATACCTAAGAAGTAATAGACTTATCACTGGTTAACCATAAGAACTAAAATTACAAGGCAAAATCTCATCACACATTGTGTAAATATTCTATATAAATAACAATAAGGTTCTGAAACTGATTTTTATTTCACATAGTTGCATGGAGATGCAGTTTATCGAGAAATGACCGAAGGTAAATTCAATTAAGAGTAAAAAATCTTATTGTTCTTAATATCGTGACATCGTACATACGTCAATTTCAATCCCCATATAAAAAGAGGTAGGTGATAATGAACTCTCGTATTTACTATATCTATTTAATAAAGCAAAATTAGATATTTTATCTTAAGTACTGCTTGCGACAACTATGTTGCCATGATAATATAATTAGAATATAATTCATAATACAAAATATTAATAATTAAAAACACAGAGTTTGTTATCTAAGAATCTTCCAGTACTTTAACTCTATAGTTACTGGTTGTTAAACGTATTAATTAATCAAGAGCCTTCGCTGGATAATTACGACAGCTTTACAATGTTTGCAACCGTGTTGGAATAATAATTAAAACTATTACAAAAAATTCAATAACACTTGTTGTTACGTCTTCATATTCACAACGATTAAAAGTAACTATTATAAGGTATTAACAGAAGCTGAAATACTTACATACGTTACTAACGACGTATTTTGCTGCCTACTTAATATAGTTAGCATAGGCGACCGCAAAACATCGCTTGGTCGCATTTACATAATTCATTAATACACGTCAGATTGCGATGCCTTCGGATAAGCATAACAAAATACCCAACTGAATGTATGTGCTTATATAAATGCGAAAAGTTAAACAATTGTTAAATGTGTAATAACAGAAATGCAGTTATAACATCGTATTTTAAATGTATAAAACACACAATATTTATCAATGTTTTAATCTAACATTCTACGAGTTAATATTTTGACAAAATTAAAAAGACAATTAGAATATGTTTGGCAATGGAATTAAAATAATAGAGACTAACTGAAAATACAAGATGTTCATTCTTATCCCGTGAATATCGTTCCCGGAGTTCAGTAACAGACACTCGTATGTAATAATAGGTATATGAAGTAAAAAGATTAAAAGGTATATATAAAAAGTAAAAAGATTAAAAGGTAGGTATGTATATATATATAAGGTATAGGTATATAACCTTTGTAGTTTTATTTTGGATCTTAGCTTAAAATGGCTGTTACATTCTTCCATGGACTAGTTAATTATAAAAATAATCGTCATTAAATAACATTAGGCATTTTTTTATTTTAGAATTATATGAGATCATTCAAAATTTAATACACATTAGAGGCGAATGGAGAAAATGCTTAACTGAATATTTAATTACATTAAAAATGTTATCCCATTCATTCAGTCGATTAATTATTATAATCGCCATGCTTAGCAAGTAGGTTAGCAATCAAATTGGTGCTATGATTTTCTTAGAGAAGAGCTGCTACCTAAGCCAGGCAAGGGTTGCTACACTACACTAGTACTAACTTAAATGTTTTTTACGACGCTCACAAAAAAAAATTACGCACTTCAAATTACTGTAATTTAGCATTTAATATGCTTGATTATTTATAAAAACCCGATTACGAGCGAAAAATGATGATCCCACTTGTGACAATAATGTTTCGCTCTTAATCGGGTTTTTATAAAATTACGTACTTTCATATGAAGTCAATGGGAGTCCTGACTTTAAATTTATTGAATTCCCGTTACGATCCATAGACAATATTATTAATTATTCTATATTTTGTAAGTACCTAATAGCAAAAGAAAAACATAATCTCGTAATATTTCGCATTAGGCAATAAAGTCCTGCATTATTAATATCCCCGTCATGTATGTAGGTAAGTAACAGATAAAAATCACATACAAATTTAATATATTTATCTATATGCATATCGCATATATAATTATAACTAAAATAAACCCTTCTTTTTATTATAATTACAATTTAAAGTGAAAACTTGTTTTGGCACGATGGCTAATTTTGATGGGGAAATAGTTAAACAGTGTATAATAGGTAAACGGTGTGGTATTAGGTATCAAATTATAGGGCTAAATGAGTACATTTGAAATATGTGTTATTTTTTTTTAAACACAACCTTGGTCAAGGAAATAATTCTTGTATTGCGGGCAACTTTACAAACATACAATTAACACAGACAAATTACACCCAGACTCAGAGCAACACTTTTTGGATCGCACAAAGTATTGTCCTACGTGGGAACCGAACACAGGGCACTAGCACAGACGGTCGTTATCTTAACCACTACGCCATCTGTGCATTCAGTTATATTACTATTTGATATATATCTGTATATGTATTATTGTATTATTCGGTATTTACTCGCTACCTTATTGACATTTATCTCGATAATTACGTACCTATATCGATATGAATCAAAATCTAAACAAAAATTGACAGATTGAGAGTTTAATAATATATTTTATACTATAACAATATATAATGAGAAGATATATATACCGGGGGAGACCGAGACTAACCTACCGAGACCAGATTGATCACGTACTGAAGGAAGGTGGAGTCAAGAGTCTCCGAAATCGACGAGCGTGTATGAAGAGAATTATGAATTTTGAGGATGCGAGTGAAGTATGCAAGGATAGAGTTCTCTGGCACTCTGTTCCCTCTGCCTACCCTGCAAGGGATATGGCGTGATGATATGTATCTATGTATGTATAATACAGAGCAACAAGGCAATAAGTGATCCTTATAGTAAAATGGTGTACGATCATAATCTACTCTCTGGACCTTGCTACGTATATTTATTTTATTGATAAGTCAGAGAAAAATAGTTTCTCGTTTCTTAGGTTTCAAATCACGATTTAGTCACAGTTCAGTTTTATATTTCAAATTTATTTATCAATACTTGAATTTTTGGAATATCATCCTATGCGGTAAGAAACCACATCTTTATGACAAAATTTCAGTATTCATAAAAGAATAAGATAAGTATAATAAATTGTTTGAGTGTCACAATTACGGCCTACCACATCCGGCACGAGGCGTGAATATGTCCTCCTTTAGAATTATATAGGGGAGTCCCTATATTAAAGTTATAACATACGAAGTTCTTTCTTTATTATAAAATTAGCTCCAATTACTATTATAATATTTACACAAAAAAAAAACGTTCGTCTGTTAAAATTGTACATTTACATAATATGTGTTTTACTTGATTATATAGGTAGGTACCTATTAATAATTCTGAGTTTAAATTTGAGAATTAGTTTAAAATTGGTATAAAAACAGCATATTTTACAGTACTTTTTTTTTTTTTGTTTTAGTTGTATGTTTGTAAAGTCTCCCAACGTCAGCCAACGTAAAACTGACAACGACGCCTCGTCCTCAGGACTTGAGGCGTCCGCCGAGGGCCCGGCTCAGACCAAGGAGGCCCCAAAGACGAAGAGGCGTGGGAGGCCCCCGAATAGGGGGAAGTCTTCCGGCGCCAAAAAGCAACAGGCGGAGCGGGAGCAGCGGCGGGCTCTCAGGGAGGCTACCACCGCTGGACCCCAAGATGATGGCGGCGGATCTACTGCAGGGCCGTCAATGGACGAGGGCGACAGTAGTGTCGCAGAGCCGTCCAAGGAAGAGGGCAGTGGATCTGCCGAAAAAATGGACGAGGGCGATTCCGCAGAGCCGTCCAAGAAAGTCAGCGGGTCGGTTGAGGAAACCGCCCCCGCCAGGTCATCACCGCATCTTGCAGCGGCGGTCCTGACTGTCAGGGTGGAGGCCCTCCCCTCGAAAATGCGGAAGCGCCCCCTGAGCAAGGAGGGCAGCTCGGGCGCCGATTCCGAGGGGAGCGTGGTGATCATGCCTCCCCCTAAAGTGCCGGCGTCTCGCAGAGGGCGAGGAGCCGCGACGACGGGCAGGACGACCCACTCCCCGGCCGGCGGAATGCATGGAGGGGCGGAGGCTGGTAGGCGGGCCGACAACGAGGCGGCTGCCGCGAGGGTGCTGGGGGTGTTGTCCGGCATCCCTCCCACCGAAGTGGCGGCTGCTGGTGCCCGCACGAGTGCCCCAGCCACGAACATGGAGGCCCTGCAGGCTGAAAACGCCCGCCTTGGTGGCGAGGTGTCGGGCCTGCGGGCCCAGAATCGCCGTTTGGAGTCAGAGTTGGCCGCGGTACGGAGGACCAACCGCCTCCTCACCAAGGACGTGGCCGACCTAAAGGCCCAAATGACGCGGCTCGTGCCGCCTGCGCCACCTGCGCCGCCGGTCAATGCTGGCCGCCGAGGAACCGTCGCCGTCGTCGCCGTCCCGAAGCCGCCCCGAGGTGCTGGCCGTCCATCGGTTGCCGCCGCGCCGAAGACGCCGTCGACCAGCACCAGCCCGCCAAATGTCACCGTCGTGGAGCAGGCCCCGGCAGAGGTCCAGCCGGTAACACCGATCCCACTGCCTGCGGTGGGGGGCGTGTCGGACGAGGCCTTGCGCGCCATTATAGACACCATAGGGAATATGGTCAATGCGCGCTTGGCCGTTCTGGAGGCAAGGCTGCCTCCGGAACCACGAGTTCGGCCGCCTCTCGCCGGGGACAAGCGGCCGTATGCGGCACCAACCCCCGCCCCGCTACCCTGTCAGGGTGGCCGCGTGGGGGGGAGCTACGCCGCAGCCGCGGCTGGACCCAAGCCCAAGGGGCCCGCTCCAAAGAGGAAGACGGCACCGGCTCCTGCCGCAACGAAGTCGTCGCCCGCACCAACACCGCCGGCGACGACTAGCGCGGCCGTGACTACGCCCTCAGCGCCCGGCACGCCCGAACAGGGTTGGCAGGTGGCCGAGCGCGGCAGAAAGAGTCGCGGCCAGAGGAGGAGAGCGGCGGCCAAGCGCGCCGCTGAGGTCGTCGCCCCCCAGGCAGGAGCCGCAGGAGGCGGCACGAAGAAGAAGAGGCCGCGCAAGGGGCTCCGGCCGCCGAAGACAGCCGCAGTGGTGATCACTGTGCTGCCTGAGGCGGCAGAAAGGGGCCTCAGCTATGAGGCCGTTCTGAAGAAAGCCCGGCGGGAGCTCGACGTCTCCGACATAGGAGGCGTCGAAGCCAGGACCCGCAAGGCCCGGACGGGGGCTCGGATCTTAGAGTTCCCTGGGGCCGAGGGCACCAGGACGGCCGATAGCGTGGCGTCGAAGCTGCGAGGTCTGTTCGCCGAGGAGGGTGGCGTCAAAATCGCCAGACCCGTAAAGTGCGCCGAAATGCGCATCGCGGGTTTGGACGACTCCGTGACGGTGGAAGACATCCGGGAGGCCATTGCCTCGAAAACCGGGTGTCCCATGGACACCGTCCGGGTTGGCGCCATCCGGCCCGGTCCGGGCGGCGTAGGTGCTGCCTGGGTGCAGTGCCCAGTGGAGTCGGTCAGGCAACTGGCCGACTCAGGCAGGCTCCTCGTGGGCTGGAGCTCAGCGCGAGTCACCGTGCTGGAGCACCGGCCTGCGAGGTGTTTCAAGTGCATGGCGGTCGGGCACACCCGGCCAACATGCACTAATTGCTTTGACTGCGGCGGACTCTGTTTCCGCTGCGGTCAGACTGGGCATATGGCGGCATCTTGCGCCGCCCCGCCCCACTGCCCCGCGTGTGCGGCGGGCAATAAGCCCGCCAAGCACCGCATGGGCTCTGGGGCATGCAGACCTCCGGCTTCGGCTCCAAAGGGGCGGAGCGGCCCTCCGACTCCGGCCGCTCCCGCTCCTAGCGCGGCCCGATCGCCCACCGCAAGCCAGGAGGTGATGATGGACACAGCCCATTAATGGCTGCTCAGTCCACTCACCTCCTGCAGGCCAACACCAACCACTCCGCCGGTGCGCAGGATCTCCTCCTGCAATCCATGGCGGAGTGGTCGATCGGTGCAGCCGTAGTCGCGGAACCGTACGTCGTGCCTGATCGCCCCAATTGGGTGGTCAGCCGGAACGGAACCGCGGCAATCGTCACCTCCACGCAGCGGCACTTCCCGTCCTTATCCCTCTTGGATAGGGGCGAGGAATTTGTCGCGGCGGATTGGGGAGGGGTCACGCTCTACAGTGTATACCTCTCCCCTAACAGGAGAATGGACGATTTCGGGGCCTCCCTCACCACCTTGGAGGCTTCGATACGGCGACTGGCACCGGGCCTCGTCCTGGTCCTGGGGGACTTCAACGCCAAATCCACGGCGTGGGGGTCCCCGATGACGGACGATCGCGGGCGGGCGATTGTGGAGTGGGCGGCGTCACTGGGCCTCTGTGTCCTAAACAGAGGCTCAGTGAACACGTGTGTGCGACAGCAGGGTGGGTCGATAGTGGACTTGTCGTTCGCTAGCCCCGCTGTCGCACCACGAGTGAGGAACTGGCGTGTCCTGGAGGAGGCGGAGACCCTGTCGGATCACCGATACATCCGGATGGAGGTCTCCCCTCTCCGGGACCCCAGCAGGGGTCACAGGGCGGACCGGGCTCCCGCATTTCCGCGGTGGGCTGTGGGGCGGCTGGATAGGGACCTACTGGCGGAGGCGGCCATCGTGAACACGTGGCTGTCCTTACCACCCCCAGCGAACGGAGTGGACGTTGAGGCTGTCCGCATCCGCAGTGCGCTAACGCAGGTCTGCGATGCGGCCATGCCCAGGGTGCGGCGTCTACCTCCGAGGCAGGGGGTCTACTGGTGGTCCCCAAGACTGGCGGACCTTCGTGCGGCGTGCATTAGTGCCCGAAGGTCCTACACCCGCAGTCGGCGGCGTCGCCGCGATGTTGAGCGGGAGGGCCAGCTTTACGAGGCGTACCGCAGTGCGCGTACCGCCTTTCGGCTGGCCATCCGGTCCGCTAAGGACGCAAGTTGGCAGGAGATGCTGGACGGTCTCGACCGTGACCCCTGGGGTCGCCCGTATCGCGCGTCGCTGAACAAGCTTCGCGCGCAGGGCCCCCCCCTCACCGAGACCCTCCAGCCCGACCTCCTTCGTAGAGTGGTCGAGGAGCTGTTCCCGCAGCAGTCGGAGCACACGCCCCCGGTCATGGCTTCGCCAGATCACGACCGGGAGGCCGTCGAGAGTGTTCCGCCCGTGACGGAGTCGGAAGTGGGGGCAGCCGTGGCGAAGATTCGTTCCGCCACCACGGCCCCCGGCCCGGACGGAGTCCCAGTCCGGGTGTTGACGTTGCTCCTCGAGCATCTCGAACCTCGCCTCAGGCGACTGTTCAACGCTTGTCTGACGTCTGGACAGTTCCCTGAGTGCTGGAAGGGAGGTTGGTTCTCCTGCCAAAGCCGGGACGGCCCCCGGATTCGCCGTCGGCCTACAGGCCCATTGTGCTTCTGGACGATGTGGGTAAGCTGCTGGAGCGTGTCCTCGCTGCCCGCATCGTCCGGCACCTGGAGGAGGTGGGGCCCGATCTGTCGGACGCTCAATTTGGGTTTCGGAGGGGGCGTTCGACCATCGGGGCCCTGCTACGCCTGAGGCAGACGGCCGCGGAGGTTGTCGCCGGCAAAGGAGTGCTGTTGGCGGTGTCGTTGGACATCGCCAACGCCTTCAATAGTCTGCCATTCAGCTGCATCAGGGAGGCGCTCCGGTTCCATGGAGTGCCCCTGTACCTCAGGCGGCTGGTGGCAGACTATTTGGAGGGGCGCAGTGTTCTCTACGCGAGCCCCGCAGGGGACATTGTGCGGACGCCCATGTCGTGCGGTGTTCCGCAGGGGTCGGTTCTGGGGCCGACTCTGTGGGACATCGGGTACGACTGGGCGTTGAGAGGGAGTCTCCCCCCCGGGCTGAGCGTTATTTGCTATGCTGACGACACGCTCGTCACAGCCCGGGGCAGGACATTCGAAGAGGCGGCGAGCCTGGCCACTCTCGGCACCGAGGAGATGGTCAGGCGAATCGAGGCGCTGGGGCTCAGGGTGGCCCTAAACAAGACGGAGGCCCTGCTATTCCATGGGCCCCGTGTTAGGCTGCCCATTGGCGCCTCGTTAGTCGTCAACTCCATCCACATCAGTATCCAGGCCCATATGAGGTACTTGGGTCTGGTGCTCGATGGGCGATGGTGGTTCCGGGAGCATTTTCGCCAAATTGCTCCCCGGCTGGTCGGCGCGGCGTCCGCCCTTTCTCGGCTCATGCCGAATGTGGGCGGACCCAGTTTCGAGGGCCGACGGCTGTATGCGGGGGTGATCCGCTCAATGGCCATGTACGGCGCACCCGTGTGGGCGAGGGCTCTGAACGCCCAGCTCAGGGCGGTGCTGTGGAGGCCACAGCGAGCCATGGCGGTCAGAGCCATTCGCGGGTACCGCACGGTGTCGACAGAGGCGGCGTGCCTATTGGCCGGGACACCTCCGTGGGACCTAGAGGCGGAGATGCTCTCCGACCTCTACCGGCGGGTTGCCTCAATGCGCGAAGAGGGTGGCTCCCCATCGTTTAACGAGATAGCCACCTGGCGCGAGGACGCCCGCCGAGAAGTCATCGCCCGTTGGGCTACGCGGCTGGAGAGGCCTAGACACGGTGTTTTTACCGTTGAGGCTCTCCGGCCCGTACTGATGGAGTGGATGGAGCGGCGGCACGGAGTCCTCTCTTTCCGGTTGGTGCAGGTCTTGTCGGGGCATGGTTGCTTCGGCAAGTACCTGCACACGGTCGTGCGGAGGGAGTTGACTCCGTCCTGCCACCATTGTAGTAGCGACGAGGACACGGCGCAACATACGCTCGAGGTATGTTCGGGCTGGGACGGGCAGCGCCGTGACCTCGTCGCTGTCATCGGTGCCGACCTGACGCTGCCGGCTGTTGCGCGAGCGATGGTCGACAGCGTCAGGAATTGGGACGCGGTCGCCGCCTTCTGCGAGGCTGTCATCTCGCAGAAGGAGGCGGCGGAACGGGCCCGGGAGGATTCCCGTGACCCGGGCCGCCGCTCGCGGCTGGGGCGGCGCAGGCGCGAGTACCTGCGCCTGATGCCGCCCTAACCGAGGCTTCGGGTGATCGGACCGGGGAATTGTCCGGTCACCCGACGTGAGGCCACCGCGTGAAGACGACGCCTCGACGGCGAAAGCTGTCGGGGCGTCAACGGGAGAGGAGCCCGAGAGGGCATACCGCCGAGCGGGCCACCGAAGACAAAGATCGGGTACCGGTGGCCCGCTCACACGGCGAAGAAGAGGTGCTTGCAGGGTGGGTCAATGGGGTTGCGCGCCGCCTCTTCCGTCACCCCGGGCCGATTTGGCGGGGTGCGACGTCCATAGCCCACCGCAAAAAAAAAAAAAAAAAAAAAAAAAAAAAAAAAGGGTGGTGTCGTTTAAAAGAAAAAAAAAACTTAGTATAGTATATAGTAGGAAATATCTTAAATGATTCCATCCATTGTCAAAGGTTTTAGTTGAGATGAAAAGTGTGACCTTTCATTATTACCCCTTAAGATACTTCTGCGACCTATTGAAGTAGAAAAAGATAACTAACTAGCGTCATGACTCTTATCACGGAATTTAGAGTCTGTACCTGGAAATGTGTCACTATACACTGCATGAGATCATTCTGTGACTACCTCACCGCTGAACCGCTATCACACTTTTTTATATAAAGCGCTGACCCTTGCTTTTTTATTAGCAATAACAATTTAACTATTTCTACATGGTGGCGAGACTTAAGTTACATCAGCCATAGTTTTCTCTAATAGTACCTATATTGTATACTTATTTTATTTTCATGGCATAACAATATTAAGAGCGATCGAATAAAAAAGATGATAAAAGATGAACAGTCAACTCAAGTCGATATGTAAAATGATAGTAATTCAAAATTTTTTGTTCGTATATAAAACTAGAGAATAATTTCCATGATTTGGAATCATCACCCTAATCCTGCCCTTATCTCAATTACTTGGAGGCGATGCAATATGTACTCTTCTTTGACCGTAGTTATATCAATAGCTTGACGGGGCGAGACGTATCCATAGACCACCGCAAAAAAAAGGTATATCAATAGCTTTATGATAGTCCGCCTGCCTGACGCCAGCCCTCTTTGGGAATGTAATTGTTGATCAGACAGCATGGTCGATATGAAGCTTTAAGTATTTTTTTTTTAATTCCATAATCAATGTAAAAGTTGATAGTCTTCGTGGCCGTACACTTTATATATATGGAGCACATATGTATATGTAAATTTATAAGCCTGATGAGAACATTCCATATAACTCATTTCCATCATTTCAAGGTTAAATATTTAAAAACCATATTAATAAAAATATATGTAACATATTCCATGATGAAATTCTATGATTTGTTTAGCTATAATATTACCAAAAAAAAATATGTGACGCCTTATGGTTATTGCCTATGTTAACAGATTCCACTTTCACTACTCGGGACCAGAGGTATTTAACATAATTCATAAATAATATTTTTGTAACAAAATATTATAAGTATTAAAATATACCTACAGAAAATTAATGTTTACACATAAACTATTAATATACTTATTTAAAATCAGAATATAGGTATATTTGAATAAATTTTCTTAACATTGAGAAACAAATAAGATACTATCTACATAGAAACGATTTCAAATCTATTAATTTATTATGGTCAACCTTATTCAATTGTCTTTAAAGCTGTTCGAAATACAAATTATTTTTTTTATTAGTTATTTTTTTATTTTTTTTAGAGTACACACTGTGCCTTTAGGAGCTAATACTTGTAGTACAGAGGACTTTACTAACATTTAATTAGCGAACACAATTACACCCAACGTAGCTGTGTGGTAGCGGCTTCGAACACTACCAACCCTTGCTTTGCTCGTGGGTGTCGTAAAATACGACTAAGAGCCTTATAATGACCTGGGCCAACTTCATCTGATGCCGTTTGGTCAACACTTACATTCCCAAGGAGAGTTGATGTCGAGCAGGCGGCCAGTTATAGAGCTACTGCCGGTAACTTCTACAATATGTACCATGAAAGAAGAGTACATATTCTATCGTCTTTTACGACATCCACAAGCTAAGTAAGGGTTGGTAGTATTCGTAGCCACTACCACACAGCAATCAACATCACATAATCGCTAAAATAATAAATAATTTATCGTTAAAATTATCATATTTCGATTTATTATAACGAACAGACAAATTTATGATAACTAATAATTAACATATTTAATAATTAGCAGTAGTACGTAATAGTATTTATAGTAATAAGTAGTAAGAATATAGAATATTCATTATTAGATACTGAATTAACATATTAAAAAATAAAGGTCACATCACGTTATTATTCAGCTGGTCACTTTTTTAATTCAAAGAAAGGCGAAACATTTTTAAATACAAAAGGTTAAGGTGTTTATTAGCTTGCCAAGCATATGGAACTGTGGGCCTTAACTAATTTATGCGTAGTTTAAGTGTTTAGACCCCATGATTTGTAAGATATTAGATAACGAAGTAAATTATATTTACAGTGTATAATATCATAGTAATTAGTAAAACCCATACTAATTTAATAAATATGAAATTTGGTCGTTAGTTTGCTCCGGTTTAAATGTCAATTTATAAATTGCCTCGATTTTCTGTATTTATAAGTAGGTACCGCTGTTCTCTCGGAATTTACCATAATGAAAAGGAAATTAACTTACCACGCGAGGACACATCGTATTTTAATCTAGTGAATAAACGGGAAAGTGTTTGTTCCTGTCGAATACGAGCCCAAAATTGTATCTAGTAATTTACTTATAATCTATAAAATTAGATTTAGTTTACTCTAAAGAAAAACCAAAACTATGTTTTCAAGATTAACCACGTTCATTAGGTACCTTTTATTCTGAATGATATAAAAATAAGAAGCACGAGATTACCTTGATATTGAACATGTGAAGCGTGAGGAGAAATGAAAGACATATAACGAAGAAGTCTAGGTATAAAAATTAATTAAATCCTAGAAGTCTCAAAAATAGATGGTTGAATTATGTGAATGAGGATATGTGGATGAAAGGGGTGAATTATGTGAATGAGGATATGCGGATGATAGGGCAGATATGACGGCTGACATTAGTATCTTCCGTAGGGATATCTTGTGATAACCTCATTTGACGTGGGCAAGCTAATGATCTGAATGATTTAAACTAATACTGTAAACTAAATGAAACATTGACAAAATGATTAGAACGATTTAATTTCATATGCTTAACAATCGCATTAATATTAAAATACATAATTACATTCAACCCAATACATTTCAAGTTCGTTGCACACTTGGTTTACGATAATAATATAAAAATTAACATCAGGTTTACGTATAAGCAAAACTTTCTCACAAGTTACCTGATCCAAGAACCATAATAATGGACCAATAAACATGTAACTACTTACGTACGTACTTACTACGTACTTCAATTTTAATATTAAAAAGCCTATTCAGATTGTACCATATTTGAATATTTGTTGGTAAGTAGTAAAACAAAATTGATACGCGTACATAATGCGTGGTTTTAAACTGAGGATACAATCATCATCTCATCATCATCATTTCAGCTAATATATGTCCCACTGTTGGGCTCGATTACGTTTTTGATGTCGATGATGTTGAGCGAGATTTCCATGTCTTGCATAGATGTTATATGCGTTTTATGTCCCTTAGTCGTGTCTTACGATCACCCACGGGCAAGATAGGGTGAATTGTAGATATTCTTACTCCGTCACTACACGGAATATAGAGGATACAATATATTATTCTTTATTTGTCCACTAGTATAACGCGTAACTATATTAAGTAACACCTAATTTAAGCAATCATCACTATTATAACTTAAAAATATCAATGAAATAAATAATAAAACTGATCAAACTGAACAACCAATAGATAATAAATAAATAACAATATCAATTTTGTGACTTTAAAATATACAATTCTGTTGAACTATCCCAAATAGATCTACTAGTATTTTTTTAAATAAAACTAATTTTACGGAGTATATCGGGTTTACATTTGATTTTTAAACAATCCTCACACTAAATACTGTAATGTGTACAAAACATCGAAAAATTAAAAATCAAATACAAACGCGATAGAATCCGTAAAAATAGTTTTATTTGAAATGAATACTCGCATAAATATCAAAAATCATTATTTACTAGTTGAACATTTCCATTTAGGCAGTATAAACAATTACTATTGCATAAAATTAGATAATAATGAACTATAGGACATCATTTATTAACGTCAGATTTAATCAATAGAACTATTAATAATACTTGAATACTAGTATTGAAGGTAACAAACATCAAATAGATTATATTATACAAACGACAAAGATATTGCATAGGTAATTTATATCTATCCAATATCTAATCATTTACAATAAGTCGTTAGATATGCATCTATGAATGTAATAGAAACGACTGGTTTCATGAAATGTCATCCACTCACAGCGACGCATTTGCACGCAACGAGGGCCGTTGTAATCTTATTTATTGTATGTGTTTATATGAAGTTTAAAATGATTTTCATAATATATAGTGATTATAATGTGGTCGTTTAGAAATTACATTAGACATTTTTTGAAGTGAAACTTCTTTATCGGCGTTGGAAAAAAATTTACCGTCACATTTTTCCGTTACGCGCCATCTTGTTTCGAAGGGAAACTTTTTTGCGCGCATGAGGGTAGATTTTTTACAGATGAAACCCACACGAGGAACGCGCCACGTCTGAGAGAGAGAGAGAGAGAGAGAGAGTGTAAACGCTATTTGTTGATGTATGTAAACGAGATTTAAAAAATAGTTTGCCAAAGTTTCACTTCTGATATTTGTACTTTGTACGCACGCATAATTTATTTTATTAAAAGTACACCTCCCTGTACTAAGGAAATAATTTTTGTATTGTGGGGGACTTTACAAAAGGTACATAAACGTATTCCGTGTGGTGACAGAGTAGGAATACTATTCACCACCCCATATCTTACCTGTGGGTGATCGTACGAGACGACTAAGGGATTTAAAACGCATATAACATCTACTCGACTAGAAATTTTTTCGTCTTACTTAGCAGGACCGGACCGGGCATGCCCGATCTGGACCAGATAAGGTATGTAACGCAGAAGATATATCTGGACCCGAACAGGAAAATCTTATCGGGTCCAGATCAGGCATTCCTGATCGGGTCCAGATCAGGCGTTCTTGATCGGGTCCGGATGAAATTTTACTGATCGGAACCAAATCAATCATCTGCGTTATATATCTTGCCTGATCCAAAACGAGTATGCCCAGTCCGGTCCTTTTAAAAAACATGAATATCTTAAAGAACATGTTTAATAGGTAAAAATATAAATTAATATATGACGTAGGCACCGAATACAGTGCTATATTATTATCATAGAGAGTCCCAGTGAGCCGTTCCGATTATGGCGCAACCACCAGATGCTAACGACTGCAACTGTCGCCTGATTTTCTCAATCATGACCTAATCGATCTGTTTTAATCTGATTCGATAACGACTAATTTAATATTAGGCCATGTCATTACGCTTCGGCGAATCTTAACACCGCGATTCAAATAATGACGTCATTTTTACTAACGCCATCTATTTATTATGACCTAAAACATTAAATGTTAGAATGGTTGTTACAATATAATATTTCTATCTATCCATGTTTTCAAATGTTAGGTACATTTTTATTTATATACAGGGTGTCCCAAAATTCAACGATAAGCCGGCACCAGCAGGTGCACCTATATATGACTACTCGAGAACAAAAAAGAAAAAAATTCTACCTTGATTTTTTTTTTCATTACGACAAAAAAACCGATTTCTTTAAAAATCGTCATCTTTTATTATATTATTAAGTACCATTGCTACAATTTTACAAGTAATTCTGTGATTTTTTTTGTATTGGCAAGGTAAGTAGCACTACTATCGATCACAACCATTAAAAATTCCAGAATATCTATAGTTTTTACACAAAAATCAACGAAAACTATGTTTTTTTCATAAATTATGTAAGATTTTGACTTTCAGCTCACTTTCACTCATCACAGTGAAAAAAAAAAGTATGGACACTACTGTGGCAAATAGTATTAAAAATTGGCGCAACTAACTACAATTCTAAAATGGTATAACATTCTAGGCAAACTAGCCACAAAAATATACTTAGGTGTACTATTTCAAAATAACAACCATATTTCGAAAATTGTTAGTGTTGATAGTAATCACTTCTACTATGTAGCCAAAATGTTTTTATTGCAAGTTCTCAGAATTTGAATGAGACATGTGCGTGGTCCATAAGATAACATAAGTTAGACAGAGATAGAGAGATTATACGTTAGAGGGAGATAGATAGATGTTAATTGTATAGTAACATTAATGCAGGTAGAGAAGTAATTAATGTCCTCAGCAGCACAGCAAGTCAGTACGCTCTACTTCTTTGTTTACTGCACACCGTTCTGTTTTAATTAAAGTGGCTCTGGTACTAACGACTTTGGATTGAATTAAGTGACCTGGAAATTGACCTGACTTGGCATTATTTTAGACTGTGATTTTGTGTTTTTTTAAAGAAGTTTTGCCTTATTTTCAAGTGTTTGGCATTCATTATGGCGCTACCATATACAGCGTTAGAATACGCTAATATGCACCTAATTTATGGAGAATGCCGATGCAATGCCAACGCTGCTAGCAGATTATATCGAGCAAGGTACCCTACTCTTCAAAGGTATCCGGATTATCGCGTATTTATTAACGTGCATCAAGCATTTTCGTAGGGTCGTATACCATCTGACAGGAGAAACGCTGGAAGACCTAGATCGGAACACGATGAAGAAGTTCTCAATGAAATAGAAAGCGATACAACTACCTCTGTACGTGCCATACAAGCAGCAACGGGAATTCCAAAAAGTACTGCACATAGAATTTTAAAACGTCACCAGCTTCATCCATATCATTACAGGCGCGTGCAGGCGTTATTACCGCGGGGCTATCCACTGCAGGTCGCATTTTGCCGTGTAATGCTGCAAAAACACAGGGAAGATCCCCAATTCTTAGACAAAGTTTTATGGTCGGATGAAACAACCTGCAAGAAAGATGGCTATTTAAATCTTCACAATCTTCATAGCTGGAACAATGAAAATCCGCACCTGGTGAGAGAAGACAAATCCCAATATCAATTTAAGGTTAACCTATGGACGGGCATAATAAATGGAAAAGTGATAGGGCCCTTTGAGTTACAAGGAAACATAGATGGCAATAGCTATTTGAACTTCTTACAAAATGAGTTACCAGGATTATTAGAAGACGTGCCCTTAAGTGATTTGCAAAACATGTGGTTTCAAAACGATGGTTGCCCAGCTCACTATGCCCGCCCTGTGCGAGAGTACTTAGACCAAGAGTACCCAGGGCGTTGGATCGGGCGACTTGGTCCTATCTTTTGGCCACCCCGTTCACCCGATCTAAATCCCCTGGACTTTTTCTATTGGGGTTGTCTAAAGGACAGAGTCTACTCAAAACCCATTGCAACCTTGGACGAGCTTCGCCAAAAAATAATTCAGGCTGTGGATCACATGAACAGAATCAGATATGCAAGAAAAATAAAACGTTCATTTTTAAGGCGATGTCGTGCCTGCATTACTGCCAATGGCAAACAATTCGAACATTTATTGTAATTTTAATAATATAGTAAATTCTAATCTCTCTATATCTATCTCTGTCTAACTTATGTTATCTTATGGACCACGCACATGTCTCATTCAAATTCTGAGAACTTGCAACAAAAACATTTTGGCTACATAGTAGAAGTGATTACTATCAACACTAACAATTTTCGAAATATGGTTGTTATTTTGAAATAGTACACCTAAGTATATTTTTGTGGCTAGTTTGCCTAGAATGTTATACCATTTTAGAATTGTAGTTAGTTGCGCCAATTTTTAATACTATTTGCCACAGTAGTGTCCATACTTTTTTTTTTCACTGTGATGAGTGAAAGTGAGCTGAAAGTCAAAATTTTACATAATTTATGAAAAAAACATAGTTTTGGTTGATTTTTGTGTAAAAACTATAGATATTCTGGAATTTTTAATGGTTGTGATCGATAGTAGTGCTACTTACCTTGCCAATACAAAAAAAATCACAGAATTACTTGTAAAATTGTAGCAATGGCACTTAATAATATAATAAAAGATGACGATTTTTAAAGAAATCGGTTTTTTTGTCGTAATGAAAAAAAAAATCAAGGTAGAATTTTTTTCTTTTTTGTTCTCGAGTAGTCATATATAGGTGCACCTGCTGGTGCCGGCTTATCGTTGAATTTTGGGACACCCTGTATATTATTTATTTTTGTTTTTTACTTTAAATATAAATTATTTTTATAGATATTATTAATTAAACATTATTATTATTATTAAATACATATGATTAATTAAAGATTTCAGATTAATCTCCTCTGATGCAAATACAATTTCGCCGTGGCATAAATATGACCATCATGGCACTTTTTTGAATTTTGATTAATATTTTTTTTGTGTTACGAAAACTGTTTCTGGTTCTGATATACTACAAGCCTTACTATATACTTGATAATATTTCACATCAGGCTATCCTTATTTGGTCCTGATCTGGTTCTGATCCGGTATGCCTTACCATACTTGATGTTATTTCACATCAGGCTATCCTGATCAGGACCAGACCTGGTCCTGATAGGGTTTGCCGGGTCCGGCATGCCTCATTCTGTCCTGATCGGGTCCTAATCCGGTATGCCTTACCATACTTGATGATATTACACATCAGGCTATCCTTATTTGGTCCTGACCTGGTCCTGATCCGGTATGCCTTACCATACTTAATGATATTTCACATCAGGATATCCTTATTTGATCCTAATCTGATCCTGATCCGGTATGCCTTACCATACTTAATGATATTTCACATCAGTCTATCCTTATTTTGTCCTGATCTGGTCCTGATCCGGTATGCCTTACCATACTTGATGTTATTTCACATCAGGCTATCCTGATCAGGACCAGACCTGGTCCTGATAGGGTTTGTCGGATCCGGCATGCCTCATTCTGTTCTGATCGGGTCCTGATCCGGTATGCCTTACCATACTTGATGATATTACACATCAGGCTATCCTTATTTGGTCCTGACCTGGTCCTAATCCGGTATGCCTTACCATACTTAATGATATTTCACATCAGGCTATCCTTATTTGGTCCTGATCTGGTCCTGATCGGGTATGCCTTACCATACTTAATGATATTTCACATCAGGCTATCCTTATTTGGTCCTGATCTGGTCCTGATCCGGTATGCCTTACCATACTTGATGTTATTTCACATCAGGCTATCCTGATCAGGACCAGACCTGGTCCTGATCGGGTTTTCCGGATCCGGCATGCCTCATTCTATCCTGATCGGGTCCAGATACAATATCTGGTTGAACCATACTTTTTTTCTAGTCGGGTATGCGAGAGAAGGAAAACTCGAAACAAAACCCTATACCAACACGTCTGACCAGTGCAGTATAGTAGGTTAATATCCCTCCTATTACGGAGGAGGCCCGAGCCCAACAGTGGGACATTATGGGCTGTGATAATGATGATGATAACATACACGTGTTAAAAAATGTAAACCACCCGGACTGACAAGTTTGGTATAGTATTAAATATGTCAATTGCCTGTGCATTTTAAAGGATCCTTGAATCTAAAGAGAATAAAGTAATATGTATAAAATAATCATTTTTACTTATTTCTATTTAGTTGTTAGGTACTTGAGCGACGTACGTAGGTATCTGATTTTATAGGTACACATCATGGATTGTGAATTGCATCTTCTCGTTGATCTAACAAGCACACCAGTATTTACCAAACGATAATTTACATACATACATATTATCACGCCATGTCCTTTGCAGGGTAGGCAGAGAGAACAGAGTGCCAGAAAACTCTATCCTTGCATACTTCACTCGCTTCCTCAACATTCATAATTCTCTTCATACACGCTCGCCGATTTCGGAGACTCTTGACTCCACCGTCTAGATAGGTTAGTCTCGGTCTCCCCCGGTACCTACATCTTTCCACTTTCGCATTGTATATCTTCTTAACCAGACGTTCGTTCGGCATTCTTTCCACATGTCCGAACCATCGGAGCATTCCCTTTCGCATCTTTACACCAATACTCTCTTTCATACCTACTCGCTCTCTTACGTCGTCATCACGAATGCGATCGAAATACCATAGTTCGTTTTGTTTTGTCGCCTAACTCCACAGATTTGCCGCAGAGTTCGCATTTCGACCGCATTAATTTAACTTTCATACTCTTTTCTGCATACCCAAGTCTCGCTTCCATACAATAATGTTGGGACAAGCACTGCGTTATGTATTGCTACCACGTGCCTTCTGGCTGAGGTGGTGGCTACCGAGAAATTGCCCCAACGCTCCGTTCACTCTATTTCCCGCATTCACACTTTGCTCTATATCAGTGGTGTACCTTCCATCTCGGCCAAATCCACATCCAAGATATACAAATTCATCCACTTGCTCTAGTACATCATTACCTATTGTTACTCTTACATCTGTTCTGGCTTCATCTCTTTCAAAGACCATTATTTTGGTTTTGCTCATATTCATTCATTCTTTTTCCTTTTTATATTATATCATCATCGCGGCTCATATACCTATATCCTGTTGATGGCGTCGAACCTTCACGAGAGAAACCTACTACACCACGCTGGTCAGACGTGTTAGTATAGGGTTTTATTTCGAGTTTTCCTTCTTTTACATAGATGTTATTTGCATATTATAATATGCATACATTATAAAGACGACTAAGGGATATATCCCGTATTCGTCTTCTACGATCACTTACAGGTAAGATAGGGGGTGGTTTACTCTTACTCCGTCACCGGTCGGTAACCTTTTTTACATAAATGAAAGTAGTACTAATCAAGAAATTAATATGCAAAAGTTGTATAAATATCATAAATATGAATTCAATTTCATATTTTCATTGCAACTCAATTCTCACGCCAAGTTAAACGAGCGGGGTATTAGCTAATTGAAATTTAAAACCTAAAAACAAACGTATTATAACACGCATGTACATATTATGTCGGATTGTCGGCAAAGTGGAGTGAGACGCACGTGCCGTATGTCAGCTGTCTGTCGTTTGCGCGTCTCGTTACGTCGCCGCCACGCCTCGCGCCCGTCGCAATGCTAATCCCGCCATTCAAAACAAAATATCCAGTTGCTAAACATGACTACATGTAATAGAAAATAAATTGTAATAAATCATCAAATCTACTGAAAAAAAAATGGAGCTCGTGAGGTACCACAAATAATAAAAGAAAGTGTCACAACGAAATGTTATCTGTCACGTCGCCATTTCAATTTTCGTGTAAAGTGAATAAATTGACATACAACAAACTTTTTTGGCTTCAATTTATTCGTGCAAAAAGGGGCTCTTATTTAATTACTTTTTTATTTTATTATATTTTTAAAAATCATTCTTATTAAATATCTAGTCATAACAGGATATTTTTGAAGCTTCTCGAATACTTTTAAGACGACTAGAAGAAGTTACCTTAATCAATGAAAAATTAAAAAAAAAATTGTTTCTAGGTATATTATTATGAAATGCATAAACATAATGACAATTTGTTTATTCTAAATATCTCGAATTTATTCCAATTTCATTTTAAATTTGTTAAATTTATCCATCGTTAGGAATGATACTTGCATTATTAGTTAATTTTACGATTGCGAAGTGTTGGAAATATTAATCAAGAACAAGATGATGATGTTTCGTCGCTGAAGTTTTATTTTAGCATGTTTGTAGTACATGAAAAATTATGGAGACATAAATATTATGGAAAATGACGTTTTGTAAACGAGCACAAAGCAATGTGTGTAAAGTAGCTGCACAGTGGGGTGCCACACAACAGGAAAACGCTTTGCTAATTAAAAATTCTTCTTTGTTTTTGCGCCGAGATTGTAGTTATGCGAGAAATGTTTTATTGTTTAACACACGATAATTTACAATAAGTAACATTAAGTTGGAGGCGTGAAATTCTTAACTGGACTGGTGTAACATGCGTAAATCAGTTCACGCTGTGCCTACATACCTTTTGTATTTGACACCGTGTAATTCACGATCAGGAACTATCTTAATATCGAGTGATCAAATCGATCGATTGTCAAAATTATCTTATTTTTTAGGTAAATGGGTAATTAGAACATATAGTTTACATTTTTAATTAAAGTAAAACTACTTTTTATATATTTAACTATTTTATTTAGACTATAATCTAAAAATAGCTTTTCAGGTCTTAAAGAAAGATACAGACAGGCATTTAAATAAACATCTTTGCAAACATTATTATGGATAAAATTTAAAAAAAAAACATATATTATTAACGTCATTATTACTAATATATCTATAAAATGAATATTATACGCTGAAAATATACGTAACTAGACCTTTTCCTTCGTTTTTTTGTTACGAAAACCAAAAAGTAAAAATCTCAAGAACAAGCTTCTAATGTTTTTATTACGTTATAAATAATATACTTATAAATATAAACATATACAATATAATCTATTTTTATAACATATGTATAATAATAGACGACCAATTTATTTAAGAGAACTCAAGGTGCTAAAGTGTACGTAAGCAATGATTTAAGAGACCAACATTAAAATTTTATTACCTTGTACCCTCTCTCCAACAGTCTTAACGATATTTTACAAGTCATTTTATATGTATAGATTATTAAAGCACTAATAAAACCTTTGATACAACCATGTAAAGTATATTTTAAATTAAAAATAAAGTACTACACGATATTATTACAATCATTATGATACAGTAGCGTCTATCTCAATGGTCTATATTAAAAGGCAAACTATAGACTTTTTTTTTTTTGGTTCTGTTCGTCCATTCGGACAGGCAAAGGGATCAAAGCCCATACAGCCAAGTCTTATTTAATTATTTTTCATATATTGTTCATCATTTCTTCATATTACGTAGCCTTAATAGTCATTGTCTGTCAGTAAGTCAAGTCGTTACCATTAATCTGGCGCTGATAACCTAATCAATGGGCAAACTATAGACTTACTATGCAAATATCTAGAGCATAATATCTGTGTAGTTTTTTTTTTTGGAGTTTATGGCTTGGTTACTTAGACCTTTAAGCCAAGTTTTCACAGTTTAGACACTTCGTCACTAATTCTTCATATTCTCTAGTCATAATAGTCATTGTCCGTCAGTAAGTCATGTCGTTACCATTAATCGGACGCTGATAACCAAATCAATGGTTTTCTTGGGAATTTTGTCAAAATATGAAAATACATGTAAACCACTATTATACCATATTCACTACACTTCAGCACTTTAACTGTACCATATTCTATAAAATACCAGCAAAATTATTCAATATAACTATTGTTATTCAAAATTTTTGTATTCAAAACACTAAAGAAATGAATATAATACAAGAGCGTGACATGACATTTCCACATTCGCGCCAAAAACCTATCTGTGTAGTATTAACATAATACTTTGTTTTTAAAATATATGGCATTGATTTTTGATATTTACGCGATTATTAAATTTAAAAAAATTTACAATTTCATTGTGTTCCAAATTTGATTTACCCGCCATGTTTTGACTTTTCAACAATTATGGTCATTATAGGAAGTATTTGACGTCCAACAAGTCAAGTGGTATTTCAGAGGTAATGGATAGATATAAATTGATAAATACCCTCAAAATAGTTTTATTTTATATTTATTGCGTAAATTATTGATTACTTTTTCATTGATTTAGCGTTTCACATATTAAGTCATAGGTATATATAATTCACTTGTTTGCCATAAAGTGATTACTACAATTGCTACTTGAACTGAAATGAAATCCGTTTTCACTATCTTATCTGTATAGTATTTCTTTTCCATTAGCCTATAGGTAATAGAATTTAGCAGATAGCAAATGCTATAAGCATTTGTACCTGCATACGTAAAGTTTCTTTCCCATGGGACACGTAAAAACCGAGTGATAAAACACCAAAAGTGAAGTGCACTTCAAAGATAAGAACAGGCAAAATAAAAAAGTAATCAAAATCAATCCCTGTGATCGACAAACAGTTTTAATATCTTAAATTTATTTGAGCTACGTTTTTGACAATTTTCTGTCTACAACCGCGAGCCAGTTCGTAGGGATAGTATCACACTTTTGCAGAAATTAACGTCTGAGCAGTGACAAGGTGCTGCTGCGCCTCGTTTGGTGAGGGAGAGAGCCAGAAGTCAAACTTTCTAGATAGGTTTTAGTTGGTAGGCAACGATCTAGCTGTAGCCCTAGTATCGTAGGTCCAAGGGCGGCAGTAATTTTACCACTACGTGCGCTGCTTGCTCATTTGTCACCATAAGCCAAAATAAAACTTGATAATCACATCGATCGTAATAAAACATATTATTAACGATTGAAACACTTACATACCGCTAATATTAGAAAACTACATTAACATTTATGACAAATATAGTTTACTACAAAAATTATATTACGGCAATAAAAAAGTGCGTGACTTAGCGTGAGTTCACTTCTGACATATGACTTATAATAATGCCAATATAAAAATAATTAATATCAGGTGGCAATTACAGGCCTGTTCATATTAACAAGGTGCCCTTTAATTGCTATCGTTGGAATCTCTGACTATGATGGCGGTTTATAACACTTCCGGTGGAACACCCGACTCGCCGTAAACTTGACCACACAATCGTTGATGTGCAACATAAGGCCTCGTAAACAACGCCACTCGAGTACAAATCCTTCGGTGTGATTCCCGATAAAATATTAAAATACTGAATGACCCCCTTATAACTTTATAGCTTTCATAAAATTTTGAAATAGGCTATTGGTATATAGCCACATTTAACTAACCTTTTGTGCATAGTAGCGTAGTGGTCTAAACAAAGACCTCCCAGAGCGAATGACGTGGATTCATTTCTAACGTAAAAATAATCTTTTTATTTTTGACAGCTACAATTTGACCGAAGTATGTCCCGAGGTTCAGAGTAAAAGTACAACAATATGGTACTACACAAGTTGCTGTGCGAACCCTCACCTTCTCAATTTTCTTCCAATACTTCACGATCTTTATATATATTAAACACTACAAATGGCACATACCCTATTAGTCTAATTATTGGCCTCTTGATTCGAGTATTGTATTTCAATTCCCAATCATAAGAACTATCTCTATAAACTTTAAATATTCTGAAGCTCAGTTTAATTTGTGTCCATTAATTATATATTTATAAATGGCAACGATTTATTTATTTTTTAAGATAACATATTGGCATAGTATTGGCTTAGTAATCAGTAAGTACCACGAATTAATGTTGATAATACCCGACCTAAAATAAAATCGATTATATACGGAATCATTTTTACTTGCTTTCTGATATGGGTAAATAATAATAACGAGGACAAATTGAACATGAACACGATATTACACCTCAATCCAAACAGGAATTACGAAAAAATCATGATAGTAAAAACTAAGCTAAAATGCGACATAATCCATAAAACAATTTTATTTCAAAAAGTATTTATGCATTTAAATCACTCTAAACATCAGATTATCCAGCAGCAAATAACTTCTTAAACATAATCTCATAAACAAGCGTATGTCAACAGATGCCATGTACAATTAACGAAACATAAATCAATTTCGCATGACCAAACACGTGAAATTACAATTAAAAAAACTTCTAAGTGAAAAAAAAAACAAACTAACTATAATACCTACATTTATTTTATAGCAAATATTACAGTTTACGTGTGATGACGTAGTAAGAATACAATTCACCATGCCCTATCTTACCCGTGAGTAATCGTAAGAGGCGACTAAGGGCTATAAATAAAACGCGTATAACATCTATGTAAGAAAAGGCAAACTCAAAATAAAACCAATCTGTCTGACTAGCGTGATATAGTTGGTTAATTTCCCGCTCATTATGGAGGAGGCTGGAGCCCAGTAGTGAGAGATATAAGCTAATATGATGATGAGAGTCCTCCCGTGACCATGATCACTGTAAAGTGTTCGAAACGTCGGGAAATTATAAATCAAATACAAACGCGATAGAATCCGTAAAAGTAGTTTTATTTCTAATATGATGATAATAATGATGCAAATATTAGTACTATTACTAATTTATTAGTTATAATAGTTTTGCATGTCTATGCTTGTCTATTCCATTACTGCAAAATTGTTTACTTTTCTGCTTTAGACAACTGTGATGAATTTATGCCGTCAATTATGGCACCTATATTTATGTTTTCTATAAAAATAGGAACGCATCTGGTCATTTATTAGCATATAATATAGATATATTTTTAAAGCCCTAAATAAGAAATCCTGCGACTCTATAAACATAATTAACACATGCAAATTAGAACTGAATAACTATTTGACAATAGCATAAAAAATATCAAGCAAAGAAAAGAATCAAACACAACCTAACGCTTGACTCGCAAAGTCCGTACTTAGACCACTACGCCGTCTGGATAGTTTCGTGATAATTTGATAATTGTAAGCTATAACAACCGGATACTTGAATCAGACTTTATAATAAAAGTTAACGAACTCAATTTTATGAATAATTTAATACAAAGTGCATGGTTTTTATTGTTGTTTATACGTTTTTGAAATTAAGTTATTAAATTATTAATTAGTATAACTTAATGATGTCAATAAATTACGATAAGCAATTGAATAGAAATAGTCTCTTATGGCGAAGCTTATTTTATAGAATTTATTGTAAACCAAACTAGTTCGTTAGCTAGTTTTCATAACATTTCCTGACTATATTGGATTTGGAAGCATCTACATACGTGTGATGATATTGCAGTTTCAAATATTAATACATAAACTTGTTCTGTAAAAGAAAAGAGGTTTCAGTGCCTACTTTTTATTTAAAAAAGTTCGTGTACTGACTGATAGACGGTACGAATATAACTCACCACTTCTTATCTCTTCCGTCAATATTGTAAAAGACGACTAAGAGATTATAATATGTGTAGGTATATCATATACGCAAGAGAAGGAAAATTGGAAATAAAATCCTATACTAACGTATCTAACAATTGATAAATTTCTCTGCCATTTTGGAACAGGCTAAAGTCCACCAGCGGTCCGTATATACGCTCCTATGGAGATAATGATGATGACCTACTTTTACTACAAATGGTAACCAATCTAAATTATATACTTATTTATTAGGTATATCTTTGTTCAGATCTTTTAAGTGAATATTATACCAAGGATGGGAGACGAATGGTGCCTGGAAATCTTAATAATATTAACTCAAACTTATTATTAAGCTCATTGAATTGATTTAAGGAATAAATATTTTTACCTATATGCTAAATAATGTCCAAAGATGAAATGAAAACTTTATAACGGGATCTAAAAGAGTATACCTCATACCTATTTTAAATAAGCGAAAGTATATTTGCTAGGTTATTTGTTGGTTTTCACCCAAATTGCAAGGCAATGGATTAGGCTTATGATTTACAAAGTTATAATTCGATGACCCAAGACTTTTATCGAAATAAACACATAATTTCTATACATTACGATATTTGAAACTGTTTTTATTTATTTTATAATTGTCTTTCTTAGTCATATGCTAGAAATTACCTTTGATAATCAATATGCTTAGTTTACTTTTTATATTCTTAATCTTTATATCGACCTTTTTTTTTTTTCTGCAGGGTGGATCATGGATGTGGTTGCGCCCCGACAAATCGATCCGGGGCGACAAAAGAGGCGGCGCGCAACCCTATGGACCCACCCTGCCAACACCTCTCTTCGCCGTGCGAGAGGGCCACCGGTACCAGATCTTTGTCTTCGGTGGCCCGCCCGGCGGTTTACCCTTACAGGTTCCTCCCGTGTCGACGCCCTCACGCGGCGGCCTCACGTCGGGTGACCGGACAATTCCCCGGTCCGATCACCCGAAGCCTCGGTTAGGGCGGCATCAGGCGCAGATAATCTTTATTTCGACCTGCAACTCCACCTGATGCTGTCGACGCCAAGTAGTTGAGATAAGAGCAGAAGAATAACGATAATGATGCCTAGGCAGTCTAACTGCGCAGTTTTATCATCATCACTTTCATCATAAGCATATAGAGAAAAAGGCAAATTTTAAACCTTTAAAGATTGATTTTTAAAACTGTATATATTAAAATAGTATTATTATAAAGCCAGAGTGCGTTTGATAGCCTCTTTATTGGGCAAAGTTATAAACTATAAAACATAATGCTTCTTCTACTCCAAGCAACGGAACAGTGACAATAAATGTCAGGCGAAACGGAAAGTAACGATTTTTTTTATAGTTTTATATACATTTTACGATATAATGTTTAGAAAAAAAATATTTTGGGAACAAGCTCTTCATATCTCGAACCACATTTTATTCCTGATATTCTATTTCTTCAGAAAAAAAACTACATAAAATGCCAATAATACTATTTGCCTGATCAAGGATTATAAAACTGCTTCACTATTGTTATTCACGAACCATTAGGTTAATATATAGGCGCGGAGAATGGTGATTATACCATATTCAGGCACGATAGTGATGCTAATTTAAAATCGTATAACTTATAAAAATCCGATTACGGGCGAAAAATGATTGTCAGAAGTGGGATTCGAACCCACACCTATTGGAAATCCGTTCCAATCGTGTTGCCACTTACACCACCATGAACTATTGTAGGACATTGAATTATCGCATCGTATTATATTTTCGTCTTTTAAAGAGACGTGTGTTATCCACCCGACATTGTTTACACATTGTACAGACTTAACACTTAAACTTTGCAGTTAGAATTGTATTAAATGATGACACAACCCTATTATGAAAATTACTGAAATTTAGCATTTAATATGCTCGATTATTTATAAAAAAGAAAAGAGTAGGTAGGTATAGTAGTGAGTCGGGCACACGTTTCCTTAAAAGACGAAAATATAATACGATGCGAGAATTGAATGTCCTACAATAGTTCACGGTGGTGTAAGTGGCAGCACGATTAGAACGGATTTCCAATAGTAGATACACCTATTGGCAATCCGTTCCGGTTCGTATCCCACTTGAGACAATCATTTTTCTCTCGTAATCGGGTTTTTATAAATAATCAAGCATATTGAATGCTAAATTTCAGTAAAGCCTGTTTATGTCTTAGTTAAATGAAATGTTCAGTCATATAGGATAGGTATATACCTATACTTAAATAGTAAATATATAATTGAAATACTCCATTCAATTTCCTCAGCTCGATTTCTCATTTTCAGTAGAATTCCTTGGATATATCAGTAGGTTGTTTTATTTGCCTTTTTATCATGTTAAAAACCTAGTTCATTTAATGCCAGCAGCTAATTATAGACTTAAGTATTAAGTCAAGTCTTAATTTTAAAATTGTATATATAATGCAATTAATTTGTATTTAAATTATATTAAACAAGGCCCGACTTCCTTTGTTACAAAATAAAATATCCATTTATCATAATATTCAGTAAGATAATCTACAGTCATTTGCTACTAAATATAACCTTCTACGATTCTCAATCAAAAATAATCATAAAATAGAATATATAATTATATTTTAAAGAAATATAGAGGTTAACAAGCATTTTTATCCAAACGTGTCTATAATTTTCGTATGGTGACGGAGTAAGAATACAATTCACCACCCCCTATCTTACCTATGGGTGATCGTAAGAAACGACTAAGGGATATAAAACGCATATATCATCTATACAAGAGAAGGAGAACTTGAAACAAAACCATATACCAACACGTCTGACCAGCGTGGTATAGTAGGTCAGTTTCTCTCCCATTACAGAGGAGGCTCGAGCTCAACAGTGGGATATATATGAGCTGAGAAGATGTGTCTATAATATTTTGCCGTAATTCATTTTTTTTTTAAATGCTCGACCTAAATTTTGATATAATTTCTCATCAGACTGTTCTACGATATTATTTTTCTATAATACAAAACAAAGTAAAACAATTGCGGTCATAATTTCGACTGTGTTATTATTAATCGCAAAAGGCAAAGGACAGACATTTTATCATTATCCATGTTCATTATAATCTGTAGAAAATATCTTGTACAACCTTGCCACTTCTCGGCTCAGCCCGGGTCGAGATTATGTCTCGTAATTAACTGTTTTACACTCCCCTAATCGTTTCATTTCGCTAATGACCATCTCACTTCATCCTTATACTTCCCTATCAAATAGCTACCGTATTTTATTTACACCTTTTGTTCTAAGACAAATAAGAAAATTTAGTAATTTATTAACACAATAGTTAATAAAACGTTGTAGCTGAATATGAAGCTTCCCGTATGACGATGTGTCAAGAATTTAATAGCACTACCCATTGCTTACCTGTAGTTGTAATACTGAAGTTACAAGAAAAAAATTGTAGCAAAATTTTCTAAATAACATCATCTCTTCTTAGCTCATATACATCCCACTGTTGGGCTTGGGTCTCTTCCGTAATGGGAGAGAAATTAACCTACTATACCGCGCTGGTCAGACGTGTTGGTATAGAGTTTTGTTACAAGTTTTCTTTCTCTTGCATAGATGTTATATGTATTTTATATCGTCGTCTCTTACGATCACCCACGGGTAGTAGACACAGAATACACACCCGGGGGGTAGGAAATTGTATTCTTACTCCGTCACCACACGGATTTGTAAACACTAGTTTCTAATAGTATTTAATTTAGTAGCAAAAATTTTGTGGTATAATTTCACTGAATAATCTATAGCTCCAAATGCGATGGTATGTTTTTTTACGTTGTAAATGTTTATGTAGTGTTTACACTTTGTGGGTAGATAGGCGATCGTATTAAAAGAGACCAATGGGAAGTCCAGGGGTAAACATAGAAAGGCTAATAAATAGATAAATGTATGTATGGATGGGTAAAGGGTACAAGAATCTAAATCATTACCATAGCGAACGGATCTGAAAGATATGTTATTGGCAATAGTTTTATGAATGGCCGCCTGCCAGACGTCAACTCTACTTGGGCATGTAATTGTTGACCAAACGGCATTAGATGGAGTTTGCCCAGGTCGTTATAAGGCTCTTAGTCGTCTTTAGAAGTCGCAAAGAAAAGGTTGGCAGTATTCGTAGCTGCTACCACACAGCATAAGCTTAATCTAAAAGATATTAAATTAAACGGAATACCTACTTCAAATTGCTAGATAATCCATAAAAGAACGATTTCGATATGCACAATTGCACAAACTATAATATATCTCAGATAGAACGTTACGCTTTGAACCTTTACTGTCATAAATAGTCTTTGTGGGGATTGAAGTAGCCTCAGATTTATTGATATTTGGTTTAATCCTAGAAAATACACTTTAGGGTCACAGAGGTGTAATGGCAGTAGTTCCTTGAAAAAGTTATATGCTGTCGAAGCTTTTTGGACTAGAAAATGTATTCCTAATACAATTTATATAATTAATAAAGACTTATTACATATCAAATTTGTTGATTTCAATAAAATAGGTACATTTAAATTATATTTTTTATAGCTTATGGTGGACAACAAGCAGACAGCGCCCCTGATGGTAAGTGTTACTGCTGCTCATGGACCTTTGTAATACTAGAAGTACAGCTAGGCCGCTGTCTACCAACTAAAACCCACCCAGAAAATTGGGCTGCCGGTTTTCTCGATCACTGAGCGAAGCGCAACAACACATTGCCACTACTCAGACGTCGATTTTTTTTTACCCGGACGGACGGTGGCTGTAGACAGATAACTGTCAAAAATGTGGGCCCTATCACTACAGTTCTTATACGGTATACAGGAAGGATTCACATAAGGTATTTGTTTCTCTCTTGTAATATTAGCTTTTTTTTTGTGTTTTTATGACCTGGTAACAAGGACCTTTAGGTCAAATGTAATATCAGCTACAAATAAAAACATAACTAAGGATCAATTTTAATATATATAAAAATATCAGTCCTTACCTAGTATAAACAGATCAGCTCTGTGTCTCTACGAATACTACCAACCCTTACTTTGCTCGTGGATGTCGTTAAAGACGATTAACACTTTAACTGCCAAGTAAAAAAAATTATGACGATAAATTTTCAAATCTGACTTTACAGTAAAAACCACTTAAATGGCATCAAAAATTGATTTCGTAATTATTCACGTATTTGTTTCTTTAAAATATCTAAAAATAAAATTATGTCAGGCATAATTAGGCACACATACAATTTGCGGGCCAAGCTGCAAGTAGTTAGCTAGGGGCCATGTCAGTCATTTTGTATAGAAAAACACTCGCAAATCATGACGGACGGCTTGCTGAGGCCATTTGAACTTGGTGCTGTGGTGTCAGTCACCAATGACTGACGTGGCCTAAACAAGTACTACGCCTGTCAGGCACGGGTGACTGACATGACAGCTAACGAGTTAAGAGCCTTATAACGACCTGGGTCAATTCCGTCTGATGCCGTTTGGTCAACAATTACATTCCCAAGGAGGATTTGCGTCTAGCGGCCGGTCATAAAACTATTACCAATAACTTTTACAATATGTACTATGAAAGAAGAGTACATATTGTATCGACCCTAAGTAATTGGGATAAGAGTAGACGAATGATGACCTAGTATAAACAAATTTGAACAGAACCTACCTATAAATGGACTTTAAAAAAAAAATATTTATAAGTTTTAAACAATGACTACGTTTAGCTACAATTCAACAAACATAATGCTAGCTGAATCGCGTCCATAAGAAATAAAAGCTTACTTAAAGAATGTTTGACCACAGAGGAAGTATTCGTCATTACCTATAATAATCACATATAATATCTATAAAATGCACAAATGTGTAAATAATTCTCAACGTAATAAATGAATACTACATTGCTGTGTAATTTAAAAGAAAAAGTATTATTTAACATAAATTGTGTAATTTCTCAATGACATCCTGCTTAGAAGTTTCTAGTCTTATAAACAAACCATTTACCCTACGTAATTACTTTAAATAACTAACTGCACATTACATTTTATGTGGGTTTTGCTACTTTAATATTATACATTTGAAACCTATAATTTGTATTATAATGAACTAACAATGGAGGGAATGCTCCGATGGTTCGGACATGTGGAAAGAATGCCGAACGAACGTCTGGTTAAGAAGATATACAATGCGAAAGTGGAAGGATGTAGGTACCGAGGGAGACCGAGACTAACCTACCTAGACCAGATCGGTCATGTACTGAAGGAAGGTGGAGTCAAGAGTCTCCGAAACCGGCGAGCGTGTATGAAGAGAATTATGAATGTTGAGGAAGCGAGTGAAGTATGCAGAGATAGAGTTCTCTGGCACTCTGTTCTCTCTGCCTACCCTGCAAGGGATATGGCGTGATGATATGTATGTATGTATGTATGAACTAACAATGACAGTTCCGTGTGGTGACGGAGTAAGAATACAATTCATCACCCCCTATCGTGCCCGTGGGTGATCGTAAAAGACAACTAAGGGATATAAAAATGCATATAACATTTATGCAAGAGAAGGAAAACTCGAAACAAAACCCTATACCAACACGTCTGACCAGCGCAGTATAGTAGGTTAATTTTCCTTCCATTACGGAGGAGGCCCGAGCCCAATAGTGGGACATATATGGGTTGTGATGATGATGATGATGAACAATGACAGTGAGTCCCTCTGATCTGTCAATATTCTCAAAGGGTTATACATACTTAATCACTGCATTAGGTTGGTTAGCACTTTTCTTTGATATTATTTAATTGTTCAACTTACTTTATTTTAATTAAATAATAATACTTATAATAATTCATCATCTTTATCTCAGCTCATATATATCCCACTGTTGGACTCGAGCCTCCTCCATAATGGGAGGGAAATTAAACACACACCACGCTGGGCAGACGTGTTTGATTTCGAGTTTTCCTTTTCTTGATACTGATGATAGTCATCTCTTACGATCGCTTAATCGTCTCTTACGATCACCCACGGGTAAGATAAGGGGTGATGAATTGTATTCTTACTCCGGAAATATATTTTCCTCCATTCCTCCACACACAAATATATTTTTGTATTGGATGAAATTTACATAACAACATTAGAATTGGAGAAATATTAAATTATAGAATAAAATAACTAAAATGATTATTATCATTTCAATTAATATATGGTCCACTGCTGGGCGCCAGCCTCTTCCACAGTAGAAGTGAAATGACCTAGTATACAAATCTGGTTACACGTTTTATTTCGAGTTTACCTTCTTTTGTATAGATGTTATCTGAATATTGTATTACTTAGTCGCCTCTAACAATATCTACCCATAGATAAAACAATGAGTGATGAATTATATTCTTACTCCATCATCACGCGCCACTTAAATAAAATACATAAAATAAATCCTTTTTTTGCAAATAGCGATGCGAAAACAATAAAAAACTTAATTTTATATTTAAAATATGTATTAGACTTGAATACATCCACTTAATAAATCAAAAGAAATATTAACAACCATGAAATTTTCTACATGTCTTACGCTTTACGCACAACTTATTTATGTACAATATTATATCTGTATCGTAATTCTTGTCAGGTAACGGTGTTTTTTTTTTATAACAAAAGGGTAATAATAAACACAATGCAAGTTCATTTAGAAATTTAATAAAATATTAGTGTTTAAAATGTATTTTTTTTAAATTATATGTTCTTCTTCTTCTTCTTTTTATGTATTGGCAATCAGCTACTTATACGAGCCATTTTTGCCAGTGTCGAGTTATAATTATCTTCACGTTCTTAATCTCTTCAGGTTAGTCATTGTCTGTCAGTCAGTCGAATTGTCGCCATCAACAGTGCTATGGTGACACTGTTAATGGTATGTTGTAGGAATTTTGATGGAAAACGAAAACGTTGTAAAGCACTTTTATATGATATTCACTACATCCCAGCTGTTCTGTCACATCGTATTACATAAAATACCATAAAAATTATCTAATATAACACGTTAAAACACTAAGATATCGAATATAATACAAGAGCACAACATGACGTTTTAGATTCCCGCCAAAAGTCCTATATGTTCTTTGTTATATTTTTAATAGCCATGTATATAGCCACATATATTGCACTTTTGAGTACAAACCTCATTATAATGATCAGGTAATTGCTATATCACGTTATCAGATTGACAATAGTGTTGTATTATATTATTTTTTATTAATCATACTTTCTTTCTATAATATAGCTGTGTAGTAGCGGCTACGAATACTACCAACCCTTACTTTGCTCGTGGATGTCGTAAAAGACGACTAAGAGCCTTATAACGACCTGGGCCAACTCTATCTGATGCCGTTTGGTCAACTATTACATTCCCAAGGAGGGTTGACGTCTGGCAGGCGGCCGATCATAAAACTATTGCCAATAACTTATACAATATGTACTACGAAAGAAGAGTACGTATTGTATCGACCCCAAGTAATTGGGATAAGAGTAGGAGAATGATGTTACTTTTTTCTATCGTCGTCATATACGACACTCGGGAGTAAGCATAGAAGAGGCTTGAGCCCATACATGGGCTCTATATAGCCTAAGAAGAAGATTCAATACTAAGTAGATACTCAACATTAAAAACATGCCACTATATTCAACATATTAGAAGGTAGTATAAATAAGTCTATCTTGCTATTCAGATAAAAATACGTTACCTACTATTGAAACACAGGCTAGATAGTGGATTCAATAGTCTGAATTTCGTATAAAATAATTTAATTTTAACTAGTTAGTACCAATTAATCTTCCTAATCTTATTATCCGTATGGTGACGAAGTAAGAATACAATTCACGACCCCCTATGTTACCCGTGGGTGATCGTAAGAGATGACTAAGGGATATAAAACGCATATAACATCTATGCAAGAGAAGAAAAACTCGAAACAAAACCCTGTACCAACACGTCTGACCAGCGTGGTATAGTTGGTCAATTTCCCTCTCATTACGGCGGAGGCTCGAGCCCAACAGTGGGACATATATGAGCTGAGATGATGATGATGATGATGAATCGTCCTAAAATCTCCGTCAACAATACTAGATGTTTTGCATGTTTCGTCAGTCTATTATTCAGTCTCAGTCAGCATGACAAACCTCACAAGTTCTCATTCATATAATAATTAATTCCTCATTAAACCTTCATCTGGTTTATAGCATACTAGCAGCCCGCTCCGGCTTCGCACGGGTATTGAACAAAATATGAAGTCGTTTATTTTGTTAAGGATTAATACCAAAGTATATCTAAAATAACTTTTATAGCGGTGGCATTTGAATATATGTTTTAAAATGAAAACACTTATTGTGACATAACTATAAGAGTTAGACATATGCTGTCGCGGTATAGATAATTATATGTTCTGCAAAGTTGTAGTACATTATTTTGTTCTATAATCAATAGTTGAATCAGCGTTCGCGATGTAAGGAAGATTTTTGGTAAATTTTTCACAGCTTGGGTTACATTATTGGAGTTTTAGTATGGGTCCCTAACTTTTTGAAAATTGAATATAACCTATGTGACCACCGGGGATAGTGTAGCTTCCCAACAGTTAAAGAATTTATCAAATCGGTCAAGTATATTCGGAGCCTATTCAATTCAAACAAACAATCAAATGTTGCCTCTTTATAATATTAGTATAGATTAAACTACCTAAACCTTTAAATAATATGGATAATTTATGAAAATAAATATAACTATTAAATATATATTTGTTTTTATAAGCTAAACCATTATTTTTATCAATAAAAGTGGATAAATATAATAATAATTATATTACAGGCAGATAAACAGGTAATATATGGTTTATTACACAAATAAACGCGTCTAGACCCATTTGGGTACGAACGAGATCTTATTTTTCGATTAAATCACTATTCAACACGTAGGGATATTATTACGCACGGCATATTATTTTAATAAATTACCTTATTACTTTTCGCTTGGAAGATTTTTACTGCCCTTGTTATACCAGTACACTAATTCAGACTGTAAATGTATTTTGTGTAATTTCTATGTTTGGGATCCCAAGATTGGAATATAAAATCTTAGAAATAGCGGTCGCAAATTTATAGCAGTTGACTAACGAGGCCTTTCATATATGTAGGTATAGTTTAAGTATACATTGTTTTAACATTTTTTTATTAGCTGTTTTTCTAACTTGAGTACAGTTGTTAACCCCAAATGGCTTTGACAACTTGACCCGGACTAGGAATAAACGCTGAGGCTCTCAACCCGGTATGTAGAAGATAAGTGACATCGCGATAAGAGCACCTACTGTGAGGTACGAACCTCGGCTTGGGATGTCGCTGAAAGCAAAGTGTATAATTCTTACATTAGGACAACTTCTTGTTAGATTCATAAAAGTTGACGGAAGGATCGATCACTAAGATAATTGACATCAGCGCTCTCCTAGAAAGCCTACATCAACTACCATCGTCAAACCGCCTGTCATATCCACTATGAGTCAGTCTACTGCACATCATACATTTGGTACATAATTTTATTCACACATCTAGCATTCAATACAATATTAGGAACTAACAATCGAATTAAAAAGCACGCATAAGATTTATTGTAAACATAACAAGCTTAAAAGGAACACTATAAAAATCACTGGTATCTATCCTAAATATATCGTAAAATCTGATAATCATCTTAGTTCGTATACGTCCCACAGTTAGGCTCGAACCTCCTTCACATTGGGAGGGATTTTGAACTAATATACCAAGTAGGTCAGACGTGTTGGTATAGGATATCGTTTCGAGTTTTCCTTCTCTTGCATAGATGTTGTATGCGTTTTATAACTCTTGGTCGTCTCTTACCATCACCTACGGGTAAGATAGGAAGTGGGGAATTATATTCTTACTTCCTCACCACATGGGAAAATCTGATAAATATATACTTAATTTATTCAGGTAGAAACAATTATTTTTAATACAACAGACAACACTCTACACAACAGAAACAATCCTTATATTACCGGGGACTTTACAACCATACAATTAATATAATATCATTACCCAATTGACGTGGCAGGTATCGACCTATTAAAACATCTATATTATTCATTGCACCATCTGTGCAATCATTGCTATTGTTATCATTACAATAAATTAGTGCAGCTGTAAGGAATAGGATAGAAAATCCACCACGTTCCACTGTTATCAAAATATAGTTTCATCATATACATCCTACTGGCTCGAGGCTCCTCTGTAATCAGAGGGATACTGATCTACTACATCACGCTCCAGTAAGTCGAATTCTCCATATTTTGCATAGATATCATTGCCATATCATAATCCTAAGTCGTTTTTTACGACATCCACAGCTAAGATTAGGAGTACCAAGACTGGCGGACCTTCGTGCAGCGTGTATCAGTGCTCGAAGGTCTTACACCCGCAGCCGGCGGCGTCACCGCGCGCGCAGCCCCTCCCCCCCCTCACCGAGACCCTCCAGCCCAACTTCCTCCGTAGTATGGTCGAGGAGTTGTTTCCACGGCAGTCGGGACACACGCCCCCGGTCATGGCTTCGCCAGATCAAGACCGAGAGGCCGACGAGAGTGTTCCGCCCGTGACGGAGTCGGAAGTGGGGGCGGCTGTGGCGAAGATTCGTTCCGCCACCACGGCCCCCGGCCCGGACGGAATACCAGTCCGGGTGTTGACGTCGCTCCTCGAACACTTCGAGCCCTTAGGGAGCTGTTCAACGCCTCCACAGTTCCCTGAGTGCTGGAAGGAAGGGAGGTTGGTTCTCCTGCCAAAGCTGGGACGGCCTCCGGATTCGCCGTCGGCCTACAGGCCCATCGTGCTCCTTGACGATGTGGGTAAGCTGCTGGAGCGTGTCCTCGCTGCCCGCATCGTCCAGTACTTGGAGGAGGTGGGCCGGATCTGTCGGACGCTGAATTTGGGTTTCGGAGGGGGCGTTCGACCATCGGGGCCCTGCTACGACAGAGGCAGACGGCCGCGGAGGCTGTCACCGGCGGAGGAGTGCTGTTGGCGGTGTCACTGGACATCGCCAACGCATTCAATAGTCTGCCATTCAGCTGCATCAGGGAGGCGCTCCGATTTCACGGGGTGCCCTTGTATCTGAGGCGGCTGATGGCGGACTATTTGGAGGGGCGTAGTGTCCTCTGCGCGGGTCCCGCAGGGGACATTGTGCAGACGCCCATGTCGTGCGGTGTTCCACAGGGATCGGTTCTGGGGCCGACTCTGTGGGACGTCGGGTATGACTGGGCGTTGAGAGGGAGTCTCCCCCCCGGGCTGAGCTTGATATGCTATGCTGACGATACGCTCGTCACAGCCCGGGGCAGGACACTCGAAGAGGCGGCGAGCCTGGCCACTCTCGGCACCGAGGAGATGGTCAGGCGAATCGAGGCGCTGGGGCTCAGGGTGGCCTTAAATAAGACGGAGGCCCTATTATTCCATGGGCCACGCGTAAGGCTGCCAATCCTCGTTAGTCGTCAACTCCATCCAGATCAGTATCCAGGCCCATATGAAGTACTTGGGTCTGGAGCTCGACGGGCGATGGTGGTTCCGGGAGCATTTTCGCTGAATTGCTCCGCGGCTGGTCGGCGCGGCGTCTGCCCTATCGCGGCTCATGCCGAACGTGGGCGGACCCAGCTTCGAGGGCCGACGGCTGTATGCGGGGGTGATCCGCTCAATGGCCATGTACGGCGCACCCGTGTGGGCGAGGGCTCTGAACGCCCAACTCAGGGCGGTTCTGTGGAGGCTGCAGAGAGCCATGGCGGTCAGAGCCATTCGCGGGTACCGCACGGTGTCGACAGAGGCGGCATGCCTGTTGGCCGGGACACTCCCGTGGGACCTAGACGCGGAGATGCTTTCCGACCTCTACCGGCGGGTTACCTTAGTGCGCGAAGCAGGTGGCTCCCCATCGTTGAGCGAGATAGCCACCTGGCGTGAGGACGCCCGCCGAGACGGCTGGAGAGGCCTAGACACGGTGTTGTCACCGTTGAGGCCCTCCGGCCCGTACTGATGAAGTGGATGGAGCGGCGGCACGGAGTCCTCTCCTTTCGGCTCGTGCAGGTGTTGTCGGGGCACGGGTGCTTCGGCTTGTACCTGCACACGGTCGCGTATAGGGAGTGGACTCCGGCCTACCACCATTGCAGCAGTGCCGTGACCTCGTCGCTGTTATCAGTGCCGACCTGACGCTGCCGGCTGTCGCGAGGGCGATGGTCGACAGCATCAGGAACTGGGACGCGGTCGCCGCCTTCTGCGAGGCTGTTATCTTGCGAAAGGAGGCAGCGGTACGAGTCCGGGAGGATTCCCGTGACCCGGGCCGCCGTCAGCGGCCGCAGAGGCGCAGGCGCGAATATCTGCGCCTGATGCCGCCCTAACCGAGGCTTCGGGTGATCGGACCGGGGAATTGTCCGGTCACCCGACGTGAGGCCATCGCGTGACGGCGACGCCCCGACAATCTTCGGGGCGTCGACGAGAGAAACGGGTTCCTCGAGGGTAAACCGCCGGGCGGGCCACCGAAGACAAAAAACGGGTACCGGTGGTCCGCTCGCACGGCGAAGAGAGAAGAGTTTTACGGTGGGTCCATGGGGTCACGCGCCGCCTTTCCGTCACCCCGGACCGATTTGACGGGGTGAGACGCATCCATAGTCCACTAAAAAAAAAAAAGTTATAGTTTTACTCTCACCATATGGATAAAATAGCAAATTACTCAAATATAATACGAACATAATACAAACAAATAAAACGAGCACTTACATAATTTAATCATGACAGAATGAAAGAAAATTCTTATGAAACTGTCCATAATGATATTTAGTGCGTATGAAATGTGAGATAGAGCTAATAATATCTAATAAATAACAAGTTGCTAACGGTTGCGTTATACAATGTGCCATTTAGG
The DNA here is from genome assembly GCA_905163515.2 of Lymantria monacha. Classification (NCBI taxonomy): domain Eukaryota; kingdom Metazoa; phylum Arthropoda; class Insecta; order Lepidoptera; family Erebidae; genus Lymantria; species Lymantria monacha. The sequence continues at coordinate 12,664,546 of LR991084.1, read as the reverse complement.
TGTGTTAAACGAGAATTCTGTTTGAGCAGCGTAACATGTTCATGCCCAGTGCTTGACTCAAGATTGATATCGGTACTTAAGCGAAGTCAGCTTTTTTTTTTTTTTTTTTTTTTTTTCTTTTTTTTTTTCTTTTTTTTTTTTTCACGCTGTGGAAATGCTTTTGCGCACTATCCCCCCACCGTTGAGAGTGGGAGGACTTGTGTGGGACTCACCGGCCACCGTGTGACCGAAATACCCACTAAAACCACAGCGGCCCCATCCGCGCTTTTACAGGGTGCTGGGGAGATCGTCTGATGACATTCAATCCCCGACACCCCAACGCATGGCCGTCTGGCCACGTCCCGTCGTCATTCAAGGCGCTGGAAGAAGAAGCGCGTATCTGCGCCTCCCTCTTCCTGGTCGCCGTCGTCGGAGCGAGTCAGCGGACGCAAGCAAGCGAAGTCAGCTGCTGATATAATTAGTCATACGTCTTACCGTTTATTCCGCAAATTTATTTAAAATTCTTTAACCATCTTTACAATCAAGTTTAACTTAGCAACTCTAATTGAAACCGTTGAATAATTGCGGCCACATACCGAGAAATTTAATGTCACTGCCTCCAGGTATGTATGTAATCCAAATGTTGCAATATTTACTTTTAATTGTTAATGCTCGATGGATCTTTAATAACCATAACTTAAAACAACATAAACTAAGGTCTTTAAAACAACATTCATAATGAATAAGATGTCCTCATTTGTTTATTTGAAGACGTTTTATAAATAGGAAGAGTAAATTATTCTGTTGAGTTGTTTGCTTGTTGTTTATTTTATATAGGTAGGTACTTAGTCTGGCCATAAATACTGTTATAATTAAAAATAAACAAAATATTACATTTGAATTTGGAATCTGTCATTTTTATACGATTGTTCATTATGTTTTCTCATTTGTGCGCCAATACATTGCACAATATTTTGCGAATATATCTAATAGGAGTAGGCTAATAAAGAGAACCGAATTAGATATAAGTAGACTTAATTGAAAATTATCAAATTTTGAATATGATTTCCTATCATAGTTTATACAATTCTTAAATCAAAGAATTTGGATATAAAAAATATATATCAAAGCTAACTTAGGCTTTTATAATTAGACATATTATAGTCTGTAAAACATAGCATGCCGTTAGTCATAAGTTCGAAGCAGTAATCATTTAAAGCAAGCACTTACAGAACGGTTCATTAGTAATTGAAAGCACGCAAAATTACAACTATAACTTGAAAATATGATTATAATATGACTAAAATTGAATGATGAATTATAAATATGACTAAAATTGTTACACACTAGTTCGTGGCTATCACAGTCCTTACATATAGGTGTGAGTGCTTCGGCGTGAAGGACAGAGGCATAATCGTTAGTATGACCGTATTATGGATGATGGATGACCACCGCCGGCACTATCGCACCATACCGACCCAACAAATTTAATATAGACTTCTAATGCTATATGTCATTACTTAAGTATGAATAAAGCTATTTAGGTGTCAATGTGAACAATCTAAATATGTACCAAAATTATTTACATTTATTATTTATTATGTCCATTGATACAGTCATTAAAATTTATTCAATCAAATTTAACTAAGTAAACTAATTTATAAAAAAAGTAGATATGTGTGTCAGCTCCGACGCACGACTGGAGTTTACTCCTTAAGTACGATTATCAAAACAAGCGCAAAAAAAGCTCATTTGACTAAAAATAATTTATATATTTTTATTTACACTTATTAAAACTGTTCAGTGAAGTATTATCTCACGTCAGAAAGTGAAAGGTGCGCAGAATAGGTTACGCACTAAAAACGTAACGAGGTCATTCAATCACTACATTTTACTTCTCAAATTTTTCTCATACGTGCGCCTTATATGAAAATCTATTCTTAAGGAGTAAACTCCAAAAACCTGATTACAAAGCGAAAAATGATGTCATAATTGGGATTCGAACCAACACCTATTGGAAATACGTCCCAATCGTGCTGCCACTTACACCACAGTGAACTATTGTAGGACATTCAAATCTCGCTTCGTATTATATTTACGTCTTTAAGAAAACCTGTGGCATCTACCCGACAATGTTTACACATTGTAGGCTTAATACTTCAAACCTTGCAGTTAGAATTATATTAAACGATGACACAACCTTGGTATTAAAATAACTGAAATTTAGCATTTAATATGCTTAATTATTTATAAAAAAACCCGATTACGAAGCGAAAGATGATTTGTAAGTAAACTAATTTATTTGTAATATGCTTTGATTTAAATATATTTTAACGATATCTAATATTTCTAAGCCATATCGCAACAATGTATACCTATACCTACAAAGTTTAAACGACTCTTTGGGAGCTTATGCGTGGCCTCATCGTACGCACATAAACTTTATGACGTCATTTCGATTTAATGAGTAGAAAATAACATTTACAAGTCGCTTGCGAAAAGATGTAAACTGCTTTAATTATACTTTCAGTAGTCAAGTGTTTGAGCTGCCGTGAGCATCGAATCAACACCTTACAACCAAATTGGTATATAAACGCAATGCTGTAAAGAGAATAGAAAATTTATAACGGAGTTTTAAGTTTATTGAAATAATATTATGAGAAAATTGTGCACAAAACCTGCCTTGAAGAACGTTGTATGTAAGAACAGACGGCGTCTGTAAACAGGTAGATTATGTAGTGCGTACCTATGTGTATGATGAGGGAGGCGGGTGGTAAATGCAGTTGGTCGGGGCGCTAACGCGTGCGGGGCTGCGGGTCAAGGTGCGGGGGACGCGGCAGGGGTGCTGGGGAGCAGACGTCGTCGAGGAGCGTCGGAGGCTGCGATCGATGAAGCGCGGACACGCCTCGCGCACTCCACCGCAACCCGCAATCTCCTATACTCATTGTTGATTCAAGCCTCGCTACTTCAGCTACTCAAACATCAATAGAAAACATTCAAACTAGCAAACATTCACCATGCGTAAATGATATGACCTTTTGGACTTACTTAGTCCCGACCTAACTCAAATGCCAAAGATCTCTCTAAATGTCCGCCGTTGAATCGAATCTCATTTTATAGTTAATAATGCATGTGAGCTGTCATGAGATCTTCCAAATGCGATGAGCGTGTTAAACGACTGTATTGTGATGCGCTGTCACTGTGGACGCTGCGGTGCCTTTAGCCGAATCTTTACTATATCGATAATATCTCGCTGTACAGTCTAGGAAGCCATTCGCTTCTAAGAAGATCAACGGCATTGTAAAAAAAAAATATAAAGCATCTTAATCTGACATCGATCAATTCTTACATGTTCTCTTTTCTAACATTTTGTATCACAACCGTTAATTTGAAATACACGTAACTGCATTCCATATTAATTTAAAACAAACATAATAATATATAAATATTTGAAATAAAAGTATTTTTAGAAGAACTCCTCGGTCTTTTGTCACTATGAACGCTGGAAAATTTCGAAACGTCGCGTCAGTAAATTAAAAATCAAATAGAAACGCGATAGAATCCGTAAAAATAGTTTTTATGTAATTATTTCAAATGTGTAAAACTCGCGTAAACATCTGAAATCGTTATGTATATATAATAACCTTGCATATTTCAATCCCGTAACCCTTAAGAATTTAAAGCGTCTAGAATCTAGATATATAAATACCGATACAGTATACCTACCTAATAGTCAATTAGGTACTTGTAATTCCGTATACAAAAATTCTATCACAAAAAGAAATTAAACAAAGATCACACACGTTATCGGTACATCTAAAATTTTGTCAAACAGTTAGTTAAGCCCGGGATCAGGCGACGAGTACAAAACGAGTGACATGTCGATGCCGAGGCAGACCGCCGCGAGCGAAGAACACCCGCCGCACACATATCGTACATAAAACAACCTTAAATATCATTCGATATAAAGTTCAAATTACCAAACGTTATTCAAATTCAATATCCATATTACAATTTTGTAAGTGACGATCAATTTAAATTCCTCAGGACACTGATCCGTCACCGATAAAACAGTCAAACACAATTTGGTGATAAGTCAGTCGTGGACTTGTAATCCCCAAAGATTATAGACATCTCCATTAAAAGCCGGATCGGACTTCGATACGATGACTGATGAAACCAACTCGACTTTAAAATGGTACTTTACATTCAACTAATTACTTTATGTTGCCACTAATATGCCGTTAATTTCGCCATAATTGCGCTGACGGACGCAAATTATGAATATTATATGTATAAATTCTTTTATCATCGGACCGCACCTCCATAATTTACAATCATAAAATAATAACCACAAGAGTTACCCAGGTTTAATGAGGCATCAGCCGAAATTACCACGCTTTAAAAAAACGCTACCAACATATGTAAGCGTGTCCAGACACTCGAAATAGTCAAACAAAAACACATTTATATATTTGCATTCATTTATTAACGCTATATTGTTCCAAATGAGTTAGCAACAGGGGTTGTTACGGGAAAGAAATACATACATAAATACATATCATCACGCCACATCCCTTGCAGGGTAGGCAGAGAGAACAAAGTGCCAGAAAACTCTATCTTTGCATACTTCACTCGCTTCCTCAACATTCATAATTCTCTCCATATATGCTCGCCGGTTTCGGAGACTCTTGACTCCACCTTCCTTCAGTACATGACCGATCTGGTCTAGGTAGGTTAGTCTCGGTCTCCCCCGGTACCTACATCCTAGTGGAAAAGGAAAGAAATAAGCTAGTGTGTGTTTATGATGATGTCCTATCTACATGTTTTTCATTTACATATATGTGAGACAAGATCGGCTTCATTCCAGTTTCCTCAAATACGGACTTGACCTACCTATAATATCGTACATAATAACACCTGGGGTGGATTTGAATGGATTGGTACCAACTGTACTAAGTCACGCAATATCGAGACAATAAAAACTTATCAAGCCTCTTGTAACTAATTAGGCTTACGCTTATTGTTATTTATATGTTACACGATAGCCGTTTATATAGTCAAAGGTATTACAAAAGTTCATGACAGCACGAAAATTGACCAAATGTTGCAACTAAATGTTCGTAGGCTCAGTGTTTATTGTTTGTTCTAGCATACATAAACTTTATACATTTTAAACTATGTAAACATATATTATATATAAACTTTGTAAACTATGGCTTAACATTAAATTAAATAATCTAATCTGTAAATTAGTTTTATTAGTGGTTGGACCACACTATTGATAATTCTCTGTCTACAGCCGCGGGCCGATCCGTCCGGGGTAGTCACTCTCGCAGAAGATTGACGTTTGAGTAATGGCAATGTGCTATTGCGCTTCGGTCAGTGAGCGAGAGAGCCGGCAGACCAACTGGGTGGGTTTGGGATTTGTATTGGTAGGCAGCGGCCTAGCTATACCCTTGGTATTGCAAAGGTTCATGGGCGGTAGTGACACTTAACACCAGGTGTGCTGCTAGCTTGTTTGCCACCACAAGCAATAAAAAAAAACTTTCTGAATCGTTATATCTCAAAAATGGTGGCTCGTAGGAAAAAAAGTATTGATACATTTTTTGTAGATAATTTTATGATCTACAATTTTTATTTTAAGTATTTTATGATAAAACTTACCGTTTGGCTGAAAATCGCAAAAAACTCATTTTTTCGACCTTTGAACTTGAATTTTTTTTTTTTCCATACAGGGGAAGGTGGGGCACTTTCAAATTTTATTTTTAATCATATTTTAAACAATCTTACTGATTGCAGCTTGTTGGGACTTTATGTAGCATTATTTTTTGGTCTAATTTGACCGGACTATTTACTAGAGTTTCAAGTAATTATTTAGTTATATACCTACTGAATAATAAAGTTTATAGTTAATTTTTAAAGTTTTTACAAAAAAAAAATCTGTTCTTGAATATAATTTGAAAGCGTAATAGCTTCGTAAAATGATACTTATTTATATCAGGAGTACAACCGGTGAATTAGAACCAATAACAATTCCATTCAAGGGTATATTGTCAGTTTTCCTTCTATTGTGTGAGCGGTTTGAGTCCAACAGTGGACTCAAGAAGTTATACTTAGTCTTAGAGCATACATAGAACTTTTGTATCGACTAAACTGTTTTGCCTTATTCAGAATTTCTCATAAATTTCATACAACTAAGTCAAAAAAAACTTGATTACGAGCGGAAAATTATTGTCACAAGTTTTTATAAATAATCAAGCATGTTAAATGCTAAATTTCAGTAATTTGAACAACTAAGTTATTTAGTCGCTATACAATTAATTTACTTAATCGTCGATTTTCTAAATTGGAGTTTTTTTTTTTTTTTTAGACAACGTGCGATTTAAGGTGCTACAAACAAGGATAATTAACAAGAAAGTTCTAGTTTGTTCTTTGCTCGATGTTGATGATGATGGAGATGCACCATATCAGTAGAAGAGAGTATGGTCAATACAGTTCTTTCTAAACAGTTTAGTTGATATAAAAGATGTGTGTATCTTTATTAAATTAATGTCCGCAATTCGCCTAATGCGTTGAATGAATTTTTCCTTTCTTTCTTCATCTCATAGGTACTATAGGGCATGCCAATGATATATTTTTAGCCAAGTATCTAGTAAGATCTACAAGATACATTAAGTTCTAAATATTGTAAGATTTATTGACATTCTTAAACACTGCTTAATTTCTACGTGTCACAATGATATGCTGTATAGCCAATAAACATGCTATCTCTTTCTTGTAGATTATAAATAATTAATTGACGAATACCATAGCTTATTATAAGCGATATGTTCATTCGTAAATACATAATATATATTTTAGTAAACGCAAGCAATACAGTTTCATGATAGTCAATCAAACATGACCTTCCCTTTAATATGTTGCAATATAACTTAATCAAAATTTACATTTTACTTTTTTTTTTTTTATATTACCTTGTTACTTGGTACAGAATTCCTAGAGTAATTATTGTTTACTTTTCAAATGATTTCTTAAGGTTTTTATTTACTTACGATTTGTTTTAAGAGATATGAGAAGGCTATTTCCTTCTGCATTGTGGAAAGAATGCCGAACGAACGACTGGTTAAGAAGATATACAATGCGAAAGTGGAAGGATGTAGGTACTGGGGGAGACCGAGACTCAGCTACCTAGACCACATTGGTCACGTACCGGAAGGTGGAGTCAAGAGTCTCCGAAACCGGCGAGCGTGTATGAAGAGAATTATGAATGTTGAGGAAGCGAGTAAATTATGCAAGGATAGCGTTCTCTGGCACTCTGTTCTCACTGCCTAACCTGCAAGGGATATGGTGTGATGATATGTATGTATTTCCTTCTAACTATAAAAAGCAAATAATATATTTTGTTCCTGATGACATTCGAAACTAAAATAATATCTACAATCAGTAGGAGTAATACTTCTGCTTCAATTCCATCGGCCATTTATCTTAAAACATGGCTTTATATTTTTTTAATCAGTGTTTCTTTTATATGTTTTTATCTATGTTTACCATTTATAAATGTGTTCATAAATCTTTTGATAAAATACCGTAAAACGACTACTAAAGAAGGTGTCAAGTAAAAATATTATTTACCGAAATATAGGGATAACGTAAACAAACGTCTGCGAAGTAAGTTATGGATCGTCATAGGTTTCTCTGTAATGTAACATAATATGCGGGTTACATGTGGGGCGCGATGCCACAACGAAATATTCATAATCGCCCGAGGCCTCGCCGGAGGCCTTTGTAAATAAAGATTATTTCATTTCGAGACAGGTGTAGCATCGGGTTACTTTAGTGATGGTCACTGGCAGGCAACATTCAGAAGTCAAAACCGCCACCGATGTTTATTCAGATGAATTAGCTCACAGGTGCTAGCTGTCTCATTAATAGAACCATCAAAAACATACTGACGCTATCGTTTAAGTTATCAACGATATATAGAACGGGTTTGGTGACCTCAATTATTGTATTATTACGTATAGATACAATTTTTTTTATTCGCATAGATCAGTGGTTCTTAACATTTTTAGGTCCGTTACCCTTATGACCTAACTAGGGTCACTAATTTTACCCCTCCTTCGAACGACAATCTCAAACAATACGTATTAATACAAATACGTAGACTTTATTAAACATAAAAACAATTGCACATGAAAAATTGAGATAACTAAAAATAAAATTATTTAGGAATGATATGATAAAAGTTTAAGGCAAATAGAGAGACAACAACCAGCTCATTGTTACCCCCGCGGGGGTAATTACCCCCAGGTTAGGAACCCAAGGCATAGATGATATAGTTAATTTTGCTGTGCGTTAGCAGCTACGAATACTACCAGCTGTTACATTGCCCGCAGATCTAGTAAAAGACGGCTATTGGCTATAGAAGGAAAACTGACAATATACCCTTGAATGGAATTGTTATTGGTTCTAATTATCCGGTTGTACTCCTGATATAAATAAGTATCATTTTACGAAGCTATTACGCTTTCAAATTATATTCAAGAACAGATTTTTTTTTTGTAAAAACTTTAAAAAATTAACTATAAACTTTATTATTCAGTAGGTATATAACTAAATAATTACTTGAAACTCTAGTAAATAGTCCGGTCAAATTAGACCAAAAAATAATGCTACATAAAGTCCCAACAAGCTGAAATCAGTAAGATTGTTTAAAATATGATAAAAAATAAAATTTTAAAGTTCCCCTGTATGGAAAAAAAAAATTCAAGTTCAAAGGTCGAAAAAATGAGTTTTTTGCGATTTTCAGCCAAACGGTAAGTTTTATCATAAAATACTTAAAATAAAAATTGTAGATCTTAAAATTATCTACAAAAAATGTATCAATACTTTTTTTCCTACGAGCCACCATTTTTGAGATATAACGATTCAAAAAGTTGTAATCGTCATAATATGCATGAGTACGCCACGTATATACGAGTACATCTCTACAGTTGTAATATATGTTAAAACTAGCATTTGCCCGCGACTTCGTTCACGCAGAAGTCATCTCTGACAGAGTTAAATAGAAAAAGAAATGCAAGGTGTTGAAGATTTGTCGCTAGGACGATAATCAAAAGCGTCAGAAACTCAGATGCGGTCGCCGCCTTCTACGAGTTAGTTGTCTAACGGAATTAGGCAATAGGGTGGGTCTGAGAGAAAATACTCTACGTTGACACGCTCTACCGTCCGGCTTCGACTCGAGATGATACCCGGTTGCGATGGTCCACCCGCACAAGGTAGGTAGGTACACGTACGTACGGCGCACGTGTGTCTATATACCATAGCCGGTCACTAAAGAAAAAGGTGGTTCAAAGTTCTATTCATTCTACAAATTATATTGCTATTAATATACTATTTACGGTATGACCATGAGATAAAAATATAATTATCGCCACCCTTTATATGACTGTTTTGTTTCACCAACAGAGTTGAGACCTCGTTAGATATGATTTATTATTTGAGTTACAGAGTGAACATTTTTGAAGCTAAACTTAACCTGTAACTTAAACCATTAGAGAAGAACCTATTGCTGTCTACTATGTGTATCGTGTGAGCTCTCACGCCGGCACTGGTGTGGGGTTGATGGAGAGGGGGAGAGAAACACGTGTTTATTTATTTTTACCGAAGAATACGTAGAATAAGAAGAGTACGTAATTTGAAAAGAATCGATAAAGAAATTTTCTCCCCATACACACTTTGCCGCTTTGTTATACCCCCTTAGGGGTGGCATTCATAATTTTTTTTCATATTGAATCTCTATGTCATAAATAGAAACGTGCTTCATAATTTAATGTTTCTAGCTTTAATAGTTTCGGCTTGACGGTAATGAGTCATTCAACCAGCTTCATAGGCCTAATTTACACAACCAGAGGGTGAAAATTGACAAATACCGGATAATACCCTAGATTATTTTTGATTCGAGTCGTAATTTGAAAAGAATCAATAAAGATTTTTTTCTCCCCATACAAACTTTGCCACTCTGTTTCACCCCCTTAGGGGTATAATTTCGTAAAATCCTTTCTTAGTAAATCTCTACGTCATGGAAAGAAACCACTGTCAACATTTCAAGTTGCCAGCTTCAATAATATTGGCTTGGCGCTAATGACTTAATGAGACGTCCAACCTGCTTTGCAGGCCTAATTTACACCCCCAGAGGGTGAAAATCAACAAATACTGAAACACGTGTTTATTTATTTTTACTGAAGATAATTTGTAAGTAATTTGAAAAGAATCGATAAAAAATGTTTCTCCGAACATTTATTAATTGACATAACTTTTTTATTGATAAACTAATTGACATAAAATAAAGCTTAAACGTTAAGTGAAGCTTACCACAATATACTAGTGAAAACCGCATCTAAATCGGATAAGCCGTTTCTGAGATTAGCGTGCACAAAGCACAGACAAACAAATAAACAGACAAACAGATAAAAATTTCAAAAATCATTGTTTTGGGTTTTGTTTGTGTTGATAAAGGTCCCAGTAATATTTTTTCTCATATATCTTCCATGTACAGACAGCGATCCGTTACATTTTTATTATATGTATAGATATGTAGATTTTGATATTAACAATTCAGTTGCTGCTTATCAACATCTTTTTCGGTTATATTACCAATTTCAAGAGTGGCTTGGTTATCAACTAGAACGCTCCCGACTAGAAATTTTTCCGTCTTCCTTAGCAGGACGGGACCGGGCATGCCCGATCTGGACCTGATAAGATATGTAACGCAGAAGATATATCTGGACCCGATCAGGAAAACCTTATCGGGTCCAAATCAGGCATTCCTGATCGGGTCCAGATTAGGCATTCCTGATCGGGTCCGGATGAAATTTTACTGATCGGTCCAAATCAATCATCCGCGTTATATATCTTGCCTGATCCAAAACGAGTATGCCCAGTCCTGAGTCCAGTCCTTTTAAAAAAACATGAATATTGAATATCTTAAAAAACATGTTTAATAAATAAAAATATAAATTAAAAATTAATATACGACGTAGGCAGTGAATGCAGTGCTATATTCTTAACATAGAGAGTGAGCTGTTCCAATGACCTGTTCCAATTAGAGCGCAACCACCAGATGCTAACGACTTCCACTGTCGCCTAAATTTCTCATTCATGACCTGATCGATCTGTTTTGATCTAATTCGATAACAACTAATTTAATATTAGACGATGTCATAACGCTTCGGAGAATCTTAACAGTGCGATTCAGATTTTACTAACGCCATCAACAATTTATTATGACTCAAAACAATACATGTTAGAATGGTTGTTACAATTTTATTATATTTATTTATTTCTATCTATCTTTTCAAGTGTACCTATTATTTATTTTTGTTTTTACTTTAAATATAAATTATTTTTATATTATTAATTAAACATTATTATTAAATAAATATGATTAATTAAAGATTTCAGATTTAATCTCCTCTGATGCACATATAATTTACACCGTGGCTTAAATATGACAATCATGATATGATGCCTTTTTTTTAATTTTGATTTTAAATTTTTTCATTCTCTTTTTGTACTGGCAATGAATTTGTATTAATTTTATATGAAAATGTGGGTCAAAATTTAATATCTTATAGGGTAGATATAAATAAATTTCTGTAACAATGACATATTGGACGTAAGACACCTTAGTCCTCCCGTGACCATGATCACTGTAAACGTCGGGAAATTATAAATCAAATACAAACGCGATAGAATCCGTAAAAGTAGTTTTATTTCAAATGCGTAATACTCGCGTAAACATTAGAAGTCATCATATTCGTATACTTATAACTTATGTATATTTTATATTATAGGTGTAAGTTACAATGACCGATTGAAACACATTTTAACATATATTACAACTGTAGAGAGACTCGTATATACGTGGCGTACTCATGCATATTATGATGATTACAACTTTTTGAATCGTTATATCTCAAAAATGGTGACTCGTAGGTAAAACGTATTGATACATTTTTTGTAGATAATTTTATGATCTACAATTTTTGTCCGAAGTATTTTATGATAAAACTTACCGTATTGCTGAAAATCGCGAAAAACACATTTTTTTTTACCTTTGACCTTGAATATATATTTTTTTCCATACAGGGGAAAGGTGGGGAACTTTAAATTTTTTTTTTAATCATATTTTAAACAATCTTACTGATTTTCAGCTTGTTGGGAATTTATATAGCTTCGAATATCTAAATTGACCGGACTTTTTTTTTTTTTTTTTTTTTTTTTTAAATCCGATTACGAAATGAAAAATGATGTCGCAAGCGGGATTTTTTTTGTAAAAACTTAAACAATTAACTATACACTCTATTATTCAGTATATAACTAAATAATTACTTGAAACTCTAGCAAAATATAACATTTTTTTTATAAAACTCAATACAAAGTAGGTTGGAAAACAAACAAGTTTAACTGTTGTTTGTCTAAAAGCATTTAATAAATCGATTTTCGATATTTTTCGATATTTTTGTAAATCGATTTTCGATATTTTTGTAACATGTAACAAAAAACTGCATAATGATGCCCGCTTTTGTAGTAAACTATATCTTATAGGTATGAACGTCTCATCAATCATGAAGTCACCGGCATGTGACGAATGACAACCCAAACACCATTGTAACCAATGCCACCCACATGCGGCCCGCAAACGGAATACACATCGCTTCTGTACTTTTGACGTTAAAACCGTAATCTTCTATAAGTTCGGTAATAATTTTAAGTCAATAACAGTAAAAGATCTATAATCAATAACACATATTTTACATTAGTTAACGACCGATATTAGATTGTGGCTACTCCGATTACAGTGTTGACATATTCCTTCGAAAGTATCTGATGCAACACATCTTTGTAATGTTTTTTTTTTCTTCTAGAAATAATAAAATAAAGTTTTTACTTTAGAGTTTAATATAATATTATTTGAAATACCACCAATTTTTGTACGAATTTTATTATGATTGCTTTTATTTTACACTTTACAGCGTTCATAGTCATGGGAAGACATGTTTAATATTCGCCTAAACATCAAAAATTACCATCATCATCATCTCAGCTCATATATGTCCCACAGTTGGGCTCGGGCCTCCTCCATAATGGAAGGGTAATTGACCTACTATACCACGCTGGTCAGACGTGTTGGTATAGGCTTTTGTTTCGAGTTTTCCTTCTCTCGCATAGATGTTATATGCGTTTTATATCCCTTAGTCGTCTCGTACGATCACCCGCGGGTAAGATAGGGGTAGTGAATTGTATTCTTACTCCGTCACCACACGGAAATGTATGTCAAAAATTATATTATTATTTATTTAAATAAAGTATACGTTTATTTCATAAAATAAACATGTACAAGGTACCCAAAAAATAAAAATCATTTTATTGCAAAAACTATGTACTCAGTACTTATTGAGGCTAGCTATTCTTCGTTTAGGACTATACATAGTGTGTAATTAATGGCACACTTAACACAGTAGAGCCTTCCTAGAACCTCCCCCGTGGTGTAACACTATAAACTGTATTATAAATGGCGATATATTATTAAATGTCTGCCACACACAACGATTATAGATTATTCTTAAATTTTCAATATAAACACATTATTATGAAGATATCAGAACAAAACTTTCTTCAGTATATCTCTTCTTTTATTGTTTTAATTGTCGTACGTCTCAATATTAGGACAAAAAATTTAATAGATTTTTGATGGAAAATAGTCACACGATAGGTTAAGCCTGGTAAACTGTTCCGATTATTCCTTGTTAAGGGAGACCAAAAAATTAAGTAATGATATTTTTGCCTATACATGTCTATATTTTGAAGAAAGTTAGATATATTTATTTATATTTCGTAATGTGGAATCTTAAATCTACATAATAAGAAGTTTATTATATTTTCAGTCTTGGTGCTTCTACTAAGAATTTCCTAAAGGTTATTATAATTTTAAAAAAAGTAGGTACTACTAATAAAACCGTTTTAAGTTCGGTTTACTACAAAGTCTTTGTTAAATTTTTAGCAGAAATTTGGTATAAAATGTATTTAGTATACATTTTATACCAAATTTCTGCTAAAAATTTAACAATCAAAATACATACAATCCGAGTAATTTGCTATGAGTTCATATCTAAATACATAAATCTAGTTTTTTTTTATGTCGATTTTGTTGATGTCAGACAAAATTTGATATAATAATAAGGCAGGCTTCTAAACATATATGTTTATAACATAATAGCAAACTCAGCCCGTTGGTTTGTTTGTAGAAATCAATATATCGCAGCGCCGCCTGGTGGCGAGTTACATCAATGGGGATAGCATATAAATCTTCTCCGTAAAAAAAATACATATACATACCAATTTTCATAATGATCGGTCAAATAGTTTCTGTGTTTAGCGATGTCATATACCAGGGGTCGGCAACCTGCGGCTCGCGAGCCACATGCGGCTCTTTGGAGTGAAGTTGCTTTTTTAGTTCTATACGTAAAAAAAAATATTTTATAAAGAAAACATTTAAAAATGTTTCTGAATTGATTAACGAGCATTAGCCACAAATAATTGTTGGAAAAAATTAAGGCTCTTTAAAAACTTTAAACTTTTAAAAATTCTAATTTTTGGTTCTTCCGACTCAAAAGGTTGCCAACTCTTGATATATATATAAACATCCTCTTTTATTTATAACATATAAAAAATCAAGGTAAACAAATATTGCCATTAAAGCCATCGGTATCATTAATTTAACTACTTGCAACGCTTTTAGTAACATGGATTCATTTTAACATTTCAACTAGGCGGACGCATATTCAAAACGTCCAATTTAATCGGTTACAGTTCACCTCGGGGAATGTATTGCCTGCATGTGCAATTAATTGGCTTATCGCTACTTTATTGATTTGGTAAGGCGATCCATTTTAATTACCGCCATCGCTCATTTACCGCTGATTGGCTACCGATACAACATAGGTATACCAACTTCTAATAGAACATGATTAATTTTCTCTCAAGCAAAAGGGCAATATTTTATAATTTTTTGTGTTGAAATTTAATGACTTGAAATGCTATTCTTTCTTATATAATTTCTTATAATACTCTCTTGTCCCTTTACAAATGCGATACGAGTAATCTTCAGAAAGTGAGAAATATAAGATAGCCAAAAATTTGTACTAACTCTCAAGTAGAAGCGTTGGAATATTTTATAATACATATTTTTTTATATATTCTTTTCATGAAACTAGCTTGCCATCTGACAAACGCGTTGTGATTGTGGCTAATCTTAAGAAATCGAAAAAAAAAAGATAAATAAAAATGGTTACTTATTCATGACACTGGCTTGAATTACAAAGCACTTGGTAGACCTGTTAAGTAATTAATTATCTTTGAATTTGGCAATCAACTATTATTACGGGTAATTATTGTTAGTATTGAATGAATCATCATTCCCCTACTCTTATCCCAATTACTTTGGAATCGATACAATATGTACTCTTATTTCATAGTAGATACATATTGTAAAAGTTATTGGCAATAGTTTTATGACCGGCCACCTGCCAGACGTCATCCCTCCTTGGGAATGTAATTGTTGACCAAACGGCATCAGATGGAGTTGGCCCAGGTCATTATAAGGCTCTTAGTCGTCTTTTACGACATCCAAGAGCAAAGTAAGGGTTGGTAGTATTCT
The DNA here is from genome assembly GCA_905163515.2 of Lymantria monacha. NCBI lineage: Eukaryota > Metazoa > Arthropoda > Insecta > Lepidoptera > Erebidae > Lymantria > Lymantria monacha. The sequence continues at coordinate 12,648,843 of LR991084.1, read as the reverse complement.
TAGCCGCTACCACACAGCGAGTTAGTATTGAATGAATATTCATTCAATTGATATTGAATGAATATTCATTCAATTAGTATTAAATGAATATTCATTCAAATTTATCCTCTTGTTAAGCCAAAATGTTTACATTCTCAGTTTCCAATTGGAATTTTTGTGGCAATTAGGAAACTCCAATTTCACGAAATGGTTGATATTTCTTACAAGTATGCACCATCTCGATCAACTTACTTTAATGTTGTAACTTTAATTTTATAGAAATTTGTAAAAAGTAACTGAAAAATGAATCATCAAATTTTCACGTTATCATAAAAAAATAGGTAGGTATATTAAATTATTATAATTTAACAGATTACTTTCTTTTTGCTTTAAGAGAGAACTTTCAACTTCAAAGGGCTCAGACGGTTGAGGAACACTATAAAACAAATTCAGTAAGAAAATTTACCCACTCTTTAAATCTTTTGTGTTTTGAGAGATTTGATTGTAAAAAAGTCATGTGGCAGACACCATATCAATGCCCGCTGCCTTAGCATTTTTCAAACTTCTTATCGCCCATTCAACTTCATCCATACTGATGCCATCGGAGGACGACGAAAAATATATATATTTTTGCAAAAAATATATACCATAATAATACTGTATTACAATCATTTAGACATCATTGAATGGAAATTAATCCTGAATAAAGATATAATAGTTAAAAATATTAATAAATATAAGAATTATTTTTTTATTAATTTCAGTTCCGTAATAAGACCAGAATGATGGACCAAAACTGAAAAAAGTGTACCAAATACAAGAGGTGTTTTACCGAAACAGAAATAAGATTAATTACTTACTTAAAGCACTGAATTTATCTTATAAAGAGACTAAGTAACACTAATCTTTCATTTTTATTTAACCTGTGCAACGTCTGGATTCTTACAATAATCAATATGATGATCGCCCACAAGTGTGATAGGGGGTAGTGAATTGTATTCTTACTCCGTCACCACACGGAAAAATATCATCTTTACACTGCCAGATATAAAAAAATTAAGAGAAATAATTTTTAGTACCAGGTATCTAATATGCGTGCCTACTTTAAAATTAACTGGGCATTATTTTATTGCACTTCAGTGCACTTTAGTAATAATTTAAAATATTTAATAACAAGACATACACATCTGCTAACATTGTTCTTTACCGCTTTCTAGTTGAACGACTTGAACACGCATTAGGCTCCGCTACATTGTATAATTTTGTATCGTATAAAGGGTAACAAATATAAAAGTTGTTCGTTGAACATATGTTGCGGTGCATGGAGTCTATTATTACAGCTAATTGACAGTCGGCTCACAAGTTACCTAGTGTATTTGTCTGTCCACATTACCTAATGATACGTTACATGTCCACGACAAAAGAAGACTTGAAAATAAACAAAATTAAATACTCCTCATGTTCGCCGCAAATGGTCATCGCCATAAAACCGCATAATATTCTCAACATTAATTTAGATACAAGACATATAGGGTCTCAGTGTATAGCATACCGTCACCTTAAGACGTAAATATGATACGAAAATGAAATTTGCATGTCCTACAATTAGTCACGGTGGTGTAGTGGCAGCACGATTGGGCCGGAATCCCAATAGGCGCGGGTTCGAATCCCGCTTGTGACATCATTTTTCATTTTCGTAATCGGGTTTTATAAATACAAGAAATATATTAAATGACCAGAAAATTATATCCCGCTTTGAATTTTAAGTTATTTGTGTAGCCTTTAACTTAACATTTGATTAAATGCTTTTATTTGTAATAATAACTGTTTCAATAACGACCCTTTCAATCTTAGCCCCAAATTGTGTAGTGTAATATCGCAACAAACAAAGTTATCAATAATCACGGTTTGGTTAATGGCCCGGGGCAGACGACGAGTTCCAGTATAACGGACTCATAATAAAGATATAATATCACCGGCGGCGAACTCTCCCGAGGGTGACGAATTGCTCGTACGATTAACTCTTAAACGACAAATAGAAGAACTCCCTTCCCGCAGCCCTCCCGTTTGGGGGTAAACTAAGCCACGACTTCCGCTAATTATTCTGGGGAGCGGCTCCGCCAACATCGCCGTCCCCCTCACACTCTGCGAGCCGATGCACATCTCCGCAAAAACTCTCTGAAAACCAAAATTTTCCCTTCTCCCGACGGGTGGTCATATTTCTTCCCTCTCGCTCCCATTAAACACACCGTAAACGCTTTCCTTTTTTCACGCCCTCGCTCTAATAGAAAGGCAAATTACGAGCTTACGGGCGCGGACGGGTGGCAATGTACGAAACCGCCGCAGCCGTACCTCTTGCGTCCTGTTCCTCCCTATAGACACACATATTTCTGTACTCCTCGGGAAAACAGGGGTCGACTACGTGAACTTTCACGTCATATGTTTATACTCGTATCTATCATGATACCACAACACAACACACATGTACATATAGGTACTTACATCTAAATATTTGTAAATATTACATATATTTCTATATGAAAGGCATGATCCATTGCAATATCAAAACTAATGATTTCGTAGATTAATCGCAGTAATAATACTAGTACTAATAAAATTAAAACATTTTTAACAAATAATAACATTAGATATAACAAAATTATGACCTTGTGTAACAATAATTATAATAAGTGTTCAGAAAAATATTAAATTTTACTATTATTGTTTTGTTTTAATTATAATAAAGTTTATGTACGTATCGATAGAAAAATATATGTAATTTCTCTTTTATACTATGATTCAGAACTGGTGACTAATTTAATAAATATGTACTTCAAACAGAGATTCTAAATTTATTCAACTTCAATTTGAATGAAGTGAGTGAACAAAAGCGAATACAATTTCCCCTAGGTCTGTGTTTTCGACCCCGAGTGAGTCGTCACTTTGTAACGTAACATAAAGATACCACGATATATTAGCTAATGAGCGTGTTGCGTGACGTCACAATATCCTTTCTACCCTTAGTGCTTTTGCCCCTTGCAGTCATTCCTTGCACTTCTGTACTTTGATGTCACTGAACTCGTTATACGTATTTTTTTTTATATATCCAAAATATTTCACGGAAAATTGCCATAGTATTTTTTCTAATTAAAATTCAATATTAGAAATAAAAAGACACTTATTAACATAAGTGGCTTATTCATCATTATCATCATCGCAGCTCATATATGTCCCACTATCGGGCTCGAGCCTCCACCGTAATGGGAGGTAAGTTGACCTACTACATATACCATGTTGGTCAGACGTATTGGTATGTATATGATTTTGTTTCGAGTATTCCTTTTCTTGCACGGATGTTATATGCGTTTTATATCCCTTGGTCGTCTCTTACGAACACCCACCGCTAAAAGGTGGACGAATTATATTCTTAATCCGTCACCACACGAATAGTGTGGCTTATTAAATTTGTCATATTAATATAAACTGCTGTGTTCGTAAGCCTTTTATCTAAATTATCATTATTAATTTAAAAATATATGTGTGCTGGCTACTCTCAGTAACTCCTGATCTAATTTAAATATATAACTTTGAGTTTTTGTAACTTGTAAACTGATCTGAAACTAAATTAAGGTTCTTTTTTATTAATATTTTATAGCTATATTATTTTCTTGTCTGACATAATATACTTTACAGATTCACATATATAAATAACAATAGTTTCTCATTATATATCTACTAGGTACTCACTTCATCATCAGAAATCATTATCATCATCGTCAACCTAATCTTATCCCAATTACTTGGGGTTAACGCCCTCCTCTTGCGATGTATATATTGAAAGAGTTATTGACAATAGTTTTATGACCAGCCGCCTGCCTGACGTCAACGCTCTTAAGGAATTTAAATGTTGACCAGACGGTATCAGCGATAGAGTTGGCCCTGGTCGATGTAAAGCTCTTAGTAGGCTTGAACGATATCGTGAATGTAGTAAAAGGCGACTAAGAGCTATATATCGACCTGCGCCAACTCTGTCTGATACCGTCTATTCAACAATTGTATTCCCAAGGAGAGTTGTCATCAGGCAGTAGATCGGTCATAAAGCTATTGCCAATAACTTTTGCAATATAAATTATGCAAGAGGAGTACATACCTACTGCACCTCACACCAAGTAATTGGGATAAGAGCAGGATAATGATGAATGATTATAATACAAAATGTCGACCACTTATAAATCTGTGGCAGTTGAGTTAACTAGATATAATGTGCTCCTTGTGGGTTCTCCTCACAAAATGGGTACTCATAAGAGAGTGGAGCAGGAACGTTAAAGTCAAATCTTACAATACTAAATAAAAAATCAAAATTAAATTAAATTTTGTAAACAAACCACCATAACAATTAAATTAAACATAAAAAGAGCACGGACAAAAAGTCTGTGGAATAGCTTAAAATTTAAAAAAAAAATGAAAATAAAAATACTAGTCCACTTAAAAGGCGGAAAGAAGTCAGACAGTAGGCTTTAAATTAAGGTTAAATACTACCTCTGGTCAATCTAAACGACCGAATAAGTTACATTTGGGCTATAGTCTGCTATAACAAATGCATAGGCATCACTTATAGATAATCAATAGTCTAGATAATATTAATATATTAAGTAGGTAGGTAATATGAATGAATTTTCCTGATAAAAATGTCTGTCAACAACAGTGTAACTAACAAAATTAATATATCACAATGACTGATGGATATATCTCCAACGATATTACATTTCAAACGAACGAATCAAAAACATTCGTCAACGACCTTCACTTGGTTGATTCAGTAATGAGCAGGTGCCTTCAGATTGTTGGGCTTTTGATACAAATGGCAGTCATTTTCGAGTTATCGACTTAACACTAGGACGGAAATGGAAAATAATAACTTCATCGCTGGGTGGCGACACGTACGGATATAATTTGGGTGTATTATACTTCGTTTGTAGGAAAATTGTACCATAGTATGCGACAAACTCATTATGTTGTTCTATTTTTATACCCGATACTAACAATTTCTCTAGTTAATGATGTTATATATTTTGTCCAGAATTGTATATGATTTTTATTTGAAACCTATAATATATCTAGATTTGTTAGAAAAAAGATTGCTTCGTTGATTTAGTGACACTAACGTGTGGAATTCTTAATATGCAGTGCATATTAAGGATTCCTAAATTTAAATAACGATTTGGGCAAAAAAGTGTTAGCGATGTTAAGCCAGCAGATTCTCAATAAATATGGAGTAAAAAACCTTATTATCCTTATTACATCATCCTGAAGTTATGTGACGAAATATAAGTAATAAATATCTACTTCAAATGGGAAATTTACAAATTATTTTTATGTTACAAATTTATAATCTCTCAATGTTACAAGCTAGGTGTGAAAATTTATGAAAGGAGACGTCCATTAATCACGTGATCTATTTTAGCATTTTTAAACCTTGGTGATACGTAGTGAGGTTTAAGGCTATGAAAACATCACGTAATTTTTTTTAAGAAGTAGCTCACAGCTCTTTATATTCTCGGTTTTTGCTCTTTTATACTTTGCAAAATGGTCTTTGTACAGATCAGCTATGGTAATGGCAAATCAGAGTCACACTACTCGCCACTTATCAATTGAGAAATCTCAGCGTTTGACGAAAAAATAAATACACGTGATATCTTACTACAGGCTTGTGATATTTCGTAATTTTTGTCAAACTACTACCAATCTTCAAACCTCACGTGATTAATGGACGGCCCCAAAGCATTTAGTGACATTCAATTATGCTATTTAATCTATATAATTTCAGTGACAATATAATAATATCGTATCACAGAGGCACAAAGATAACAGGATACCGAAGCAGGTGGTGTAAGAGGAAACTCCTCATTTTATTGCAATGTCATAATTGCTTCTAGTGATCGTAAGTTATGAATCGTAGGTCGCTTAAACAATATTAATGTTATGTGTCTGCTGATTAATGCGTAAGAAATTCTCTATAGAAATCATACAACGTTGAATTGAGCCCAGGAGAGAGCAATATTTATTTATTTATTTGGTAAAAAACAGTTGTAAAGTAAGTTGTCTATGCTAATAACAATACTACAGATTTTTTTTTAAAAAGTACAACCGACGACAATTTCACTTTGGAAATCAAACTACTTTTAGATATTTTATCGCGCTTATATTTGATTTTTAATTGCCCGACGTTTCGAACACTTTACAGTGATCCTGGTAACGGGCGGACGTTTTCACAGCTTACAATAAATTATTTAAAATAAACATTAATATGTACTCTCAATTACATGGGGTTAAAAATCATTTGGGGAAATAATATACGACTTCGTTTTACTTTTGCCTACTTTTTTAGAATATAAGAACGTGAGACTATGAAAATAAAAGTATTTTTTCTAGAGCCTATATACAAATTGCGGTTGGACATGAACTAATTCGAAAATGGAAGAGAAAGTGTATAACTATACGATGATAGAGAAAATGTGTGAGAAAATGCATACTTTTTTGGTGGCAGGCTATGCTATAATCAATCTGCCCAATCTATCCGGAGCAATGATATTACGACATAACCTATCCTACCTGCCCTATCTACTTCTTTACGCTGGGTGGGCCACTGGAACCTGGTCTTTAACTATCGCACATCCTTAAAATGGCTTATTTAATGCTTTTGATTTGAGTCATGTTTCTTTTTCAGTGAAGTAATATTTTCCCTTTTATATCCTTATCCTTTTATCCTTTACCTATTGTAATTCAATATTTCCGTTCCAGTAGCTATCATAAAAGATATACACAGAAAACATCACCACAAGAAGAGAGAACTAAAATAAATCTATTCTGACAATCGTATTTATTTAATTATTTAATATATCGTTGGTCAATTTTTCTCCTATTATTAAGTAACCACCACCCTAGGCAATAGGAAAGAAAAAGATTCGGAAGAAGAATAGGAAACGGAACCATAAGAATATATTCTTTTATATGTAATGCGGTCTCAGATTCAATAGAATAAATTACTTGTATACATCAATTAAAATCAGCTTAAAACGCTTTGAGTCAACATTACCTTTGTACATTTATGATACAGACACTCATCCAATATACGTGACTTAAGGACTCTTTAAAATCTTAAGTAGCATATGTATAACGATCATTGGTACTGCCACATCGGAAACAACCCTAGCTTCCGCGGCATGAGCTATGATTACGTTTTTGTTACAACGACGGGTTCGCCCACCCCGAAATCCACATAAAAATAATTTATTCCAATACGAGGGGTAGCTGTGAAGAACTTAACGCTCTTTTTGAAAAAAAGAAAAGTGACACCACATGACGATATCGAATTTGACATCTATCCTTTACTTTTTAGTAATGTGTGAGAGTGACAAATGGTATACCTTTTTTTTTAGATTACAGCCTGAAGCCGCTGTTACGATTAAAAAATTCACGGTACAACTGGCACATAAATCGTATTGCTTCCGTATGTTGAGTGGTTATAAACTCTAACTAACGATCTTGCTTAATTAGTAACTCAACAGATGACATAATTCTACTAAACTAATTTAGTTAGTGGTAAAATTTAAAATTCGAACTCTCGTAATGCGTAGTTGTCTAGATCTACTATCATTTTCAGGTGTTATAGAGTGAATATCTATATACAGTTCTTTAATTGCCTTGTAGTAATGGGTTAAGAGTAGAATGTATCCCCGACCATTAATTTACGTAGTAAAAATCGACTCAAGAATCATCTGGGATACTGAACTTTTAGTTTTAATTGAGTACAATTCTATAATTCATATTATTATAAAAGGTTGACTAAGAGTTGAAAGCAGGTAATATGTAAGAGAGGGAAAACTTCAAACAAAACCCTAAAGCAGTCCTGCTCAGTGTCGTATAGTAGGTCAATAATACTCCTACTATAGAGGAGGCTCGAACTCAAAGTGGGATGTCGGTACATGATTCGAGATTATAATAATGATAAACAATTTCCTGATAGAGAAAACCAACATTCCGTGGCAAATAAATACTTATCTCATCTCAGCTCGTATATATCCCACTGTTGGGCTCGAGCCTCCTCCATAATAGGAGGGAAATTGACCTATAATGCTATACCACGCTGGTCACTCTGGTCAGACGTGTAAGTGTAGGGTTTTGTTTCGAGTTCTCCTTCTCTTGCATAGATGTTATATGCGTTTTATAACCCTTAGTGGTCTCGTACGATCACCCACGGGTAAGATATGGGGGTGGTGAATTGTATTCTTACTCCATCACCACACGGAACAAATAAACCCTAACATGTAATATTAGCAATGGCATAAATACGTCGCTAAACTAATGAAGTAAGTATACTGTCAAAACTATAAGGATGATCGACAGCATTAATAATACAATAAGTACTAAGCCGTGACTTTTATATGATAATAAGTCTACTTTACCATAAACGAACGAAAAGATCACAGTCAGTTATGAAGTATTTCAGTAAGGTCACTATGGTAGTGGTAACGAGAAGCGGGTCGGGGGTCGCAATCGCGGTCGCCGATGTCTTACAATGGCTCGTTTAGAGATACAATGCCGCCCCCTCGCGGCCCACTTCATTACGCGTGTATTGTGCCACACACGGGCACGCGCACCTAGTTTTGTGTGACTCCTGTGACCTGCCGACGTCGGTGGCCTGCTAAACTTAACTACATTAATCAGACATTGTTTCGAAAATTAAACAAACAACACTCTTTAAAATTATTAAGTTTTTCCTACAATTTCGTTCATATATAAATTATATAAGATGTACTCGTTAAATATGATTTTCATTGTTTTTCGTAGTGTGAAAAATATTAAAGCAAAGATCCGTCCTTATTTTACACCCTCAGCGTGGAATATTTCCTCTGAGGGGCTGATTTTTAGAATATTGTAATTTAGTCTCTACATCATAAAAATAAGATGCTATCTAGTACATATTTATGCTAATTTTTATTTTGATAAACAGTCAAGTAAAAAGTATAATCGCGAAATTTAGTCCCCTGTTTTATATCCTTGAAAGATGAAAATTAGCTAAAGGTTAAACACGTTTTTATTTATTTTTATAGATAGTGTTTGCGTTTAATTTGAAGACAAATGATAAAGTTTTTTATTCGCATACAGACTGCCTTTCAACCTAACAACAACCGTTTGGGGTTGAATTTTGTAAAATAAAGGCTTTTACGAAATTATTACTTTGTGAAATGTAGAATAAAGTACTGCAAAAATAAAGTAGGTACTACTAAGATTTCGTCTTTCTAGTTTCAATATTTTCAGATCAGCAATAGAGAGGCAGCTCTTTTATTTATTTATAAAGGATAGGAATATATAGTCTATCAGGGATAAGCAGTAACAATGCTCTTTCATTTATTCTAAATACAAGAATATGCTCCGGCTTTTTAGGGCTGTGATTTACTAATAAAGGAAATGAGAAAAACGCTTAGTGAGAAAATAATAAGGTATTTTTATTTATGTTATAATCAGGATCAAATCTTTTATTTATATGCTTGCCAGAAATTAAAAATGATACTTTAAAGATAAAATAATATTTTGAAATATTCGTATCATATATACCTACATACATAAGTCTAGATATTTTTAGATCACTTGTATAAAATACATATTTTTTCTACTAAAATAAAAGCAATACTACAATATATGTAGTTATATTTTATTACCTTACCTCAACTCATATATACTCCACTGTTGAGCTCGAGCCTCTTCCGTGATGGAAGAGAAATTGACCTAATATACCACGCTGGTCAGTCGTATTGGTATAGGGTTTTGTTTCGAGTTTCCTTTATCTAGCATAGATGTAATATGTGTTATACATCCCTTAGTCGTCTCTTACGATCATTCACGAGTAACATAGGGGGTGGTGAATTGTATTCTGACACGTCCCTATGGATAATATTTTTTTTATGTTATTTATTTATATAAAAAAAAATCTAACTTAGAAGAACTGGAGAAACATACAGATGCAGACAATCGCTTTATTTTATAGTATTTAGACATCTATCTTGTTAGCGTTCAATATAATAAAAAAAAAACACGAACATCAATAAAGTTTAAATAACATATCAATCTAATAAAACTTCATTAATATAATAGTTTTTATTATTAATAAAAAAAAAATCATACATTACATTTTAATTAGTTAAAAAGCTTCTGGCGTTACGTTAATTTTAATATGCAAACTAACGCAATCAATCACAATGAATCGGCGAGTAATGTAATGTAACGACGGAATATTAAATCATTATCTATTTAAGCACTGAGTGTTCGGCTAATAATAGTCAAGATAATATCTCATTGAATGAAGTGAGTGGAATGGCAATGCGCGCGATTGAAGCTATCACAATGGGCGTAGGAGTAAAACCAACACGCGGCCGCGCCCGCGCACAACACACAATACCAAACACACAATGGAGGGCTAATTGTGCGTCGACAGCCAGATAGCACCTCATTGTTACTAACGTTGAGACTGTGACTTTAAATTGTTATTGTGTTGTAACTATGTTTTTAGTTCGCTTCCGTGTAATCAAATAAACTTTCCAAATATGAAACACCTCTATCGACCTCTGGTAACGTTAATCGATGCGTAAAATTAACTTCGAAATTCGATTATAGATGTGTACCTACAGTTGAAAATTTCACATCAAGAACATCTCCAATGTAACGTCAACGAGGCGTGAGATGAATGATGATTACTCTCTATGAGATTCCCAAAATCGCCGGCCGTTGTCCATGATTACGTAATCAATCTCCGTCGGTGTCTGCCGTCGGCCTTTCATCGAACAGCGCGGGCGCATCACTCTCACCTGTATTCAAGATTTTTACACCTTTTTTTTTTCATAATTATTTAAACCCGCTTATTATGTTTTAGGCGTTAATGGCTGTTAAATGACCATCGTCTTAATGATGTTCTTCAACAGACCGATCTCGTTTTAAGTAACGTGAATGAGATTTAATGATCAAATCGATTTTAAGATAGTGTTAAGAAAAACAAAAATTACACAGATTAAAACAGAATAATTAAAACTGTTTCTTCGGTTATAAATCATTTTGGAGTGTAGGTGTATTCAAATAATATTTTAAAGTTTTCAATGTATACATATATAACTTGTACCTATAACTTTTATTTCGTATGTGTTTATGGTTGCATGGTGCGAACGTACAGTAGCTGACAGTTAAAAGCGCGGCGCGAATTATTAAATGTGTGGGCGAATGTTTATAATACTCTCATCTCATTTTCTCGCATTGATGTCACTAACCAGTAGCTAACACTATCACCATTAATCATTGTGAATCGAAATTCGTCTAGTGGAATTTCTTTACCAATATTACAGGTTAGATCCGGGTTGGAATGAACTGTAAATGTGAACGCGTAGGAAGAGAGAGAAAGAGTGTGTGTGTGTATGTCTTGAGAAATTAAATCTTTAATTATTAAAGGGTTAAAGAGAGACTGAGAGAGAACTGCTAAATCATTTTATAATTATTGGAGATTAACAGTTTTCTTTAATAAATCTTTTTGTGGAACGTTGCCTGTTTGCTAAGAAATACTATAGTTTATATAACATAATGCAGTGATCCGTATAGCAAACTATCTTAGATATTAGCAACAAACCAATAAAATGTAGCATATCTGTCGCTTTTACATAAAAGTATTGAATTTACAGGCAAAATAACATTCTCTTTCAACAGTCTCCTTTCGTATTTAGACCATAAAGACCATAAGGCCATGGGACTCCTTACCAATTGGTAATATTGCGGTAATATCACGTGGTATGGCGCCACGTCCACCACTTTCATCAGACAAACTAGTATAGGATTTTATTTCAGTTTTATGTTTCTTTTTTTTCAATTATGTTATCTGCTTATAATTCTTAATTGTCGCTTATGATACCCACGGGAAAAGGAGCAGTTGCGAATTGCTTTCTTACTCCACACGGATCATGGTATTATCATTTGGCTAATTATTCGAGGAAAACTAGTAGATGAGCATTAAAACTGAATGATTCTTTTACGTATTTTTTATTAAACACACTCATCTACACGAAGAAGATAATCCTTATATGTGAGGTTATTATACATGCATACAATTAATGGATATAAATTAAACCCATACTCGGTACAACAATTTATCGATCGCATAAAGGATTGTACTGAGTGGTAATCAAAACAACGATACTGGTACGTTAGTACGGTATTTTAGCCACTTTACCGAAGATTATAGTAATACAGTTACACTTAATACTTAATTAAATTCATCATCATCATCACAGCCCATAAATGTCCCACTGTTGGGCTCGGGCCTCCTCCTTAATGGGAGGGAATTTAACCTACTATACCACGCTGGTCAGACGTGTTGGTATAGGGTTTTGTTTCGAGGTTTCCTTCTCCTGAATAGACGTTATATGCGTTTTATATTCCTTACTCGTCTCGTACGATCACCCACGGGTAAAATATGGGGTGGTGAATAGTATTCTTACTCCGTCACCACACAGAAATAAATTGATAAGTATTACACTTAATTAAATTGATAAGTAATTATGTTACGTAATGTAGAATTATATTATGTATCTTAGAATTGTATATTCTTTTTTGTTCTTGTTTTATTTTTAAATTGGATTTTTTTATCATTGTAGTTACGCAAAGCTATCTATGTTTGACCATGTATCATGATACATTATATAACAGCTATAAAAATTTTGCAATACATTGGCGGTATGTTTCGATCCAGTTCTTAAACGATCAGTCAGTGAGCCGTACGCATGACTGACTTGAAAGTCTTATCACCTTGTTACCGATTAATGATAATAGATATAGGTACTTTATTATGTACTAACGACCGATAGGTACCTACGATATTTCTTCGCAGATTATTAAGTAGATACTTCCAATCAAAATAAACATCATGATTAAGTCATTTAAGGACTAGGTGAGAAATATGTCGTCATTACTTATTTTTTATTAACATTATTTTTTTTATAGGTAATATACACACACTGCTGTGGGCCACGTCTACGGAAAAAAGTTGAAAATTTGAATCGAAATCGATCTTCTTTGTTACATTTTTACAAAGATTAGTGTTTCAGTTTTCTTTAATACATATATACATATCATCACGCCATATCCCTTGCAGGGTAGGCAGACAGAACAGAGTGCCAGAGAACTCTATCTTTGCATACTTCACTCGCTTCCTCAACATTCATAATTATCTTCATACACGCTCGCCGGTTTCGGAGACCCTTGACTCCACCTTCCTTCAGTACATGACCGATCTGGTCTAGTTAGGTTAGTCTCGGTTTCCCCCGGTACCTACGTTCTTCGACTTTCGCATTGTATATCTTCTTAACCAGACGTTCGTTCGGCATTCTTTCCACATGTCCATTAGCATATATAATAATAATAATAAATTTATTTACGTCTCACAAGGTAAGTTGTTACAAATTATATATAAATAATTGAACAAATGTCGTTCGAAGTCCATGTGAGAGTCTGGAGTCTATACTAGGTCGAGACCTGTACTACAGAACTCCAGGCTCTCTCCCTTTTATAAATTATGGTACATTGGCATTATTTTAAGTTATTACAATTGTGAAAGATAAACAATCATATAAAAAGGAAAAAAAAAATTTTTATACTTTAATTTAATTCAGATTATTTTGATTGAATTTATTATTCTTTTAATTATTATTATCATACATTTTACTAAATCATTATTATACTCTTAATATGAAACAAATTCACTCCTACTGATTATAGATTGCGAAAATAAAAATAATTATACACCCTAAACATTAAAATTAAACTTATACAAAACATGTCATGCTTACGTTGAAGTCTTTTCTATGTCGATTGCGCTAGATTGAAGCGAACTTGTGATTTAATACAAAACTCCATTTTAAGAATTCATCTCTTTAAAAAGACTACACCTAAGTATAGATTATTTTTCATCTATCAGCCTATCAAAGCCCTACTACTAGGCACATAACTCAGTATAAGAATATCTTGTTGAGCAGTCCATTACTATCTGCACCCAGAGGCTTCCAACGACGATTGTTGGTTCATCGAACGATGTGATCTGCCTGATCACTTCACATTATGTAACCTATGAAATTATATTAGTCACTCCCATTGCTCTACGGACGGTATAGATTTATAACTTCATCTCATAGATAATATAAACCTCTCTAGAGAACACTGTATTATTTAAAGCTCGTTTAAGAGATCAAAGTACATTTTAGTGACATAAATTACATAACTCGAGGACAATATTTTTGACCATACAAATACTAAAATTTGTACTGCAAGGTATCAAACTCTATTTACCATATGGGGTCGTCGCAAGATTATTTGCTAGCCATGCAATAACAAATAAAATATACCTACATTACTATATAATACGTAAGCATAGAAAAGTCTATTTAGATTTAATTCAGATAGGTATTGGTATATAAGGACTCACTCGTTTCGCACCCCCTACCAAGCGGTTATGCTTTAAAACAAAGCTCAACCGCAGTCTGATTAACTTTGCACTTATTTTATCGATGCCGTTACATTTTGATCCCCTAAATTATGATAACGATGTGCTTCGTCTAACGTCTTTATTTATGATTTTATTTATATCAGTTGTTTGAGAGAGAGTGAGAGGGTAACTTTTAAATTAGCCAGCGAAATCTATATTTAGATATTTCAACTTTTATGTTAAAGTAAATTCATCGTTATCTCAGCTCATATATATGACTGTTGGTCTCGTGCCTCCTCCACGATGGGAGGCGATTTGACCTACTATACCACGCTGGCCAGACGTGTCGGTATTAGGTTATGTTTCAACTCTTCCTTCTTTTGCATAGATATTATATGCGTTTTATAGCTCTTAGTTGTTCTCTTACAATCACCAACGGGTAAGATATGGGTTGGTGAATTGTATTCTTTCTCCGTTAAAGTAATCCGTTCAAGTAAATTATATGCGACATATTAGCTGTGCTTACAGATAAACCTAGATTATAGAAAACACATTATTGACTATCCCGACTAGAAATTTTTTCGTCTTCCTTAGCAGGACCGGATCGGGCATGCCCGATCTGGACCAGATAAGATATGTAACGCAGAAGATATATCTGGACCCGATCAGGAAAACCTTATCGGGTCCAGATGAGGCATTCCTGATCGGGTCCAGATCAGGCATTCCTGATCGGGTCCGGATGAAATTTTACTGATCGGAACCAAATCAATCATCTGCGTTATATATCTTGCCTGATCCAAAACGAGTATGCCCAGTCCGGTCCTTTTAAAAAACATGAATATCTTAAAGAACATGTTTAATAGGTAAACATATAAATTAATATATGACGTAGGCAGCGAATGCAGTGCTATATTATTATCATAGAGAGTCCTAGTGAGCCGTTCCGATTATGGCGCAACCACCAGATGCTAACGACTGCAACTGTCGCCAGATTTTCTCATTCATGACCTGATCGATCTGTTTTAATCTGATTTGATAACGACTAATTTAATATTAGGCCATGTTATTACGCTTCGGAGAATCTTAACACCGCGATTCAAATAATGACGTCATTTTACTAACGCCATCTATTTATTATGACCCAAAACATTAAATGTTAGAATGGTTGTTACAATATATTATTTCTATCTATCTATGTTTTCAAATGTTAGGTACATTTTTATATATATATTATTTATTTTTGTTTTTTACTTTAAATATAAATTATTTTTATATTATTAATTAAACATTATTATTATTATTAAATACATAACATTAATTAAAGATTTCAGATTAAACTCCTCTGATGCAAATACAATTTCGCTGTGGCATAAATATGACAATCATGTCACTTTTTTGAATTTTCATTGATATTTTTTTTGTGTTACGAAAACTGTTTCTGGTTCTGATATACTACAAGCCTTACATATATACTTATATATATTTATATATATATATATATATACTTGATGATATTTCACATCAGGCTATCCTTATTTGGTCCTGATCTGGTATGCCTTACCATACCTACTTGATGTTATTTCACATCAGGCTATCCTGATCAGGACCAGACCTGTTCCTGATAGGGTTTGCCGGATCCGGCATGCCTTATTCTGTCCTGATCGGGTCCTGATCCGGTATGCCTTATCATACTTGATGAGATTACACATCAGGCTATCCTTATTTGGTCCTGACCTGGTCCTGATCCGGTATGCCTTACCATACTTAATGATATTTCACATCAGGCTATCCTTATTTGGTCCTGATCTGGTCCTGATCCGATATGCCTTACCATACTTAATGATATTTCACATCAGGCTATCCTTATTTGGTCCTGATCTGGTCCTGATCCGGTATGCTTTACCATACTTGATGTTATTTCACATCAAGCTATCCTGATCAGGACCAGACCTGGTCCTGATAGGGTTTGCCGGATCCGGCATGCCTCATTCTGTCCTAATCGGGTCCTGATCCGGTATGCCTTACCATACTTGATGATATTACACATCAGGCTATCCTTATTTGGTCCTGACCTGGTCCTGATCCGGTATGCCTTACCATACTTGATGATATTACACATCAGGCTATCCTTATTTGGTCCTGACCTGGTCCTGATCCGGTATGCCTTACCATACTTAATGATATTTCACATCAGGCTATCCTTATTTGGTCCTGATCTGGTCCTGATCCGGTATGCCTTACCATACTTAATGATATTTCACATCAGGCTATCCTTATTTGGTCCTGATCTGGTCCTGATTAGGTATGCCTTACCATACTTAATGATATTTCACATCAGGCTATCCTTATTTGGTCCTGATCTGGTCCTGATCCAGTATGCCTTACCATACTTGATGTTATTTCACATCAGGCTATCCTGATCAGGACCAGACCTGGTCCTGATAGGGTTTGCCGGATCCGGCATGCCTCATTCTGTCCTGATCGGGTCCTGATCCGGTATGCCTTTTACATACTTGATGATATTACACATCAGGCTATCCTTATTTGGTCCTGACCTGGTCCTGATCCGGTATGCCTTACCATACTTAATGATATTTCACATCAGGCTATCCTTATTTGGGCCTGATCTGGTCCTGATCCGGTATGCCTTACCATACTTAATGATATTTCACATCAGGCTATCCTTATTTGGTCCTGGTCTGGTCCTGATCCGGTATGCCTTACCACACTTAATGATATTTCACATCAGGCTATCCTTATTTGGTCCTGATCTGGTCCTGATCCGGTATGCCTTACCATACTTGATGTTATTTCACATCAGGCTATCCTGATCAGGACCAGACCTGGTCCTGATCGGGTTTGCCGGATCCGGCATGCCTCATTCTGTCCTGATCGGGTCCAGATACATGATCTGGTTGAACCATACTTTTTTTCTAGTCGGGATATAGGCAGAATCTAAACCTATAAACAATAGTTTCTATTGTTAATCACTCCATATTTTATAGGAATTACTTACATTTATAAACTTCTTTGCTCTTTAATGTCACAAAGTTTTTTTTACAACTTACAATACAGAAATTTAATATCAAAAGTATTTTATGTCATCCATCATTACTACATTTATATAAAATTCTACTTTAATTTTTCATAGTAGGTATTATAAATCAAAATAAATTATTGCATGACAAGAAATTAATTTTAGTGCCAACTAATTAAATTATCATTAATATTATTTAATCATTAAGATTAAATTATCTCATAAAATTATGTTTCCGTGATTGAATTAAGCTAAACGTTGACAAACCTGTCGATCACTGGCATACCAAAATTAAGCATAAAATCGCATTTACGTGTGTAAAATAGTGTTATCATGTATCTTGTAAGATCGTGTTATTGTAGCATTCCAACAGGTAGTTCTTTAATCAAGTCAATAAAAGAGTGATTTGTATTCATACCTACATAAATGGCTAGAAAGATTTTGATATAAAAGAGTTAGTTTCTGCACGGTTTCACTTATAATTGAAACCGATAGGGGAAGCTTTATTGCTTATTTTCTATTTATTAATAATAATGACGTATATGCGCTTCTTACAATCAATAGATGTGAATAATGAAACGATCGTTTAATTCTACCAAATACATTATAAAATTTTGAGCAAAATACCCGCCCAATAACAGAAATTTACTTTTAAAAACAACAGAAATGTCATGCAAACAAAGATTTATAAGGCCGAGTGCGAGATCACAACCAATAACCCTTAAAATTTTACATCTCCGCACAATACAAAAACCTTTTCAAAATAATATCTGTATTACGTCACATTTTTGCTTTAAGCTTAATTATTCCAAATAAAGCCATGAAAAGGATATACGCTACAACAAAATACCATCCACTATCCAAAAATAAGATTGTTATCACAAACAGTTGCCCATCAGAACATATAATATCCAGTTGGGTAAGCCTTTAATTTCACTTGAATACAGGCACCTGTTGGTCTCTGCCCCGGCAAAAACATGCACCCACTCATAATCAACAATAATCATTGACTACAATAACTGTCAAAACGGCACTAAATATTGTTTGTTAAATGCCATAATTTTTGTATTATTTTTTTCAACGGTCCACACCTTTGGAGCCGCACAAAGGAGTAAGTACTGATGAAAAGGTGCGCCAGGTGCTAAAGGTTAACTGACATTAACATGGCGCATCTTTCGAGTTTCAAGTATAGATATTAAATTCTGCCATACGATTTTTGTTAAATTAATTTACTAATTGGACTTGTAAGTACCGAGTCCTTAACTCGGTAAATTATATGTACTGTAAATATTATACAGTAAGAATTGAAGTA